>OZ038520.1:13621109-13678609 GCA_964036315.1 Acanthosepion esculentum
GGGTGAGAAGCTTAAAAAAAATACATTACAACCTACAGGATTTGCCATGTCAATAAGAAAGCATATTTTTTGTGGTTTATGATAGCGATATCTGGGCGAATATTGTAAAATTCCAAAAAATTGCGACATGTCTGTAATCAATTCTAAGTGGTTAATACGAATTTCTTGCAGTTTCCTTCCCGTAAAGTTGCATATTTTTTGTGCGGATATTGGCCTAACGTATCGAGCCAAGTTTTATATTCAGTGGTGCTAACACTGTGCAACATGATCAAAGATGGTTATTTCTGGATATTCATCAGAATCTGCATTTGGGGTCAAGACAATATTTCACTATGTCTGTTTTGTAGTTTCTAGTTAGCAAGCATTGGTAGTTTCTAGTTTGCAAGCATTAGTAGTTTCTAGTTAGCAAGCATTGGTAGTTTCTAGTTAGCAAGCATTAGTAGTTTCTAGTTAGCAAGCATTAGTAGTTTCTAGTTAGCAAGCATTGGTAGTTTCTAGTTAGCAAGCATTAGTAGTTTCTAGTTAGCAAGCATTAGTAGTTTCTAGTTAGCAAGCATTAGTAGTTTCTAGTTAGCAAGCATTAGTAGTTTCTAGCTAGCAATCATTGGTAGTTTCTAGCTAGCAATCATTGGTAGTTTCTAGATAGCAAGCATTAGTAGTTTGTAGTTAGCAAGCATTAGTAGTTTCTAGTTAGCAATCATTGGTAGTTTCTAGTTAGCAAGCATTGGTAGTTTCTAGCTAGCAATCATTGGTAGTTTCTAGATAGCAAGCATTAGCAGTTTCTAGTTAGCAAGCATTGGTAGTTTCTAGTTAGCAAGCATTAGTAGTTTCTAGTTAGCAAGCATTGGTAGTTTCTAGTTAGCAAGCATTAGTAGTTTCTAGTTAGCAAGCATTAGTAGTTTCTAGTTAGCAAGCATTAGTAGTTTCTAGTTAGCAAGCATTAGTAGTTTGTAGTTAGCAATCATTGGTAGTTTATAGTTAGCAAGCATTGGTAGTTTCTAGCTAGCAATCATTGGTAGTTTCTAGATAGCAAGCATTAGTAGTTTCTAGTTAGCAAGCATTGGTAGTTTCTAGTTAGCAAGCATTGGTAGTTTCTAGTTAGCAAGCATTGGTATTTTCTAGTTAGCAATCATTGGTAGTTTCTAGATAGCAAGCATTGGTAGTTTCTAGTTAGCAATCATTGGTAGTTTCTAGATAGCAAGCATTGGTAGTTTCTAGCTAGCAAGCATTAGTAGTTTCTAGTTAGCAAGCATTGGTAGTTTCTAGTTAGCATGCATTGGTAGTTTCTAGTTAGCAAGCATTGGTAGTTTCTAGATAGCAAGCATTGGTAGTTTCTAGCTAGCAAGCATTAGTAGTTTCTAGTTTGCAAGCATTAGTAGTTTCTAGTTAGCAAGCATTGGTAGTTTCTAGTTAGCAATCATTGGTAGTTTCTAGTTAGCAATCATTGGTAGTTTGTAGTTAGCAATCATTGGTAGTTTCTAGTTAGCAATCATTGGTAGTTTCTAGTTAGCAAGCATTGGTAGTTTCTAGATAGCAAGCATTGGTAGTTTGTAGTTATCAAGCATTGGTAGTTTCTAGTTAGCAAGCATTGGTAGTTTCTAGTTAGCAAGCATTGGTAGTTTCTAGTTAGCAATCATTGGTAGTTTCTAGTTAGCAAGCATTGGTAGTTTCTAGTTAGCAAGCGTTGGTAGTTTCTAGTTAGCAATCATTGGTAGTTTCTAGATAGCAAGCATTGGTAGTTTCTAGCTAGCAAGCATTAGTAGTTTCTAGTTTGCAAGCATTAGTAGTTTCTGCTTAGCAAGCATTAGTAGTTTCTAGTTAGCAAGCATTGGTAGTTTCTAGTTAGCAATCATTGGTAGTTTTTAGTTAGCAAGCATTGGTAGTTTGTAGTTAGCAATCATTGGTAGTTTCTAGTTAGCAAGCATTGGTAGTTTCTCGTTAGCAAGCATTGGTAGTTTCTAGATAGCAAGCATTAGTAGTTTGTAGTTATCAAGCATTGGTAGTTTCTAGTTAGTAAGCATTGGTAGTTTCTAGTTAGCAAGCATTGGTAGTTTCTAGCTAGCAAGCATTAGTAGTTTCTAGCTAGCAAGCATTAGTAGTTTCTAGTTAGCAAGCATTGGTAGTTTCTAGTTAGCAAGCATTGGTAGTTTCTAGTTTGCAAGCATTAGTAGTTTCTAGTTAGCAAGCATTAGTAGTTTCTAGTTAGCAAGCATTGGTAGTTTCTAGTTAGCAAGCATTAGTAGTTTCTAGTTAGCAAGCATTGGTAGTTTCTAGTTAGCAAGCATTAGTAGTTTCTAGCTAGCAAGCATTAGTAGTTTCTAGTTAGCAAGCATTGGTAGTTTCTAGTTAGCAAGCATTGGTAGTTTCTAGTTAGCAAGCATTAGTAGTTTCTAGTTAGCAAGCATTGGTAGTTTCTAGTTAGCAAGCATTAGTAGTTTCTAGCTAGCAAGCATTAGTAGTTTCTAGTTAGCAAGCATTGGTAGTTTCTAGTTAGCAAGCATTGGTAGTTTCTAGTTAGCAAGCATTAGTAGTTTCTAGCTAGCAAGCATTAGTAGTTTCTAGTTAGCAAGCATTAGTAGTTTCTAGTTAGCAAGCATTAGTAGTTTCTAGTTAGCAAGCATTGGTAGTTTCTAGTTTGCAAGCATTAGTAGTTTCTAGTTAGCAAGCATTGGTAGTTTCTAGTTCGCAAGCATTGGTAGTTTCTAGCTAGCAAACATTAGTAGTTTCTAGATAGCCAGCATTGGTAGTTTCTATATAGCAAGCATTGGTAGTTTCTAGTTTGCAAGCATTAGTAGTTTCTAGTTAGCAAGCATTAGTAGTTTCTAGTTAGCAAGCATTAGTAGTTTCTAGTTAGCAAGCATTAGTAGTTTCTAGTTAGCAAGCATTGGTAGTTTCTAGTTTGCAAGCATTAGTAGTTTCTAGTTAGCAAGCATTGGTAGTTTCTAGTTCGCAAGCATTGGTAGTTTCTAGCTAGCAAACATTAGTAGTTTCTAGATAGCCAGCATTGGTAGTTTCTATATAGCAAGCATTGGTAGTTTCTAGTTTGCAAGCATTAGTAGTTTCTAGTTAGCAAGTATTGGTAGTTTCTAGTTAGCAAGCATTGGTAGTTTCTAGATAGCAAGCATTGGTAGTTTCTGGATAGCAAGCATTGGTAGTTTCTAGATAGCAAGCATTAGTAGTTTGTAGTTAGCAAGCATTGGTAGTTTCTAGTTAGTAAGCATTGGTAGTTTCTAGTTAGCAAGCATTGGTAGTTTCTAGTTAGCAAGCATTAGTAGTTTCTAGTTAGCAAGCATTAGTAGTTTCTAGTTAGCAAGCATTGGTTCTGTACAGCAAGAATAAAACCTTCGGTTTCTGATTTTAATCTTTCACTAGATAACTACGTAATTGGTATGAGGTTCATCTACTTAACTTGTTTGACACGGCTAGTGTATTGGCCATGAAGAGGTTTATCTTGCCATCGTTTCTGCATTTGATCCATTGCATTTGCTTTTGCCTCTTATTGTACTATTTTTTGCCACTCCGTTATGTGTATTATTCTTTATTTACTTTCATTATCATTTCCTTGAATTTCTGTTGTATACAAATTTCTGATCGGGTCCCAACCAGAGACCTACGTTCAGAAATAATTTCATAACAAAAAACAAACAAAAAACATATTTTACATAGATAAAGCTCTTCGTAATGTGTGAACTGTACTTTTGAATACAATTTTGTATTTTTGAATACAGTTTTGTATTTTTGAATAAAAATATGCTAAGCAGAAGATGTACATAATAATAAAACCCAGTTTGATAAGCACATAAATCACAGCGAAATATGAACGACATGGTAACAGGTTTTGATCAAATTAACACGTAACCTTGTAGTTGTTTTGGCCTAGTTAGTATTAAAATCAAGTCGTGCAATTCAATTAGCTCAGGCAGTTTCGTGTCAAGGTGTTCTTAATTTCTAGATGAACCTCACAAGTTGACTTTGCTGTCTCAACCTTCAAACATAAAAACACAAGCACTCTCAACACCAGGGTATTATGATCTATTACTGCTCCTACTCATGAACAGTGATACACAGTGCGTCAAACCCTAGGTGACCTGCCCAACTGGTTATGGTCAGGCAAATGACAAGCAAATGTGTGGTACTCTAGTCCATTTTAATACAACAAAACAAATATATACACATGTTAACACTTCTAATAAATTAAGATAAAAAACATGAAAGCCATGTCTAGTATACATACAAGTCATTTATTATTATTATTATTATTATTATTATTATTATTATTATTATTATTATTATTATTATTAACGTGTGTATGTTATGTTTCCTGCTTTGTATCCTATAAAGCTGGGTCCAAACTATGGTTCTTAGGTCCTATGGGAGAATTGTCAATTATTTAATAGCACTTTTCTTAGTATATGGGATGTTCCTAGTAGGGTAATCTTTTGGGAAACTTTTATGTTGATGTTACCTGGGACACTGTTAGTAAAAGTGTCCATTGCTTTTCTCACGAGGCCTAACCAGAGACGTAAGGCCAGAAATGGCCTGACATTTTGCACTGATCAGTTTTGTAAGCACCTCCTAAAACCCTAATATCATACACATTGTATATGCATACAGCTCTTCCTAATATGTGAGCTGTACTTGTGAGTACAAGTTTTTGTATTTCTTAAGGCATGGGCTACCACGGATCCCTCCACCGAGTCTCTCGGAACCTTTTCCAATTAATCCCAGGGCTTCAACTACCACTGAAATTATTGATGTCCTCATGTGCTACATTTTTTTTAGATTTTCACTTCAAGATTCTTGTAATTTTATAGTATTTTTGAAGATCTTCAAAGATACATTACAATCTGCAGGAACTACCATTCCAATTTCTTGCTTTCATTTTGCCTTCCAAATTGGCTTTTTTGTCTGTTGTTTAATCTTTTGTCTTGACAAATTATTATTATTATTATTGTTTTTATTTCCTTTGATATCTGGCGTTTACACATTTCTTTCCGGGTCTCGCCCAGGGACCTAAGGTTAGAAATGGCATCATGACACTTTCCACTGCAAAAAAAAAAAAATAATAATTACATAGATAAAGCCCTTCGTAAAGTGTGGGCTGTACTTGTCAGAACAATTTTTTGTATCTCTTTGAGGAATGGACTTCCAGGGATCCCTTCAATTAGTCTACTGGAATCATTTCCAACCAGTCCAAGGGCTCCAACTACAACAGGGATTGTTGATGTTCCCATGTTCCACATTTTTGAAATTTCTATTTCAAGGTCCTTGTATTTTGACAGCTTTTCGAATATCTTCAAAGATACATTGCAGTCTGCAGGGACTGCCATATCAATAAGGAGGCACTTATTTTGTTTGTGGTCTTTAATAACAATGTCTGGGCGGTTGGCTTTGATTGTTCTGTCAGTGTGTATTGTGTAGTCCCATAGAATTGTAACAGGTCCTATCTCCGTAACCGGGTCTGGGTGGTGTTCGTACCAGTTTCTTTCAGTTTCCTTCCCGTAGTAGTCGCAAATTTTCCAGTGCAGATATTGGCCCACTCTGTCATGCCGGGTTTTATATTCAGTGGGTTCCAATATCGGGCAACCTGATACAGAATCTGCATTTTGGGCTAACACTGTATTTTAGTATATGTGCTTGATTTATTATTATTATTATTATTATTATTATTATTATTATTATTATTATTATTATTATTATTATTATTACCTAGTTAGTCATTTCACGATTATGAGTTCTGTAACCCATTAGGGGGTTATTTTGAGGTACCATGTGTACTGAACCGTAGTAGCAGTGGTTGTGTCACCTAGAAAACATACCTCTTCAGGCTGGTTTGAATTCATATTTGTCATCATAGAATGGTTACTCTAAGGCAAGAGATACTAGTCTACCGTAGTTAAGGAAATACTTTGTCGTAATTTGAACCCGACACACTGATTTCACTTTCTGTGTTGGCATCCGTTTTACAAGGAAATCCAGATAGATAAAAATTAACCGACCTACACACACACACCACACACACACACGAACAGAGAGAGAGACACACAGAAAGAGAGAGAGATCTAGAGAGAGATCTAGAGAGAGACAGAGAGAGAGAGAGACAGACAGACAGAGAGGGGGAGGTAGTAAGAAAGTGAGAAAGAGATTTTTGTCCTGAGTTGGGTTATTGTGATCTATACAAATGCACTTCAAGACATCTAACTGAATAAGTTTAATACCTCTGTTCATTTGATCTCGTGCCGTTGGTTAGGTATAGTGTATGTGCAGAATTCAAAATCGATGACCATTTGAAACGAAAAGCTTTCTTTCTTGCGTCAAGTTACATATTTCTTTTACTTTTTCTTTTTACTTTTTCTTTTTTACTTTTTCTTTTTTACTTTTTTCTTACTAAATATTTAAGGGTTATTTGTTTTTCCGAGAATGCCAATATACCAGATTATGTACAAAATATATCATTGAAAGTTTTGCCCGCTCTTCTCATTCAGTGTGTGCGTGTGTGTGTGTGTGTGTGTGTGTGTGTGTGTGAGAGAGAGAGAGAGAGAGACAGAGAGAGAGTTAAAGATCAAATACAGATCAAATATGTATCGGAATGCGACAGGATGATAAGATGAAGAACAATTATTAAAGGTATGTTCATCTAACATATGTTGCTTTTATTAAAGCTTCGTCAACGATTCTCTCAATCTATAGTTAAATTAAATATTATAAGATTTCTTCCCTTTAAGACTAATAACTGCCACCCTCCCCTGACTCCTGTCTCATGTCTTTCATCTGACTAAAACATTGAAATGGATAAATTCTGTATTATTTTTGTTAGTTTTTTTTAGTTTTCGCAGTTAAATTTCTATTTCTGACACGAACGCCGGTTGATAAGGCAGACGACCGATATCTTCCTCTGCCGAAAAAAGCTATTCCCCGTATGAGGTGATTTTGGATTTTATTGTTTATTAATTATTTGCTCTGTAATAATAAATACATTGAGCTCTTTTTGTGGATCAGTGTTAATATTTTATATTACTAGGATCCGCTTGGATTATATACCAACGGATTTGTTACCTTTACTATATATATATATATATATATATATATATATATATATATATATATATATATATATATATATATATATATATATTTAGTTTAGGAAAAACTAGGTAATCCGTATGGGAAGACCCAATGAGGATAGAATCCAGAGAGCTCAATGTAAATCAGAGCTAATAATTTAAATAAAAACAGATTACCTTAAGGTTCCATATAATAAATTATTTCACCACAGCCCTTCCAAAGGACAGTGGATCATCAGATTTATTTCCAAATGTTGAAATGAAAAAATGAAAATAAATTTACACATTTATGACAAATAAATGTGTAAATATATTTTCATTTTTTCATTTCAACATTTGGAAATAAATCTGATGATCCACTGTCCTTTGGAAGGGCTGTGGTGAAATAATTTATTATATGGAACCTTAAGGTAATCTGTTTTTATATATATATATATATATATATATATATATATATATATATATATGCATATGTATATGTATATGAAGTTGGCTCAATTTAGACTTTTCTGAGGCAGTCACAACTTATACATAAGATCCTCATGTATAGCCAGCTTGACCGTGGACTATTGGATGACCGGTGTTCAGGTATAAAAACAAACTAAGCTGTCAATGTGCCTCATACTAACTTTGGTCGAGGTGCTCTGGATATAAATAACTGGAGATATTTGTACCAGGGTGGTATTAGAATTTAAAAATCAGTCGTGTTGATCAGCTAAGAGACGATCGACAACAGCGAAAAGCGTCAGCAAATATTCCCGAGATCTTCGTTGTTGCGCCGAGATCCTCGCTGTTGTTCCGAGATCCTCGCTGTTGCAAAACATGTGGACTTGTATGCAGGACACTGGCGTGTTATACGACACAAACATAAAAAAATGAGTTTGTCAGATATTCATATACAGAACATTTTGTAACACTTTATACATATATACATATACATATATATATATATATATATATATATATATATATATATATATATATATATATATGTATGTATATATATATATATATATATATATATATATATATATGAGAAAGAACATATGAAGTAAAAATCCACAGTTCGTTGCATTTACTTTTTTTTTAAGTGCTCAATACAAAGTAGAGCAAAATAAAGCAAACTCTTCTAGTGAAAATATATTTTTCAAACATAGTAAATTTTACAACACTGCCTTAAAATATAGTGGCTGAAACTGCCCTGACATTAAATATATTAAACATAACAACGATAGTAAGTATAAAAATAGAAACAGAAAACTCATTTGGTCTCCCCCATTTGACCAAATGGTTAGTACTAAGTTAGGGCGGAATTTTGTCAATTTAATTGAGAAACACTTTACCAGAAATGATCCTCGTAGTATGATTTTTAATAAAAATACACTTAAATTAAGCTATAGTTGTGCAGATAATTTTTTTTAAATTCTTAAAAACACATTAATGAAATTTTAAATCAATACTTAAACCTAAGTAATAATCGTCATTCCAAAGCAGCAAGCGATAATGATACCAAAATGTGTCATTCTAGAAATTTTCTGTCCATGACAAAATAGAGGTCAAAGTGATTCCCTTGTTTAACTAAGTACTATTTCATCTAGAGAAAATCCAACAGTTAAAAAAGATTATGTCGACAGTACCAAAAATGCCTTTAAAACTAGTTGGTATCAACATGTTATCATTCAGCAACAATGCATGCCGTAATAAGACTTCACTTTCTAAATATTTTTGGTACTTAAAAAAATTAAAATCAAAATTAAACCCCTACCATAAAATGGAAAATATTACCCCCCACCAAAAAAAAAAAACTAGAACGTGTAAATCTTTACATGATCTATGTTTCCTGTATTTACAAGGAAAATTACATATTATAAATTTTGCTAACAAAAAAGCAATGTCAAACCAAAGAAATTAATTAACGGTGTTATGTCGACATTGTCTAACTTTTACCTTAAATATAGTTTTAAAAAATTGCATAAATAATTACCTATTACAATTTTATAGCCTCTACGGGAATTTATTTGATTTATTCAACTTATATCGCCAGGTTTTGCCGTCTGTTCAGTATTATTAGCATCATACATAGATGTTTCACATTTTCTCTTTAAGAAACTTCCTAAATATTAAAAAACCGATAACTTTATGTCTGATTAATTTTCCCCAATACTTCAACAAATGGGAACATCATACTTGTCTACATCTATAATACATTTGTCACTGCCATGTTTGCTACAATCGTTGGATTACATGTCTAAGCGCCAGTTTATCGTGATAAAGAAAAAATAACTCGCCTACATCCACCATCTGACCTTATTTTTCTATTTTAGCGTAGATCTCTCTTTAAATTGGTTAATCACGACATACCCACTAGTATATTTTGAATTCTGACCTCATGACACCCCTTATTTTAATCTATAATAATCTATATAATCTTTAATTTTAATTTAAATTTTAATCTATAATTTTACATTTCATTAAACTATTTAAAGATTTTTTCCCCTTATACTGTAAAATTTTATTTTGGGCTACTGTATTTATTTTAATTCTTCCTTTAATTAATTATTAATTTTAATATTCATGTTTTTCTTGTTTATATACAAATAATGTCTTAATTTCTTTTTTATTATAATATTAAATTCCTTTTTATAATATTCAAATTAAATAATAGCATTAATATTAAATTCTAAAATTTCTTTAATCTACAAAAAAAAAAAAAACTCTTTAAAGATTGTAATTCTTTATATAATTTTTTCCTATTTGAACAAAACGTAACATTTTAAATATAGGTCATTGTTAATCTTTAACCGTTTTCAACTTGTATCTATCTTCCTATTCCCTTTGAATATTTTGTTTTTTCCTTCCTCCTTTTTTTTTCCATCTCCCTCTTAAATGCCTTTCCCCTTATTTGCGGTTTTCCCCTCTTTTTTCCATAGGGAATTTATCTGAGAGAAATCTCTCGAGGAGCGAAATAGCCACATAAATGGGGTACAATTGAGTTTCATATTTATGTAATTCACTTATATGTTCTATAATAAATATACTGAGCTCTCTTTTCTGGATCAGTTTTAATATTTTATATTAATAGGATTCACTTGGATTACTTACCTACGCATTTTTAAACACACACACACACACACACACACACACACACACACACACACACACACACACACACACACACACATATATATATATATATATATATATATATATATCAGGTCATGCCATAAGTTCTGTCCGAATTTTGAATTTTGAAACAAGTGACCAAATGTTACATTTAATTACAGATTCAATCAACAATGTATTTTCCCTGATTATCTATTAACAAGCTTACTAATTAACAAGCTTTAATTACTAATTAACAAGCTTTCCTTCCATCTATTAACAAGCTTACTAATTCCATTGCTGTAAAATTCTTTTGGCTTTGATTCGAAGAACTCACAAATGTCAGTTTTAACCTCTTCCTGTGTTACAAAAGCTGTTTCTTCCAAATGATTCTGTAAGCTACGAAACAAATGGTAGTCTGAAGGAGCAAGGTCGGGAGAATAAGGTGGATGAGGAATTTTCTCCCAACAAAGTTCTTCGATCTTTTGTGACGTGATTATTGCTGTGTGTGGTCGCGCATTGTCCTGATGAAACATCACCCAATTTGATTCACTAGAGAAGGTCTTTTTTTCCTCAAAGCTTGGTTCAAACGCTCTAATTGCTGACAGTATATTTGAGCATTAATTGTTGCATTAGGTGGTAAGAATCCAAAGTGGATTATTCCTTGGCAATCCCACCAGATTGAAAGAAGAACATTTTGCCCATGAAGTTCCCTTCTCGGCTGTGGCTGGGGTCCTTCCCCTTTACCAAGCCACTGTCTACGACGCTTAACATTTCGATAAAAGATTCATTTTTCGTTGCCAGTCACAAGTCTATCCAAAAAAGGTGAAACAAGTTGGCGAGAATGGAGAGAAGAGCAGATGTCAACTCGGGATTTGAGGTTCTATTCAGACAATTCATGAGGCACCCATTTTCCAAGTTTAGGAACTTTTCAAAGTTGTTGAAGATGACGATGAACAGTTGTATAACTGATAACCACTGCCAATTCCTCAACTGATAAAGCAGGATTTTCTTCAGTGGCTGCTTCAAGAAGCTTTTCATCAAACTCAACTGGACGTCCGGTTCGATCTTCATCTTCACAATTGCAGTCGTGTTTCGATGCGTATCAACGTTTCCCATCAGGCGATTGTAAATTACTGGCGAGAGTGAACGATTATTTACATTTAAAAATCTACAGTAAAAATACTTCCATTACCACTAGCGTGGTGTGGCTGGCGTCTTATGCATTTATACATAATAAATATTATATATATATATATATATATATATATATATATATATATATATATTCTTTTACTTTTTATGTTTGTTCTTGAACGTCTCGCCTCCACGTCCTTGTGGGTGATTAATTATTTTCCACACTACGACCCATTTTCCACAGATCAAACGTCGCAAGACTCTTGCTGTACTAGCGCTTTTTCCTTGAAAAGTGTTCAGACGTACTACATTCCTTCTACTAGTTCTAACCTTCACGGCCAAGACCCACCATGCCAGGTACATTCTAGCGAACGACCCTTGTATTCCACTGGTGGAACTGACTCTCACGAGGATGTTTCCCAGAACACTACAACCTGTTCAAGTCTAGAGTCAACCGTTATCTTCCTCACATATCCCCATAAACTGTGCATCTTATTCTGTAACTCCCTATCTCGATTGGCTGTTGAGTCTGTATCAGACTCAAGAGCCACTCGAGATAGGGAGTTACAGAGTGAACATCTTTATAAAAAGACTTTCAGCGTTCTTTTTTTTTTGTTTAATTGCATCACTCGTCTGTAGTGCTCTGTTGTAACAATTTCACCTGAAGAATTTCTCATACAGTAAGTCACTCATATCCTCCAAATACAGATCTATAGACGTTGCTGCTGCTGCAGGATATCCTCGAGCTATTCACAGTTTTTGACGCTTCAGATAGTCGTAGTTGGCTAACTTCTCGTCACCTTAACAGTTTTCCACAAAAATATTTTTTATATGTGATAAAAAGTGAAATGCATGTTGGTGTAACACTCTTCAAAATCATTTCTCATGTTGAAACTTTGCAAATGTCTTTAAACTCTTGAGTGAACAACACCAAGTCTTTTAGTCAGTTCCAACTTTATTTGAGTGGGATCATATTCTTAAATATCTTGCAAGTACTGACTTGATCAATTTTCTGTTATCATAATGTGGAATATGTAGTAACAAATGTGATAAAAACATATAAAAAGAAAAAGAAACTAAGTGAAATCGGTCAGAATGTGTAAGAAACTTAAAATTAAAAAATTCAACTCCCCTCTCATTCATACGCATGTGTAATCCTTATCAAACTAAACATCACTTAAATCCGATGGAATCCTAAATGGCTAAACACGTAAAATAAAATAAAAACAGGTTTTCCAATTGGTCACAGATTTTCCTAAAAGTAATAATTTCCAAATCTCATCGCTCATAAACGATTGTCCGGGCACGCAGCTCGACGCCCGGAGGGAGAGCTCATCCGTGATGTACTTCTCCCTCCTTCTCTTCCTGGCTGGCGAAGACGTGTCGGTGGGTAGCTGAAGACGTGGGCTAGCACGATCAAAGATGGCCTAGCAGTACTACCGGGTCCGCAAGTAGTTGGTCTTCGACGATGGAATCGCGAGTGGTTCGCCATTTCGTGTGACCTGCCTCAGGATCGGCGGCCGTGGGCAGCGATGGTCCGAGATGCTGTACTTGCTCGGGAGGAAGCCGGTTCAACCCGACGAGGGTGAAAACCGATACAAGTCAAGTCAAGTCCAAATCTCGGTAAGGTTTGACATCCAAGCCAAATTAATCTTCATTGATTTTTCTAAACTATTCAGAATATGTACAGCTTCCGTCCGAAACTTCTCCATTCAATCCATCTACCATCTTTACTTCTGCTGCCAAGTTTCTCAACCTGAAAACCGTTGAAAACCCGATTCCAGTACGATCACAGAAGTTATGCAGCGTCGAACCTGGTCAGTAACTAGATAGTTGACCGCTAGGGAATTTTAAGGTGATATAAGCTTCGATTTGTGAGTGTTGTAACGGATAATGGCTCGGAATTGTTAATCAGATAGCCGAGTTCGAATGCCAGTTGGGTTCGTTATATTCACTTACGTGCCGATACTCTTGGGAAGGATATGATTTCCATCTCTTATTCCTCCTTCTATGCGTTATTAAAACTTGTATCGCTAAACCATCATTATCTTCAAAAATAAAATAAAATTGCGTACAAAATATTTAGATTTTGGCATTAAACATTACATAGAGGTTGATAAGCCGCTAAAGAAACACAACCTACCCGTCACACTGAAAACAAGGCTTACGGCCGTGTCACGTTGAAACATCTGTCTTTATACGATCACCGGAATTAAGCGATGTTGAGTTTGGTCAGTACTTAGATGGGTGTCCGCTTAGTGATATCAGGTGCTGTAAGCTGTGTGGGTGGTGTAATGGGTAATGGCTCGGAATTGGAAGTTGATGAGCTGAGTTCCAATACGAATCGGGTAAATACTCTTGGGAAATGTATGAATTCACTTCTTCTCCTCCCAGCTATGGGTTAATTAGTAAGACTTGTATCACTAAATTACTATTTCCAAGAAAATAAATCTTACAATCTAAAAATATTTTCCTGCTTTAAATAACCTGCTAATAGTTGATAAACCGTAAAAAATGAAAAAAGAAACTGTACATAAACAAAATTGCAGAGTAGGTCGTTTATCTTATCCACAGCCATCTTTATTTACTTGTTGTTTTTAAAATCAAACCAAGATAAGTGAACACTGACTACTAAGCATTCAATTCGATTTAAAAAAAAAAACTCCGCACTGTCGGCTGAGGCTTCCGAATACGTCGACTGCACCTCTGCAGTGGGGTAAGACCCCACCAATGAGGCATCCTGGGTATGACGATAAACTACATACGCGTCTTGGGTATGATGATAAACTATATCCGACAGCAAGGCCTCTGATCAGGAGGTTTTAAGGAGTGTGGAACCACCTCATAATCGCTGGCGTTCCCAGGTCCATCCTGACCTGGGGTGCTAGCACCTGTTAGGGGGTCATAGCTATCGGCAAATAGTTAACCCACCCAAACTGAGGTCAATCATTACGAAAGTGTAAAAATAGGTTTTTATACCAGCAATACATTTTTGACGGAAGAATTAATACCAGCAATAAAATTTTTGACAAAATAAATTATTACCAGCAATACATTAAAAAAATATTACCAGCAATAAAAATCTTGTCAGTATTAAATAACCCATTACAATCGTGATTTTCTAAGCGTAGCATAGATGTGGCATAAACCCGAAAATATGGGGCACCCAGTGAGGATCGAACTCACTATTCAGTCGCAATTGTTCTAGAGAGGAACGTTTGCTAACCATTACACCACGTCGAGGTGACCCTATTTAGGTTGATATGGCGCAAACCAAACCAAACGAAACCAAACCAAACCATAAAGAATATCAAAGCATCTTTCCATTAAATTGCAAAAAATTTCATTTAATCAATATCTAGAAATGTTATCTCATGATTTGTAACAGAGAAACACTAATTATTATTGCAAACCTCTATGTGTTAATGTGAAATACAAACGGTGAAAACTCGTATATATATTGCCAGCAATTGGCACCTATTTCATCAATATTTTATGCGTTTACGCAAGATCTTAATCGACGTATTGATCAACAGCTAATCCTGAACGAAATCATAGAAGGTCACTAAGAACTGTCTGATCCGCATATTCGAACATGAAATTGAGATACTTGCGTGGGCACAGTTCTAGGTTTCAACAGTAACATATGGAAACTCGGCTTGTTAGTTCTCTGATATGTATACTTTGATTTAGTTCCCGCCAAACAGGGAGAAATTATTCAAAATAGATTTATTGCTATCGCGAATTTGTTTGCTCGGAGACATTCGAGCGATGAGTGAGTGCAAATACATGTTAAGAAGTGTAAGGAAGTAGGAAAGGAGAAAGAAAAAAAGCGGGAAACAGCAGATGTTATGAATTGTAATTTTTGCATAAACATCACCTTAAATTCAACACCGTCATCGTAATGAACATTTATAGTGTTATTTTTATTTTCTGTGGATTTCTTCCTCTTTTTTTTTTCATATAAATGATATTAAAATTTTTGAAATAGTATTAGGAACATTGAATATAGGAGCATTAAATTCTTTTTCGTGATAGATGAGGATATTGTACAAGAAAACCGTTAACATTCAATCTTGAATAACACATAGTTTGCACATGGGTTATTCAAGATTGAATGTTAACGGTTTTCTAGTACAAAATCATCATTCATAAAAAAAGAATATCACTTTCTTAAAGATATAGACAATGCTGCAACCTACTTTAGAAGAATATGCGTTTTCCGTAATATCCGACCCAGGAATTGAACCCGTGACTACGAGATATATTTTAATCCACTAAGATTTGTCTTTTAGACAGTTCAAGGAGCTACTTTTGGAAACATAAACCTGATGCTTGTATTTAGGTGTTGGAATTTTCGTTCTTTTGGTACGAAGGAAAATAGACTAGAGATAGTAACAGTAATATTAGCCGTTTCCTTATAAGGAAACATTCGGTATTCATTGACCGAGCAGCCAGTTGCTACTTTCGTTTACAATTTACAAAGTTTTTCTATTAAATCAGTTTTTCAGGAAAATAGATGTTCATTAACTGTTAACTCTTTTTACAGTAAAAATATGGGTTTCCTTACTAACATTTTGTTTGAAGTAATGTGGAATGTCAACATCTTGATTATGACTTTATTTTCTCTTGTCAAGTCCAGTAAATATTATCGCTCTTTTCAGTATCGACGGGAGTTTCCTTCTTAATCTTTTATGTGAAGTAGTGTGGAATGTCAACATCTTGATTATGTTCTTATTTTCTCTTATAAAATCTAGTAGCTGTTATCGCACTTTCCATTATTGATGGGAGTTTCCTTCCTAACCTTTTATTTGAAGTAGTGCGGAATGTCATCATATTGATTATGTCCTTATTTTCTCTTCTCAAGTCCAGTAGCTGTTATCACTCTTTCAAGTATTGATGGCAGTTTCCTTCTTAACTACTTTTGAAGCAGTTTGGAACGTCAACATCTTGATTATGTCATGTCATTATCTTCGCTTTGAGTTTCCTGTGATATTCATTTTAGTTGTTCATGTGAGACATGTCGTAAACAGAATGAGAGTAACCTAATTCATTGATTGAATAAAGTTAAAAATTCAGAAAAGGTTACCGAATACGATAAACACCTGAAAAAGGTCGGAATGTACAATGGCGGAAGTGTTCTGAGTATAACAACTATGTGGGTCCGAAAAGAAAGGATTTAAGAATCTTTTGCAAAAATATGATTCTTGTTACTGATAACCATAGTTGATTATATATTGCATATCAGAAACTCTATTAATTAAGATAAAGGGAAATGAAAGTCATTCATTGTAATAATGACTGTCGTGTTAATTAAAGCAGTTAGTGCAAGTTCGTCTAGGAAATAGTTTGCATGTTCAAAAATAAGTGATTTTCAGTTTAAGTACAAAGAACACTTTACTAGGGGTCTGGATTTAAAACAAAAATGATTAGGAAACAGATTTGAAGAAAGATGCAGCATAAAAAAATATTTGAACTCAAATAAAAATTAGAGTAGAATCAGTCGAATCGTTTGAATGTGTCATCAAATTGATACTAAGGATTTTGTGCCGGAGCATTTTCCTGATGAAACAAGATCGCTTTCGTTGTATTTCCTCGGCTTTTGGTTATGATAGCCTTTCGTAACTGCCATAGCAAGTTGTCAAATTACTCTCCATTAATGGTGTGGCCCTTTGAAGATAGTCAGTAAACTGAGATCATCACCTTCCCTGCAGATGAAACGACCTTGGCCATCTTTGGAGCTGGTGATGAGGGGTGTTTTGGCTCAAACTCATTCTGAGTTAAGAAACGTTCAAGGAAACCAGCTGGATCTGCTTCAAACAATGTCAGATATTTCCTTGATGTGATCAGACTGGTGCGTTTTTAATCAGGTGTCAGAAGCCGTGGCACAAGTCAAGTAGAAACCTTTGTCATGTCAAGTTCACTGTGCTGAATATTCTTTCACGGATATGGTAAGACCATTTGTTATTTGATTTATAGTCAATGCCCTGTCATCCATCAATATGTGATGAACATGATTAATGCTTACCTTGGGGGTGGCAGTTGTAGGACGTTCAAACCTTGGGCTATATTCAGGACACTATTTTCCCCTCGTAGATTAAGATGCCCACTTTTGCACTGTTGATAAAGTTGGAGATTCATCGCACGATGTCACGACCATGTCGGTATGAATATCCTTGGGTGTTAAATCATTTTTATGCAGGTACTTGATAACACCACGATACCAAAATTTGTTTATTTTCAAGAGAAGTCGCTATTAGCTACATTTGTAGTCTCATTTGAACAGGCAGATATCATTTTGTCTGGAAGGAAACAATGCAGTTATTAATAAGAAGAGTTGAAAATAATACTTGCAAGATATCACAGCTCGAGCACTTCTTCATAGTCAGCCTATGAACCTTTCATCCCAGTCTCGTATCTGGAAATAAACAATGCAGATATTAATAAGAAGAATTGAAAATGGATGCAATAAATGCCTGCTAGATTTCACAGCTCTAACATCACACCTTTATAGTCAGCCTATGACCATTTCAGCTCAGCCTCGTACACGGAAAGCAACGGTACCTTTATTAATTAGAGTTGAAATGAATGCATACAAAATTTCACAGCTCTAACATCACACCTTCGTAGTCAGCCTATGAACTTTTCAGCCCAGTCTCGTATCTGGAAATAAACAATGCAGATATTAATAAAAAGAATTGAAAATGGATGCAACATTTCACAGCTCTAGCATCACACATAGTCAGCCCATGAACCTTTCAGCCCTCCCTCGTACTTTGAAAGTAACGATTCAGTTATTAATAGGAAGAGCTGAAATTAATGCATACATTTCACACCTCTAGCATAACTTCTTCATAGTCAGTCTATACACTTTTCAACCCGCGCTCGTATAAGATTATGGATATTACATTTTTTTACATTTTTCTTTTTTTTCTAGCGAAAACTTTCATCCATACTTTTTTATAGTTCTAGGAAGGCATATTTAGCTATTTAAAATGTGCCTTCGGATTTCTTTATCCGATTTTTCGTTGTCTGTTAAAACACTTCACAGATATTTAAATTTCTATTTTTGCTTTATTCTTACGTCTCCAATTCTTGCTGATGTCATTTTCTATCGGTCTACAGGCCGTTTACACATACTAAATGTTCTTCATTGTTTTAATATCTTTCCCAATTATATCATTTTTTCTTGGAGTTCAAACAGATCTTTGCACCGTAGCTTATGCCTTCATGTAGTCTATGAAACAGATATATAACTTTCAGCATTTATACTGCTCTTTCTCGAATCAATCTGAAATATTGCTTTTGAGATTTCAGTATCTTTAACGAAAGCAAAATTGTTCTTACTCTATTACCAGTTCTATTCTTCAGTATTCAGATTATGCACTTAGTTATGTGATTCATTAAATTGATTGTCTGATAGAAGTTGCTTTCATTTGCAAGCATTCATTTAGGCAGTGCTACGAAGATGAACCTAGTAAGGTCTTCCGGTATTTCACCACTCTCGTATATTTAATTTATTTTTCCGTAATCTTGTTCATCTCGAAAAAACAGGTTGATAGTATGCTTATTATAATCCCAATAGCCCTACTGGTTTGTTTCTGTTCATTTTGGCCAATGTCGGTGTTACACGAAACATTAATATTTCAGTTCCTTCTATGTTTTTATGTATTATAGGTTTCAGTCTTGGAAGAGTTCTCCGATATATTCGATCCGTGTTTGATGTATTCTTCTTTATTTTGATGAGCTTGTCCTCATTATATTTTATCTATCCTGAACAGAACCAAGTCTTATTATTTCTGTTATATCTTTTATTCTTTTATGCACACCTTGTGTACAATTTTTGTTCAGCATATCTTATGCGCATGCTTAATGTTCTCTATTCTGTTCCCTTCTTTAGTATTACTTGCTGTCTCTTTTTCATCATCAAGACTTTTACACCATCCACCTTTATTTCTTCTCTTGCTTTCTTTGTGATGGTTTCGTTCGCTGATGTCACTAAAGTTTCTCTTAATGTCACTCACTTTGAATTTCCTGTCACATCCAAGCTATTATATTAACATTTAAGTCTTCAGTAAGTACATATCTTCGATTTGATATTCACTATGAACTTTCTTCACCTTCTAGATATATATTTATATACGTAGATAAATCGATAATGATTGCTGTAGTCGTAATGAGGGGAATCTTGAACTCGTTGGATACTTTTCGATATCCCATTTAATTTCCATAATGGTAATTTATCCCCAAACGAATTCTTGAAAAAGTTCCTTTGGCCTGAGCCATTGCGAAAACGCTCACACGCGCCAGTAAGAACTTTAATTACTGTTTCAAAGTGAACTTAGCCGTTGTAATCTATAGTAAATGGAAAGTATTTTCAATATAACTTCTATCAATGTAAATGCACTTAACCCATATCTTCCCCACTAATCATATAGAGTGAGCATTATACAGTTAAAGTTTCAGATAATTCAAATAGAATATCCAAAATGGAGAGTGTTCTCATTATAGCAATCATATGAGTTTCAATACAAATTTGTCACACGGTTGATGTGCAGCTGATATAATGGATAGTGGGTGAGCTGGGAATACGCAGTCGGAAAGCCATGTTCGAATTTCAGTAAAGTTCGTTACATTCACTTTAGTGAATATTATGAATCCACCCCTCCAAGTATGGGTTAAATAGTAGAAATTATATATATATATATATATATATATATATATATATATATATATATGGGTGCTCCTGCGTGGTGTAATGGCTAATAAGCTTGTCTCGATAAATCATTTATGATTAGTGACTTCGAGCTTCACTGGGTGCTCCATAAGTTTCGCCTTGTGGCAGATCTAAGCTATGCTTAGTAAATCACTATCTATCTATCTATCTATCTATCTATCTATATATGTATATATATAGGTGTGTATAATAAATGTCTTGCATATATGCTGTAATACTGATATATATATATATATATATATATATATATATATATATATATATATATATATATATATATATATGTACACACACACAGTTACAAACTTATATGTTTATATATGTACATATATATTCATAAAGATATGTACAGAAACATGGATAAATAAATGTATACACTTTATTGTATTTTCTTATATTGTTAATTTTATGTTTCTATAACTAAATGGACACATGACACATATCACTATATATCTTATTCATTTTAATATATATATATATATATATATATATATATATATATATATATATATATATATACATACATATATATATATACATATATATATATATATATATATATATGCAAACAAACACACACACTAATATATATATATATATATATATATATATATATATATATATATATATATATATATATATATATATATATATATAAATTATCTGCATATCCATTTTATGTACATCTGTTTTTGGTTTTAATATACAAAAGCCATTGGCTGTCACTCCGCCTATCTTCTCCGTTGCACCGTCATCATTCTTTCCTTCTCGATACAGAGGTAAGTACATCGTGCCCGCTTGTTATATCACTTACCTCACTTCATTACATTGAAGCAGCGCGCGTCATAGGGTGGCACTTGATAGGAAAAACCAATATTTTAACATCATCAACCACATTGCCACTGGCACCAACATGTTTCCTACCTATTCGACGCCTTTGCAATCGTCCGTTCGTTTCCCAACTCACCTTCTGTAGTTCAATGCTTTTTTGTATTTCCTTCTCTTGTAACATCTCGTGTACTTCTTGTTGCTTTTCTAACGTATTTTTTCTTTTAATTTCTCGTTTGTATTCTTGTTATGTTCCTCATTGTTGTTTTCGACATTATAGTTGTCATTTCATGTGAATTGTTCTTTCTTTTTCCAACCTTTCTTTTCATAGTAATAATCATTCACTGCAAAGTCTTTTCAAATTCATGCTAACATTCATATGTTATAGTGTTCTGTAATATTTGAAGCTCGTTTTTTTCTTTCTTCGTAATTACGTCTAACCTTCATATAACTTGAATCTCTTTTTCTTTCCTTCTTTCTTTTCCTTAAAATAATCATTTTGTTCATATAACTTTGTAATTCTTTCTAACTTCCATATCACTTGATTATCTTATTTCTTTCTTTTCATTATAATAATTATTCTGACCAAAAGTCTTTGATAATTCATGCTAACATACATGTTATAGTCTTTTGTATCACTTTCTTTCTTTCTTTCTTTCTTTCTTTTCATTATAATAATCATTCTGTCCAAAAGTCTTTGGTAATTCATGCAAATATTCATGTTATAGTTTTCTGTATAACTTGAATATCTTTCTTTCTTTTCTTTCTTTCTTTCTCTCTCTCTTTCTTTCATTCTTTCTTTCTTTCTTTCTTTCGTTTCATTATAATAATCATTCTGTCCAAAAGTCTTTCGTAATTCATGCTAACCTTCATGTTCTCGTCTTCTGTATCACTTGAATATCTTTCTTTCTTTCTTTCTTTTTCTTTCTTTCTTTCTTTCGGCCTTTCTTTCTTTGTTTCGGCCTTTCTTTATTTACTTCGGTTTTTCTATCTCTCTTTCTTTTTTTTCTTTCAATCCTTTTCCAAAATGATAATATTTTCTCTATTACAGAAAACTATTCTTTCTTTACTGCCATTTTCATCTTTTTATTGTTTCTTTTTTCAGACACTTGTTGATGTTCTTGTTGCGTACTGAAGCCAAGGAAATAACAATTATATAGTTCTTTGTGTTTTTATATTTTTCTTTTCTTTTTCGTCTTCCTTGTTTGTTTGTGTTGTTATTGCTATTGCTGATGTTGTTGTTGATATTTTGCTTCAGCCTGTAATGAGTGAATTAACATGAATTTTTTCTTATTTTCTGGTACATTTGAGTATCTCTTTGCTTTCTCTTTTCTTGCTTTGTTTTCATTTGCAATAAGTGAATGAAAACATCTACATTTCTCATTATTTTTTTATTTCGTACATTGTTTGTTTACATTTCTTTCTTGTAGATCTATTTTTTTTATTTTCCCTCTATTTTTAGGGTCTATTATTTGTTAGTGTTGCAAATAACAACGAACTAAGTGTATATGTTTTCACTTACACTGTATTTTGCTTTTCGTTGCCTGATTATTTTCATGCATTTAATCCTTTCCTAATGTCAGTGTTTCTTTTTTGTCATTTGATTCTTGGTAATGTTATGTTTAGTGTTATTTTTATGTCTGTTACCAATAATAATTGAAACAGTTTATTTTGTTTTTTTTCTGTTTTTTTCTGTTGCTATTAGTATCTTCGTTCTTAACTCATTATCTTTTCTAAATATTATTCTGGCTGCTATTACAGATATTCTTTAGTTATAATTGCAAATGAAATAAATGTTATTTGTTTTGTTTTTTGAAAATGATTGCAGATATTATGCTCATCGTTTATATTATAGTTTTCTTCATTTTCTTTTCTGTTTTCTTATTTCCTTTTTCCTTTCGCCTTTTCTTTTTCTTTTTTCTGTTTGCTGTTCTTTGACTTTTGTCATTTTCTGATTCGTTTTCTTTTTCATTTTTCCTTTCTCCTTTTCTTTCTTTTTTTCTTTTACTTTTGTCATTTTCGGATTTTTTTTCTCTTTTTCTTTTTTCTTTTCCCTTTTCTGTTTTCTTATTTCATTTTTTCTTTCCCTTTTTCTTTCTCTTTTATCTGTTTCCTCTTCTTTGACTTTTGTCATTTTCTGATTCGTTTTCTTTTTCATTTTTCGTTTTCTGTTTTCTTATTTCTTTTTTCCTACCCCTTTTCTTTCTCTTTTTTCTTTTACTTTTGTCATTTTCTGATTCTTTTTCTCTTTTCTCTTTTCTTATTTCCTTTTTCCTTTCCCATTTTGTTTCTTTTTTTCTTTTACTTTTGTCATTTTCTGATTCTTTTTCTCTTTTCTCTTTTCTTATTTCCTTTTTCCTTTCCCATTTTGTTTCTTTTTTTCTTTTACTTTTGTCATTTTCTGATTCTTTTTCTCTTTTCTCTTTTCTTATTTCCTTTTTCCTTTCCCATTTTGTTTCTTTTTTTCTTTTACTTTTGTCATTTTCTGATTCTTTTTCTCTTTTCTCTTTTCTTATTTCCTTTTTCCTTTCCCATTTTGTTTCTTTTTTTCTTTTACTTTTGTCATTTTCTGATTCTTTTTCTCTTTTCTCTTTTCTTATTTCCTTTTTCCTTTCCCATTTTGTTTCTTTTTTTCTTTTACTTTTGTCATTTTCTGATTCTTTTTCTCTTTTCTCTTTTCTTATTTCCTTTTTCCTTTCCCATTTTGTTTCTTTTTTTCTTTTACTTTTGTCATTTTCTGATTCTTTTTCTCTTTTCTCTTTTCTTATTTCCTTTTTCCTTTCCCATTTTGTTTCTTTTTTCTTTTACTTTTGTCATTTTCTGATTCTTTTTCTCTTTTCTCTTTTCTTATTTCCTTTTTCCTTTCCCATTTTGTTTCTTTTTTCTTTTACTTTTGTCATTTTCTGATTCTTTTTCTCTTTTCTTATTTCCTTTTTCCTTTCCCATTTTGTTTCTTTTTTTCTTTTACTTTTGTCATTTTCTGATTCTTTTTCTCTTTTCTCTTTTCTTATTTCCTTTTTCCTTTCCCATTTTGTTTCTTTTTTTCTTTTACTTTTGTCATTTTCTGATTCTTTTTCTCTTTTCTCTTTTCTTATTTCCTTTTTCCTTTCCCATTTTGTTTCTTTTTTTCTTTTACTTTTGTCATTTTCTGATTCTTTTTCTCTTTTCTCTTTTCTTATTTCCTTTTTCCTTTCCCATTTTGTTTCTTTTTTTCTTTTACTTTTGTCATTTTCTGATTCTTTTTCTCTTTTCTCTTTTCTTATTTCCTTTTTCCTTTCCCATTTTGTTTCTTTTTTCTTTTACTTTTGTCATTTTCTGATTCTTTTTCTCTTTTCTCTTTTCTTATTTCCTTTTTCCTTTCCCATTTTGTTTCTTTTTTTCTTTTACTTTTGTCATTTTCTGATTCTTTTTCTCTTTTCTCTTTTCTTATTTCCTTTTTCCTTTCCCATTTTGTTTCTTTTTTTCTTTTACTTTTGTCATTTTCTGATTCTTTTTCTCTTTTCTCTTTTCTTATTTCCTTTTTCCTTTCCCATTTTGTTTCTTTTTTTCTTTTACTTTTGTCATTTTCTGATTCTTTTTCTCTTTTCTCTTTTCTTATTTCCTTTTTCCTTTCCCATTTTGTTTCTTTTTTTCTTTTACTTTTGTCATTTTCTGATTCTTTTTCTCTTTTCTCTTTTCTTATTTCCTTTTTCCTTTCCCATTTTGTTTCTTTTTTCTTTTACTTTTGTCATTTTCTGATTCTTTTTCTCTTTTCTCTTTTCTTATTTCCTTTTTCCTTTCCCATTTTGTTTCTTTTTTTCTTTTACTTTTGTCATTTTCTGATTCTTTTTCTCTTTTCTCTTTTCTTATTTCCTTTTTCCTTTCCCATTTTGTTTCTTTTTTTCTTTTACTTTTGTCATTTTCGGATTCTTTTTCTCTTTTCTCTTTTCTTATTTCCTTTTTCCTTTCCCATTTTGTTTCTTTTTTTCTTTTACTTTTGTCATTTTCTGATTCTTTTTCTCTTTTTCTTTTTCATATTCCCTTTTCTGTTTTCTTATTTCCTTTTTCCTACCCCTTTTCTTTCTCTTTTTTCTTTTGTCATTTTTGGATTCTTTTACCGTTTTTTTTCCATTTCCCCTTTTCTGTTTTCTTATTTTCTTTTTCCTTCCTACTTTTCTTTCTCTTTTTCTTTAACTTTTGTCATTTTCTGATTCTTTTTCTCTTTTCTGTTTTTTCATTACCCTTTTCCTTTCCCATTTTATTTCCCTTTTCTATTTTACTTTTGTCATTTTCGGATTTTTTTCTCTTTTTCTTTTTCATGTTGCCTTTTCTGTTTTCTTATTTCCTTTTTCCTTTCCCATTCTCTTTCTCTTTTTTTCTTTTTCCTGTTCTTTTACGTTTGTCATTTTCTTATTCGTTTTCTTTTTCATTTTTCCTTTTCTGTTGTTACATCCTTTTTCCTACCATTTTTCTTTCTCTTTTTTCTTTTAATTTTACTCTAGTTCTTTTTGCTTTCAAGTTTAATATTTATTCATTTGATTTTCATTATTCAACTAATATTGCTATTATTCTGTGACTTTATCATATCTTTTAAAATATGATAATTTTCAAATTTTTCATTCTTTTTGTCGATCGAAGCTTCAGTTATTTTCATTTATTTATTTAATTTTTTCTTCCGTTTTAATATTATCACTTAATATTTTTTATTTTTACCTATTATTTGATTCATTCGTAAATATTTGCTTTTCTTATTTCATTCCTTTATTTCTTTACTATCGTCCTTCATTTATTTTTACATATTATATTTTCACTTTGTTTACCTTCTTCCTCAACGCTACTACTGAATTATTTGTTAATCAATTTTACTATTGCCCTTTCAACCATGATGTTGTCAATGTTGTTTTAATTTTCCTGTCTTCCTAGTTAGTGTCATCAGCTTCACGAGATCATCATCTTCGGGGAATATTTCGCTTTCCGTCATAGCTGACTGTTTCGTTCGCGGTGAGTAGGAAAAATTTCCGCGTCGCTTTCTGTTCACTAATCATTATACCTGCAAGGGAGATAATAACAACCTGATTACATGCCACGTATGAAGACATCGTCACAGGCGTGCAAGGTTTCTTTGTCATTTTCCTTGTCAAGTACGCATGCGAGCGCGCGCGCACGCGCACACATACACACACATGTACACACACATACAAACACATGTACACACACACAAACGCGCACACATACACACACACAAACGAACCTAATTTACGTAAGAAAATTGTTAAGTCGGAATCATGTATGTGCACATATATTAAGTTAGGTCGAGAGGCAATAAGCGCAGTTAACACAAGCAACAAAAATAATTAGGTACCAATATGAAGACACAGGAAAACATATAAATATCTTTAGTCTATATAGACACTTGCACTTATATTAATAGAGTCGACTATTTATAATATATATATATATATATATATATATATATATATATATATATATATATATATATATATATATATATAAAAGTGAACATAGAAGTCAACACTTAGAGACGACAGTCTGTTTCATGCTAGACGCAATCGTCAGGCCACGAGTCACCTGACGATTGCGTCTAGCATGAAACAGACTGTCGCCTCTAAATGTTGATTTCTATGTTCACTTTTATATTTACACACGCTCTATCACTGTTATTGAGCACTTTATCCCATAAATATACCACACCTTAAGACTTTATTTCTTCACACAACACACACACACACACACACACACACACATATATATATATATATATATATATATATATATATGAAGAAATATAGTTTTAAGGTATGCTATATTATGCGATAAAGTGCACAATATAAGAGATAAAGCATATAAAAATATAAAGTGAACATTGAGGTCAACAGTCAGAGGCGTCAGACTGTTTCATGGTAAACGCAATCATCAGGCCATATGCGTTGTGATTTTTCTCGACTAATTATATATTTGTGCATTGTGGGTAGTCTATTACATTGTGGATAGTCTATTCTAACTGTTATTTTGGCGGGAGTGGTTTGTCAATTTGTGTATTATTTACTTTATTTGTATTAATTAATTAATTTATTTTATTTTATTTTTGCTTATTTATTTTTATTTTTATTTATTTTTTTATTTAATCTTTACAGTTTCGATTTTTAAGTAAAGTAGTAACAATTTGTGCCTGCATTTTGAGATGAGTTCCGATCGTTTATTTAGCAGTTTGTTTTGATCTGGGAAGGTAATTATAATTATTTTCCCTCCAAGCAGAGTTTAAATGTTTTGGATTGCGCGCGCGCGGGCACACACACACACACACACACACACACACACACACACACACACACACACACACACACACACACACATTTTTTGTCATGTTTATATTTGAATCTTAATTATCAGTGGATCACAATTTGAAAAAAATTCAAACTTGATTGTGACACTTTTTAAAGTCTGATTTTTTCCTGTATAATCTTTTATTTTAATAAATTCATTGAGTTAATACCTTCGTTATATCCGTATTTTCCCAGGCATTTACTATTGTTTAGGCGTTGGCATTTCACACTCAAGATTGTGCAGTGGTTGGGATTAGCAATTCGTGGACATTTTGAGTATGAAATATGCAGCTTACGACCTTTATCCTAACTTTAAAATTTCACATATTTACTCAAGGGGATTTGCTTTAATATTGATAATGTGCTTTTCCAAATAACCTGTGTTTGTCCGTAGATGTTACTACATTGTATTGTTATATTATTTTTATTAATACATTACAATACAATGTATTGTAATATTTTTATTCAAAATCTTAATAAAGCCATAAAAAATGTTCATTGTTAAAATGTTAAAATTTTAAAATCTCGTGCGTACGAGATTTTCGCCATCTTTTGCTGTCCTTGATGATGGATCTATTGAGATGCTGCTTTATAATTGGAATCATTTTAGGCCGTCGTCTTTCAAATTTATTTACACTGGTGCAGATTTTTACGTGAAATTAAAGGATAGTTATAATAAATGTTTTTCAAAACTGCCAATATTCAACTCTTAGTATTGAATGCGCATTTTGCATGCTTAGCCACTCCATGGACTTGACAAGGTTTGTTTGGGTGGGGTCTAAGATGGCAATCCTGATATCACGGCTCACTTTTGATCTAAACCGTCGACCATCTAAACCGCAAATAGAGGTTTTGGACCCCAACTAACGCGGTTTATCGGCCCAGACATTATATATATATATATATATATATATATATATATATATATATATATATATATATATATATATATATATATGTTAAAGTGAACATTGAAGTCAACACTTAAAGGCAACAGGCTGTTTCATGCTAGACGCAATATTGTGGCCCGACAATTGCGTATGGCATGAAACAGCCTGTCGCCTCTAAGTGTTGACTTCAATGTGAATTTTTATATTTCTGATATTGAGCACTTTATCCCATAAATAAAGCACACCTTAAGACCATGTATATATATATATATATATATATATATATATATATATATATATATATAGGATAAAGATATAAAAGGCATGCTCTGTTTATGAGTAAAAGTACTCAATATCAGGAATAGAGGGAATGTAAATATAAATATAATAGTAAACACTGAGAGGTGACAATCTCTTTTATGCTTGGACGCAATCTTCCGGCCATGTTTTTTTACAATGATGCTCGCTCCGTGCTAGCCCCGGGGGACCTCTAGTGTTACAGCTTATGCAGGTATGAGTGAAAGATACCGGTTAATCCTCGACTTGAACAGTTTAAGGTTGTAGTAATCGTGGAAGCAACATTTTGGGAGTCGGTTCCACAAGGCAGTTGTTCGTGGGATGAAGCTGCTCGAGTGGATTTTACATCTCAACAATAGAATACGAAGGGAATGAGGGTGAATTGCTACAATGTGTGTGGCTTGGCGGATCTTAGCCGTGAAGTTCTCAGCGGGCGGATCTAAGGAGTGTAGTTCGTCTGAACACACTCTGTGGAAATAGTGATAGACCAGAGAGAGGATTGTAGGATTGCGATGTCTTGTCTGTGAGAAAGGGGTTGTTGGTTGGAAAATAATTTATCGCCCAAAAGGATGCGGAGACGCTTTTCATTATCGGAAGTGGAAAATGAAAACTGAATCTCCTACCCATATATGGCAGTAGTACTCCAATTTTGGCCTCATCTGGCTCTTGTAAATGTAAAGGATATTTGGAGGCGTCAGGTACTTTTTCGAGCGGTACAGAGAACCGACCATTTTTCCAGCATCTTTAGCGGTGTATCGTATGTAAGAGTTCCACGAGGTCTGAGTTGAGTTTAAGTCGCAATAGGTGGTCAAGTCAGGGGACCTCCCTTAGGAAACATCTATTCATCGTGATTGGTAATAGTTCTGAATATATACATATTGGTGTATTCAATAAACTTTAAAGACAAATAGTCAACACTATCACCAAAAATAAGAGCAAAAACAATGAGAGAATTTAACAGTTATAGAAACTTTGATTTTTAAATTGTCATACAGAAATTCATGGCCAAGATTTTTCTCAAAGAATTTTACTTCTATTTAAGAAAAAAAATGTCTCATGACGAAAGTTATCAGTTATTTCAAAGAATTTCCAGTGGGGTTTGTGTAAGAAAAGGACAAGAAAATACCATTCCTGTCAAAAGAAAACCTTCTGATCAGTGATCTCTTGTTTCTTGAAGATATCCTTATTTTTACATGTACTTATTCTTTCTCTTTCTTAATTGTAATGAGGGGCTGGTGTGAGGGATAAGAGTTTGGAATGAGAATTAGGACAGCTGAGTTCAAATTCCAGTCGGTTTCGTATATTGGGAAAGGTATGAATTCATCTATCCCCCAGCTACTGGTTAAATAGTAGACATTGTATTTATTCTCTAAACAAAAACAATGTTAATGCAATCTTCACTCGCAAAAAAAAAAGAATTATTCTTAAAATTCAAAATGTTTTCAGCTATAAATTACCCAAAATGTGTTGATAAACCGTAAAAAACAAAAAATCAATCAATCCATTTTAATTGTATTGAAGCTATGAACGTCATCATAAACTGATAGCATCTTTCCCTCTTTGACAGTTGACAAATATTCCTCTTTATTCGCGTGGGAGGGGGCAGCAAAATTACAATCTCCTTCTTTGTAACAGGTTCAGGACGAAATTTGACATAGGTCACCACTACTTTCTATCCTTTGTAGTAAGCAATATTTGTCTTACTATTCCGTCACTTCCTGTTCTACCAGCCAATTTACACAAACTTGTTAACTAGGTTACTCGATGTTTCCTCAGTCCCTCTTCACTGCATCTTGTGTGTATCAAATTCTTCAAGCCTTGTTTCATCATTTGTCCGAGCACTTTAAGCTGTCACTTTTTGATTCTAAGAATAGGTGTCCATTACTTCCCATATTTCTTCTTCATTGGTTGCATGATAGATCCATATGTAGAACCACATCTCTGTGGACTTAAAATTTTACTTCTTTTGCGAGGAAATTGTCCAGAATTCACCTCCATAAAGGAGGATTTACATTGCATAGCAGTTTAGCACCATTTTCTTTTTTTCTAATGATATTTCCTGTTTCTTAATACCTTTTTTAGCTTTTGGGGAGCCTCTTATGTTGTTCTTATTATGAGTTCTGATTCTGTTAGGATAGCCTTTCTGTAACGGTTGCATAAATTTACTGAGAAAACACATCCTTGTCTAACACCATTGTCTTACATCCTTTTCTATTTTTCTGTACTTAATTAATATTTATCTGCATATAAACGATTTACTCAATATCCTTTATGGGTTATTCTAATATCTTTAAAAATGGATGCTCTCCCTAAACTATATAATAAATGTCTCGCCTACACCTGTTGGAATTCCTCATCTGTTGTTCCATTTGGTAACATCTCTGGCGAGCTGTCAGGCCCTTCCAACTATCGGCCTATTAGCCTTCTACCTCTTTCTGAAAACTGCTAATGGCCCTAATCAATGCTGAATTCGTACATCATCTCTTTTCGCAGACGAGCAATATGGCTTTCTTTTCTCCAGGTCAACTGATCAACTTTTCCTTCTAGTTCAAATAAATCATACCGCATCAAATGCTTTTGCATAACCTACAAAACATTGGTATATGTCTTGCATTTGTATTGTTCACTGTGATGTAGTCCTATTTGATTTAATTACGATATAGTCCTATTTGATTTAATTACGATATAGTCCTATTTGATAGAATTACGATATAGTCCTATTTGATTTAATTACGATATTGTCATATTTGATATAATTACGATATAGTCCTATTTGATTTAATTACGATATAGTCCTATTTGATATAATTACGATATAGTCCTATTTGATATAATTACGATATAGTCCTATTTGATTTAATTACGATATAGTCCTATTTGATATAATTACGATGTTAGTTTTATCACTCGTGAGAATTGTAATATCCTTATTATTTCTAAATATTATTTAAGCTTGCCTTAGAGCTTGGTTGGCAGGAGAATTTGTTTCTAGTCCGACTGACTAGTATACTTTCAATTTTAAACAAGATCCATAATCCAAGGTGAGTTTGCAACATCAGATTTCTTTAATATAGCATTTCAGTGTGTGTCTTTTTTATATTAATTTCAAAATTAGAATAAAGATAGCAATTTGGTCTTATTTTAAGTAATTGTTTTTAGTAGTTGGTAAGTCTCTAAAGAGAGAGAGAGAGAGAGAGAGAGAGAGAGAGAGAGATTAATGGAGTCATTCAAGGAATTTGGAAAATATACCATATATTTCCGCGTGTAAGGTAACCTTTAGATAAGACGAGGTAAAAAAAATATAGCAAGTTTTCATGAAAATATCCTATACCTTTAGTTCGTATAAGACGACTGCTTATTGATTATATAATGATGATGTAGTCAGTTTCGTCGTGCTTGGAATAAAATCCCCTTATCAGTTTCGTTCTCCAAACAGCGCCGAGCAAACCAAACAATCCATCACACGTGTCTCTGGTACGCTACCCAAAAACGCACTCCTACATCGCCACGTCAAGCACTTTTTGTGACTTGATTGAGAGGTCAAATTTGCATATGTGCAAAAAATACTCCCGTGAGACGAACACGATTCAAGATCTATCGTTTCTTAAATATATGACTCGTTTTCATTTTGGAACGGTTTACAGACAAGACATGTTCGAACACGCTTTCTACCAGGAGGTTAGCAATTTTCTCGCGTATTACACACCCCACTGATCTCCTGATTTCATACGTGGAAAGGGGGATATTCTGCTAGTGCTTCTTCGTACATGGGCGAGGGATATTTCTATCAGCGTTGCATCCTTTCCTGTGTTCGCCTGGTCTCCCTCATTTCTGATATTGTCATTCTTTGGGCATGCAGGCAGACTTCCCGACCTTGTCCTTAAGATCAATGCAGTATCTGAGTTACTCTCACTTTCCGAACCTGTTCTTAAGATCAAGGGAGTATCTGAGTCACTCTCACTTTCCGACACTGTTCTTAAGATCAATGGAGTATCTCACTTTCCGTCCATGCTCTTAAGATCAATGCAGTATCTGAGTCTCTCACTTTCCGACACTATTCTTAAAATCAAGGGTGTTTCTGAGTCACTCTCACTTTACGACACTGTTCTTAAAACAATGGAGTTTCTGAGTCAGTCTCGCTTTTCGACCAAGTTCTTAAGATTAATGGAGTATCTGAGTCTCTCTCACATTCCGACCCTGTTCAGTGGAGTATCTGAGTCACCCTCACTTTCCGACCTTTTTCTTAAGATAGAATATCTGAGTCACTGTCACATTCCGACCTTGATCTTAAGATCAATGGAATATCTGAGCCACTCTCACTTTCCGACCCTGTTCGTAAGACAAATTACTTTATCTGAGTCACTCTCACTTTCCGACCCTGTTCTTAAGATCAATGGAGTATCTGAGTCAATCTCACTTTCCGACCCTGTTCTGAAGATCAATGGAGTATCTGAGTCACTCTCACTTTCCGACCCTGTTCTGAAGTTCAATGGAGTATCTGAGTCACTCATTTTCCGGCGCTGTTCTTAAGATCAATGGAGTATCTGAGTTACTCTCACTTTACGACTATTTTCTTAAGACCACCGAAGTATCTGAATCACTTTCCGACGACGTGTTATTTCCGCCGTCTTCTGAAGTAGAAGATTCGTGCCGTGGTCGCAGCTCTATCACACGGCGCGGCATTCCGTTAATCGTTTGGGGTCTAACTATCCCATCAACACATCTTTTACCGAATGTGCTGCTATATGGGCTATTTACGCATGTATCCCTTTCACACGCTGTTCGTACTGGCTGTTGGGTCGACAATGTGAAGTCATCCTCCGGGGTAGCATTGTACCAATACACGGTTTCCTGAATGGAACACCGTTTTGTGGCTGCAATTCTTTTAATGGTGGGGTGATATTGCTTTGTTATAACATTACCCTCTGGAACATATGCACGTCGGTATCGCATCCCCACTCCCCATTCATTCACAAAGGTCTCAAACTCTCGGCCACAAAATTCCGAGGCATTGCCGTTAATATCTCGACCGGTGGACCGCGTTCAATAATACTACCTGTAGCTGTCGTATGACAGTTGATGTATCCTAGCGTATCAGCAGACGCCAAACGGTGAAACGCGTCGGTTCACAATCAGTGAACGTCAAGAAATGGTTGCCATTGTATTGTGTGAGTTCTATGCCTAACCGCCACCAATTGCTATCCACTTCAAGACTCTCTTTTTGCCGATGGACTGGGGATGGGTCTATCGTCTGACACTACTTGTAATCTTGTATTGCCGAATTGACGACTTCTTTCGGAGTCAAGAATGTAAAAAAGTGAACTGACGAGGACAGTTTGGTTGTTGATGTCACCTTGATTGCGTCAAAGCAGAATCTAGAGGACAGGCTAACTCGGGCGTCAAAAAGGTGGTTTGACACGATCAAACAAGGAACCGACCCATTGCCCATCATGTGCGTTAACGGACCAGTTGACACCTGAGCAGATCCGTGTCATATACCATCAAAGTGGACATCCTGGTGTTCGTCGTACAGCCTACTTTATCCGAAGAGTGTGCCTCTTGACTACGAAGGAAGTCGTCAAGTCGGCAATACAAGATTGCAAGGAGTGTCGGACGTTAGACTCAGCCCAAGTCCATTGGCAAAAAGGAAGACTTGAAGTGGATAGCAATTGGTAGTGGTTTCTTAGAACACACGCACACTACAATGGCACCCACAGATTGCAGACCAACGTTTTTCACCGTTTGGCGTCCGCTGACACGCTAGCATGCATCGAATATCATACGACAGCTACTGTTTTTATTACTTTTATGATCAGTTTATTTGATAATGGGAATCTTTTCATGAATGTTATTGGTTATCAGACCGAGGCCGAGGTTAGCCTACCGACAAACATCATTCAGAATTTAAGGTTTCTTTTTTAGAATTGTAGTATAAGACGACTTCAAATTTTTAGGGATGACTTTTTAGAATTTAAAGTTCATCTTATTCGCGTAAATATACGGTACTTTTCTTTGGTAGAGAATTTATCAGAGTAATTTGTGGTTAAAATACTTTTGGATTTCTTTAGATATCCAAGGTTTTGGAAGATTTCAGAGAATTTTTAATTTTGTGAAATTTTTCATTGGCTAATGAGTTTTGGTATTTAATCACGTGTCCGCTTAAAAGTAATATGGCACAAGCTCAAGCATAAAGTGGGAACCCTACACACAGATGGGATTAGATAATAAAAAGGGTCCAGCTTCCTCGGAACTAACCTTTTCTGATGCCTCAGGCTCCAGGGATTAAACAAATCCTTCCCCATTTTAATAGAATAGGAGTAGACATACCTAGGGGGACGGTTTGCAAGTGTTTAAATTTCTACACCAAAAATCCGTAAAATAGCAGATGAGCATGGCATTTTTTTGTGCGAAGACTTGAATGAAATATGGAATAAGACCAAGTGCATACAAAGTGCTAGAAGGGAAAAATAGTCCAGTTCACTTGGCACTTTCTTTTTGGGACGCCTCAAGCGACAGTGACTGACACACGCCCTCCTAATTTTAATAGAATGGGAAAAGTGCTGACTGGGTTGACGGTTCCCTGGAGCTATGACAGATACGTCTTCTATTTATATGAGAATACGTCTGGATTTCAGTGTGAATTTGCTTGTTCGCTGGAGTGTCATTTAATTAAATAACGTGTACTAAGGCAGCAAGAATTCATTTAAACATGTTTTATTAAATTTGATGAGAAGTATTGTCTATACAGTTTTCTCTCGAATTTTTTAAGACGACGTATGGGATGCCGTAAAGATGGATTAATTTTATGAAGGAACTGTCTAAATTTGATAGTGTTTTGTATTCTAGCATTTTCAAGCATCATTAAACATTATCAGGAACTGTTAATTTGCACAAGGTGGGTGAGATATTTTGGAATATGTCTTTAGCGGGTATAATAGATAACCTAACTTTTGATAGTAGACACAGAAAATTTAACTACAATAACTCCTACAGAAGGTATTGAAGGAAAGCGAAAAGAAATGACTAAACATCGATTGCAAAAAGATAGAATGCATGGTTGCCAGTAAAAGGAACAGCCTAACATATAAATTACAAATTGTAGATACCAAAATCTATTTAAATATCTGGGAAATATTTTTAACAGAGAAGAGAAATACGCGTTGCAGTAAGACATTGCCTCATCCCAAATCGGTAAGTGGCCCAGAATCAGATAATTGAAAATTTTCCATTTAATGTATATTCCCACAAAACCTACAACATGTAACCTACAGCATGTAACCACCAACATATGGCCACATAAACCTCCATATATATCCTCCATCATATGGCTACATAACCTTCAATATATAATCTCCAACACATGGACACATAACCTCCATATATAACCTCCAACATATAGCTACATAACTTTCAACATATAACTTTGAACACATGGCCACATAAACTCTATATATAACCTCCAACACATGGCTACATAATTTTCAACATAAACCGCTAGCATATGCCCTCATAAACTCCATATATAACCTCCAACATATGGCTACATAACCTTCAACATATAATCTCCAACGCATAAACTCCATATATAACCTCCAACATATGGCTACATAACATTCAACATATAACCTCCAATATTTGGCTTCATAAACTTTATATATTACCTCCAACATGTGGCTACATAATCTTCAACATATAACCTTATATTTTTAAATTGTTAAAAATACCTAACTTTATCACTTTTTAGCCAAATTAACAAATCATTCAGTACAACATAATTCTCATTATTAAAAGTCTTTCAAAAATAAAATATACTTTTTCAAAATTTTTTCGAATATTTTCTGTAGCATATCTTATAATGGCGTCTATAGATCCATGATTGCTTTGTCACACATTTAAAATACTAATTTCGCTGGCTGAGCCCAGCTTGTAAGTCATATATGCAGACACACTAACACACAAACACACGCGCACACGCTAAAACATAAACACACACACACACACACACACACACACACACATATATATATATATATATTATATAATAAAGAAGCGATTTATACAAAAAATTAAACAGCGATGTCAATGTGCTTAATGCCAAAATCATTTTGCTAATAGAACTTGATTAATGAGTCATTAACTCTATCAATTCCATGAATAATAAAATCCTTATATTCGAGTTGTTGTCAGGTGGAACAAACATGCAATGTACTTTCGAAAATTTCAAATTATCATCTTCGGGGCGCAATTTTCTAATACATAAGGAAACACTAAGGCGAAATATGTGTAGATGGAAAGATTCTTTTTGAAAACTTTTATAAATTGTCGAAACATCTGACAACTCGAATATAAGGATCTTATTATTCAAGGAACTTATAGTAACTTGGTAATTGCTATTGAATTCTTTGTATAAATTGTTTCGTTATGATATATAATACAAGTTGCACAGTTAAATATATATATATATATATATATATATATATATATATATATATATATATATATATATATGTATGTATGTATGTATGTATGTATGTATATTAGCCCTCACCGGTAGCAAGACTAGGAGTTTCACGCATAACGCAATCTTCGGGCATATGTGCAGATTGCTCTGTGCATGAAACTCCGAGTTGTGCTACCGGTGAGGGATAACATGTATATTTAGTAATATATACTTAATAGCTGCCTTATATTACATTGAGCACTATTTTATTAACACCAGCACTCCATGTGAGATATCTTATATTCATAATACTAAAGACAGAATTTACAAAATTACGTAATAGAGTAATCCAAAATTAACTCATGAGGTAATTTTAGATTTCTCTATTATGTAATATATATATATATATATATATATATATATATATATATATATATATATATATATATATATATATATATATATATATATGCTAAATTTGTCATTCATTTACACGTAAACATATAATTAATTTGCATTTTACTCACCAAAGTCTTTGTTTATATAAATGTGATAGATCAAACAACGACAAAAGGCATTTTTATTTAACAAACATAATACTTGATAATTTCAATGAAACTTGCATCGTTATCTAAGTCTTCCTTAATGGTTCATTCCTTCCCTTTTGTTTACGCCTTTTTGAAAATTAAAATTATCGATTAACTTTAAAAATGCAAAAGAAATCTACTATTGTTTGTAAGCATTTAACCACAGAAATAACCTTACAAAAGAAACCATTGTATTTTGAGAAAAAAATCAAAACAGCATGAAGAATTGCATAAGAGTTTTTCCCCTTTTCACTGATCTGATAAAATGATTATATGGTCCTTGTTAAAAAAAAATGATGTCTCTTAGTAATCTCCATAAGGAGTAATTATTATTGAAGATATCGCTTCATCATATTGCAATGGAATAGGCTTGTCCAAGCAATATATAACTCAATTTTGTCATGTTTATTATGAAGTGGTTGAGACTTTTCTTCTATTATTGGCGCCTTTCCTTAAATAGTAATCATTATTCACTGACAAGCATTCTTTCAATATTATTGAGATAAAATATCGAATACTGTCATAAACAAAAAGAAGAAAGCAAAACAAATGAAATAAAACAAACAAAAAGAAAGGAAAAGAAAAGAATAGTGCAAAATTTGACTTTTATTGCGTCTGTTTTGGCGCACCGGAACAAAGAATATTGAAAAGAAGACATGAAGTTGAGAGTTTATGTAATTAATTCCTAACAATATCATACAGTTCATGCTTTTAGGCTCCTTTCCGTTAAAGAATCTGAGATTCTTATATTGTTATTTTATTATGTAAATAAAGGACAAGCTTTTTTTCTGTTTTATTTTCTATTTATGTTTTTTACGAGAAATAGGAAAAGGAATAGTCAATCATTTGTCTCATTATCGCTAATTATTTTCTTGAAAGAAATGTCATCTCTTTAACGTAAATATTTTGTATATACATTTAAAATAATATTTTCACAAATATACTAGCTCTGTCCTTGTGAGTAGAACTCTCTTTATGAGTCATCATAGAGTCAATGCATCTGCCTACAGCAGATTGCGAACTAACATGATTTATTTCCCGCCATTTATTACGATCTTCACCAACCTAATTTAGTGACTGTCACTCATTAGTTGGTGACTTATGTTATCCTCTTCCACCTCTGTTTTGGCTTTCGTCTACTTCTTTTTCCAGGCAAAATACCCACAAGGCACAATTTAGTGAGCCGTGCATACTAGATCATTTAATGTGGCCAAATAATTTCAAGGATCTGCTATGGATGGTATCAAAGAATGAAAGCAAATTAGTTACATTTCTAAGGGTGGTAAATTTGACTTTGTCTATCAGCCTACGATCTGTAATGATTCATATCATATGATTTTGGAATGTGTCAATTTGAACAGGATCTAAATCACACAATCTAAACTATATAAAAATAAGTGAAATAATTTATACACACGCACACATACTCACACAAACACACTCACACACACACATACAAACATATATATATATATATATATATATATATATATATATATATTACACCGAAATTACACAAACTTGGGCATATTTTCGGTGTAATATCCTAAAATAAATAATATTGCTCTACTTTGTATTGAGCCCTCTTTTGAATTAAATGTTACGAACGTTGGAAATGTAGTCTATTCGTTCTCATCTTACCTATATATACATACATACATACATACATACATATATATATATATATATATATATATATATATATATATATATATATATATATATATATATATATATGATAAAATATAGTTTTAAGGCATGCTGTATTTATGAGTTTATGAGTTAAAGTGCTCAATATCAGAGATAGAGCGTATTTAGATAAAAAATATAAAAGTGGACATTGAAGTCAACACCCGGAGGCGACCGTCTGTTTTATGCTAGACGCAACCAACAGAAATAGTCTGTCTGCTCTTGGTTGCTGCAGGGTCCATCTACGAAACTCTGAAGTCGGGACGCTGAAAGTAACACTAATCAGCTAAGTGACAAACTTTATATTTGTATTCATTCTTGCTCTCTCTCTCTATCCCCTCTCTCTCTCTCTCTCTCTCTCTCTCTCTATATATATATATATATATATATATATATATATCGCACACATAGTGCTGGTGTTAATAAAACAGTGCTCAATGCAATATAACAAAGCTATTAAGCATATATTGATAAATATATAATATATAAATATAAAGGACACATGACACTCTGCTTAAGGCGGTGCAGAACTTGGAGAGGTGATTTAACAGGAGATAACTGATAACTGATATCCATTACACATGACACGTGGAACTAGAACAGTCTAGCCCAACGAGCGGAATAAAGGGTTCAGTTCGACATTCCAATCACCTGAAGAAGGCTGAAACGTTGTGATAAATATGGCAACAAAGATGAGGATGATAGTTCGAACAATGTAAATAGTATAAAGGAAATATTTGATAAGTCTAAAATTATATATATATACTGGCTTTAGAACTAAGCCATCATAAAGCAAATTTAAAGTATTTGGAAAAAAACAAAAATGTTAAAATAAACAGAAACATCGTAAACACAGCATTATATGGTTTAATTCACCTTTTAACCGCAATGTCTAAACTAATATAGAAATAATTTTTCTAAATTTCATTCATCAACAGTTTAACTGTTTACCAAGACTAAAAACGATTTTTAACAAAAACAATGTTAAGATCAACTATACCTACGTTAATAACATACGCACATCCATCTTCCATCATTACAACATTATATTTAAGAAACATATTTCCAAAAAGAACAACGTACATTCTTCTAAAAATAAACGCAACTGCCGAAATAATACGATGTATGACTGCTATTATTATCAATGTATGACTGCTATTATTATATATCGAGAGAACTACATTCCGGTAACGATGTTAAATTTTATTTTGGTTCTACGGAAAATTCTTTGAAATTTCGTTTTTACCATCATCGAATGTCCCTAAGTAATTTAAAATACAAAAACGTCACTGCTCTCTCCAAATATCTCTGGCAATTAAAGAATGATAATATCTCACCATCACTCAACTGGGGAAATTATATTTAGAGCTAAGTCTTATAACGGCAACGGAAATAAATGCAAATTATGTCTTGTTGAAAAACTGGTTATCTTAAAACATTTAAATAAACCATGCTTATTAAATAAGAGAAATGAATTGATAGCCACATGTAGGCATAAAAATAAATATCTTTTCAAAGACGTTGATCCAGATTAATTTGTTAATTTTTAATGTAAATTACGGTTTATTTTTTAATATAAATCCATATTTATTTATTTTGAATATAAATTTATCATTTTGTTTAAATAAGGTCAAATAATCTCCCTTTAATTAATTTAAAAAAATTCAAATTCAAATATAATTTTTTAATTTTCTCTTTTTAAGTACATATATAAATTCACTTATTTTAATTGCCAAGTATAATTTTAAAATGAGAAAAAAACTGTAGTCCCAGCAAAATAAATGACTACGCCAACATTGAGATAACAAGATATATTATAATTCAAATTGTATAACTGCCAGTTCATATTTAGCAACTGAAGATTGAGTCGTGAATGAAACTCAACGTCAGGCTATCGGTGAGAGATAATATGTATATTTATTAGTATATATATATATATATATATATATATATATATATATATATATATATATATATATATAGTGAGAGAGAGGGGTCCTGGGTATGACGATAAACTACGTCCAACAGCAAGGCCTCTGATCAGGAGGTATTGAGGAGCGTGGAACCACCTCTTAATTGCTGGTGTTCCCAGGTTCACTCTGACCCTGGGTGGTAGCACCTGTTAGGATCCCAACTATGGGCAAATAGTTAACTCCAAAACTGGGTTTAAACCCTTTCAATACATTTTTTGACGAAAAATTATTACCAACAATAAATTTCTGTAAATAATTATTATCAGCCATACATTATTAACAGCAATACATTTTTGTAAAAAAAAAAAATTTTAAATTTACCAGTTATGAATGTTTGAAAAAAAAATTTACCCGCTATACATTTTTGAAGGAAATATATTACCAGCAATAAAAATTGTCGGTATTAAATAATACATTGAGGTTGATATGCCGTAAAAGAAACCAAACTAAACCAAATAGAGAGAGAGAGAGAGAGAGAGAGAGAGAGAGAGAGAGAGAGAGAGAGAGAGAGAGAGAGAGAGAGAGAGAGAAAAACAAGGTGGACATAGAAATCAACACGGCATCAAAACTGTCCGACCAGGCTTCATATAATTATGGGCACTAGTCTGTTACATTCGATTTATACTCGTGCATGGTCACATATCTTCTACAGCCCAGGTATTGGTTAACTAGCAGTATAGAGTAGGTTCTCTTGTCTTGGGTGACAACCATTCTAAGAGACGAACAATTCTGAATTCAAAAGTAACGATAATTCACTCAACTTTCTCTTTCAAGAAATAATGGCAATTCACAATTAATAAAGAAAAGGAACGCGTGGAGAGCTATGGTCACCTACATCCAGAAAGAAAACAGCATTGTTAAAAAAAATCACAATCTTAATTATGTAACCACTTAGTACAGCATAACCTCTGCAATATTAATTTCGTATAATTTCAAACATAATCTGAATGCATATTTTGAGCTCTTAATTTTTGTAGGTTTTAATTTATGGTAAAAACCTGATTTGAAATGATATTCATCCAAGCTCTCTTTTATAATAGGAAATTAGTAACGTTTCTTTCCAAGCACATCGAAAATATTGACCAGTGTTCTACAAAAAAAAAAAAAGAATAAAAAAAAGGAATGCTGAAGCTAAATTTTCCAAACATTAAAACAATTTCATTATGAGTACTATCTTCATGATTGATATTATAGACAATATTTGACATTATTTAATTTTGAAATATTACTCGCAAGCTGTCAAAAAAGAGGTTATGTCCGTTTCGTAAACATTTTAAATGATACTTTGAATTTTTCATTTTATTGAGTTTACAAGCTGAACCTTTAAGAAAATCAAGATATTTTGGATCACAGTTTACGTCGTAAACAGTTATTATTATTATTATTATTATTATTATTATTATTATTATTATTATTATTATTATTATTATTAACTGTATCACTATGTAACGTGATATTAGAAAGTGAGAGAAACAAACTGCCAGAAGAAGTAGACAAACATGTTATTGTTCATTTATATTATTCGGTGTCTTTTCTTAACCTGTACAACAGATGTGTGACGTTTCACGTAGTTTTCTGTTGACGTACTTCACAAAATCCTATGGCTACACTCTCTTATTTTTAAAACTGTGTGTAGAACAATAACATGTAAAATGCAGATGGCATACAAAATGAAAGAAGGCCGCTGTCTAAGTATATCAGTTAATAATAGAGCCCTTGTGCTGTCGCTGTTAAAATTTATTTAATAAATTTGGTTTCTAAATCTCATTAAAACGAATAGATAACTTAATTCGTTTTTGAAATGGGTTATATATATATATATATATATATATATATATATATATATATATATATATATATATATATATATGTATATATATATATATATATATATAGAGAGAGAGAGAGAGAGAGATAGATAGATAGATAGTTATATATATATATATATATATATAGATATATATATATATATAGAGAGAGAGAGAGATAGATAGATATGTATGTATGTATATATATATATATATATATATATATATATATATATATATATATATATAAATCGAATTTACTCCAAGCAAGACAATAAAGTCCCTAAGGCGCAAGATGCTACTGGGTATGAAAGAATTAGAAGACAGAAACATTACTAAGGAGTAAGAGCAATAGAAGAGCAATCATGAAGTCAATAGATAACAATTGACATTTCATTTGAATTTTTGAAGATCAAAGTTCACTAGAAAGCATGTGGCCGGAAGAGATTTCCACAAGTGAGAAGCGCGAGAGAAGAAACTGTTAGCATAGAACTTACGGTTACATCTAGCCAATTCAAGTGTAAATTGTTAAGACGTAGTTGTTAATCTAGTACTACATTTGAATTCATATATTCTTGGTTCCATAGGGGATAACGATTTATCATCTTTTTATATATCAATAACAATTTTAGGGGAAGCAATTATGATAAAGTGGAAAATGTTTTCGTTTCTCGCGTTTCGTCCTTTAGTACTTCATCGGACTAAGCTTATGTTTACGTTGATGCGATTACGCATGCCCAAGAACGAGAGACGCTGGGAATTTAATTAAAAAAATATTTTTAAATATGTATTTTTGAGATAAAACTAGCTAATTTCATTCTTTTTCTTTTTCTTTATGTTTCCATCACTTTTATTTTTTAAATATCCCACATTGTGACATTTCTAACAGAACTTCTATTATCACAATGTGAGGTATTTAATCATATAAAGCACTCTGCTTTATATGTTGTAGATGACAACACTTAAAATTGATTGAAAACTGAAAATTTATTCTTGTTCAGTACACTATTGCAGAGCCCCAGTAATCTTTAGTACCAAACTTGTTAGAGGTTATATAGTGTCTCATTCTATCAACGAACGGTGACTTTGCCTCTTTGAGGACACGCTTACACAAATTATGAACGGTGACAAAGACACGCCTGTTACAGTCAGGCTTTAGTTGCAGGAAGTGATTCTTGTGTGCTATAGCGGCTGAACAGGCAGGAGTGAACAAAGAGGAATAATGTAGTTTCACTTGGTATTTACGTTCTGGCACGAAAGCTTCGATACGTACTTTCACCCAAGAAGAGACCTCACCTCCACTGGATGATTGAAAATATCATTTCAAGGGTCATCGCGAAGACAATCAAGATATGAGTACCAGATTAGTTATAGATGTTCAGTTAATATGGGATTCTTGCCTGATGGGAAAATGAATAGAGACATCTAGAGATACTACCGCGTGGTCGGAGTTGCCAAGACAGAGCTACAGGGCACGCCACTAGTCCGGGAGGAAGTAAAGAAAAAATCAAGCAGAGGAGCATGTTCACCAGAATTACTGTGAAGTCTGTTATATGAGTGAGAGATTGAGCAACTGGAAATTTCAAAGTTTGTATGAGAGCGAATTCAGTGACATTAGGATTATAACGTTTTGGTCTTGTAATAAATTCTTGTGTTGGACGAAACTACCTACCAATCTGGTTCTATGGTCAATTTCCTTATCTCCTATAGTAAATTTGTAAGATGACTTTAATTACTATAAAAGCATGTTTCCTATGTCAGAATTTTACTGAATAGAAGTTACGCAATCGAACAATTCGTGTTGCAGTATGATTTAAATAACAATTTCAATTTTACATCCGCATCCAATCAACTAAAACATATATTTAATTAAATGGAATACTTAAACATTATGGTCTACCTAAAACCCACAAAGCAGGCATTCCACTGCTTTCCATTATGCCAGATATTTGGGTGGTGCTCCTCAAAATGTTCTGCATATCCTCAAAATCCTCACTTCTCATCTTACGCTCACATGATGCACCTCACTTAGTAACACTCTACCTTGAGTGGCTCTTGAGTCTTGCATTATGTGAAATTTAGTATATAGAATGTAATAAGAGATTTCATAATTATATTAAAACGCAAGTTTCTCTGGTAAACGACATCGGTGAACGATATTAAAGATTGCTATATATATATATATATATATATATATATATATATATATATATATGCTATTACAGGATGCTATATATATATATATATATATATATATATATATATATATATATATATATTTATATATATATATATATATAAACTATGACAAAGTGGAAACAGGTTTCATGTGACATGTTTCATCCTTTGAGAATTCATCGGAAAAAAGTGGTATTTACATTGAAGCTATTAAACATGCCATGAAAGAGAACGGACGCTGAGGATATTAAATTTGACTTAGCGCACCCCAAAAACTGGCGAAATCCATAACGAAAATGTTAACCCCACTCCTAGGAATAATCAGCCCAGCACATGGTAAAAATTCAAAAACATTGTTGGGAAATTAAGGAGAATAAATATGACCGACAAATCCGGCACGCTTATTTTATAAGCTGAAAAGTACAAGCGGGGATAACTATAATAAATGTCACTTGAATTTTATTTAAGAGAGATAAATAGAAATGTAGATTATGAAGGTGAACAAAACAAAGAAAGGGGTATACTTATTTTTCTATGTGGCGTGTATATTCAGAATATAAATATCTCAATAAAATCCCAGTCTTGCCAACCATTGACAAAACTTTTATGTGTTGTGTCCTTCGAGGACGTTGCCAATCATAGACCTGCACAATTTCCAGACTTTATAGTAAATATTGTCGTTTTGCAATCTCTGCTAATCCGTGTCCTTTCAACCATTTACTCTCCTTCTTCTATGTGATGTGTCCTTTTAGGGCGTTGGCAATCATGGCTCTCCACAATTTCCAGTCCTTTGTAGCTCTTAGTAAATTTTGTCTTTTTGCTATCTCTGCTAATCCCTGTCCTGCCAACCATTTACACAAGCTCATTCTTCTCCTACCATGTACCATGTCCATTCAGGATGTTGGTGATCATGGCTCTCCACAATTTCTTATCCTTTCTGGCTCATAGTAAAGTCTGTCTTTTTGATATTTCTCCTAATTCCTGTCCTGCCAGCCATTTACATAAGTTTGTTAGGCAGGGATTATGCACGGCTTTACTCTGTCCCTCTTGCTTTCAATAAGTCCTGTGAGTGTTAAATTTTCTAAACCCTAGATATTTCTCTTTATTAAGTTTAAGTGTCATTTCTGTTTTTACTTTCTCAAAAACAAATATGATTTCAAAATTGCAATCATGTCTCTCCACAATTTCCAATCCTTTGTAGCTCTTAGTAAAGGTTGTCTTTTTGCTATCTCTGCTAATCCGTACCCTCTCAAATATTTACTATCCTTCTATGTGATGTGTCCTTATAGGACGTCGGCAATCATGGCTCTCCACAATTTCCAGTCCTTTGTAGTTCTTAGTAAAGATTGTCTTTTTGCTATCTCTGCTAATCCGTGACCTGTCAACCATTTACTCTCCTTCTTCTATGTGAAGATGTCCTTTTAGGACGTTGGCAATCACGACTCTCCACAATTTCCAGTCCTTTGTAGTTCTTAGTAAAGACTGTCTTTTTGCTATTTCTCCTAATCCCTGTTCTGCTAGCCATTGACACTACTTTTATAGTGTTGTGTCCTCTTAGTACGTTGACAATCATGGCTCTCCGCAACTTCCAGTCCTTTGTAGTTTTTAGTAAAGTTTGTCTTTTTGGTATCTCTGCTAATCCGTTTCCTCTCAACCATTTACTCTCCATCTTCTATGTGATGTGTCCTTTTAGTACGTTGACAATGATGGCTCTCCACAATTTCCTGTCTTTTTTTAGCTGTTAGTAAATATTGTATTTTTGCTATTTCTCCTAATCCCTGTGCTGCCAACCATTTACACTCTTTCTTCTATGTGCTATGCCTTTTTAGTACGTTGGCAATCATGGCTCTCCAAAATATCCACTGCTTTCTAGCTCTTAGTAGAGATTGTATTTGTGTTATCACTCCTAATTCCTGTCCTGTCAGTCATTTAAACTCCTCCTTGTATGTGCTGTGTTCTTTTCGGACGTTGGCAATCATGCTTATTTTCTTTGAACTCGACTCTCCAAGTTTTTTGGTTCACCACTGTTGTAGTCTGATCACAACTCTTTGGGTTTAGTCACTGGATCTAACAAACCTCTTTATCCATTGGGCCATGTGTCCAATCACCTGAAGAATTCTGGAGAGTACAACGACCGAAATGTTGTCAATATTGCAATGAAGTTGAGGATAACAGTCCGAATAATGTAAATAATCATAATACCTCATCTCAGAGGTATAGACGGCTAATGTAGAAAATAATGATTTGAAAGAGAAATTGAAAAATGAAATATAATTGCACTAAAAAAGACCGAAAGACGTGGATAATGTATGAAAGGAACTGAAAGAAAGCGGGATCACAAATTGTAATGTTCCTGCCTTCAGTGGTTATTATTTGCGTTACTCTGCAACTGTTAATTGTGATAATAGCTTCTTGTCATGTTTCCCCAGATTAAAAGAAGCGCGAAAGGCGAGGAATCGCGGCAGTAACTGCAGCGAGGGTTGTGGGGAGGTTAGCTGAATGGCTGCGCTTATTGAATGAGGGAGAGAAGAGGTTTGACTGTGGGTTGGGAAAGAGGGACGTCGACATATCCGTTTTCCAGGCCTCATCAAACGCGACATGTGCGACGCTCAGGCGTCTTATGGTTTAGCGATTTCGCGACGTAGAAAGATGCATAGGGATTCTCAGGTTATTCGTCTCTGTCTCATACAGATAATATAAGAACTTTTTTTTCCTTCACTCACTGATTCGACTACACATTCAATGCTCCCAAGTCACAAAATCTCATTTTTCTTTTCTTTGCTTCATCCATCTTTTGATGCTGGCAAATAACATTGAAATGTCGATTTACATCACGTATCCTTTCTTTCTTTCTTTCTTTCTTTCTTTCTTTCTTTCTTTCTTTCTTTCTTTCTTTCTTATCATTAAATTTTTATTATTATTTTTTCTCTAATCGGTTAAAAACATGTCAAACCTTTATTTCTTTCTTTTTAGCGTGATTTTATTTGCATTTCTGCCATCACGCTTCTGTATACATAGTTAAAAAAAAACAATCAGAAGTATTTCTCAAGCATGTAGATGTAGAAAGAATCAACGTTTAAATCATGTCTATAGATTAATATATATATGTGCGTAATATATACACACACACACATATATATGTGCGTACGTAATATATATACACACACATATCTGCACAATCATAATATACTAACTGAACAATATGGCGCTGAGTTGTTGAATGGAAGGTCTGACATTATGGAGGCGTATCAGGAAGTTAACTTTAGGGCTATACGAATCCGGATGAAGTTGGTAAAAGAATTTTCCCCTCCCCTTCATTTCTTCCACTCCCACTCCCCCCATAAACTTCCGGTGCCGCGTTATGGCATTTAAGTTCTTGTGTTGTTTCTGATTAATTTCGCCGAGTAAGCCATCTGACGAGACCTTGGCTGTCGAAACTGCAGTAGTGTTCCGTTCAGCGTTTTTATCTTTTTAAGAGGTTTGATTTTTCTTACGTGAAACTGGGCACTCTTTTATCGCGTGCGATTTTAAGAACCATTTGAGTGTATATATATATATTTATGCATGTATACGTGGATGCTGATGTCAACACCGAGAGGCGACATATTGTTTGGACACTAATTTCAGGCCATCTTTGTTGTGCTTTAACTCGAATATTTATATGTGTTGGTCAGTGAGAGATTATGCGGTATGGGTAACAAGGTCTATTGTCTTATCCTAACGGTTATTATATATTTCAAATTATTCTAGAGGCTATTATTTTAGAGGCTATTATTCTAGAGGCTATTATTTTAGGGGCTATTATTCTAGAAGCTATTATTCTGGAGGCTATTATTCTAGAGGCTATAACTGTTAGGATACTATAATAGACCTTGCTACAGATAATGCACCATTGACCAGCACATATAAATAGTCAATCCAAAACACATGACACATGCCTTCAGGACACAGTCTGTTGCCGCTCGCTGTTGACTTGTGTCCACTTTTATGTTTTTATAAGCTGTATCTCTGATATTGAACAAATTTGCCTATAATATAGCATACGTTGAAAGTATATTTTTAACACACACACACACACACAGATACATACATACATATATATATATATATATATATATATATATATATATATATATATATATATATATTGCACGTTTATAAATCGACCATTCGTCCTTGTATTGAGTTTTGTTGCCATATTTGGTTTTGTGCTCCTACAATATATATCACAAGATTCTCGACAAAATCTAAAGAAGTGTCTGTAATGTTAGAGGTCCTGACCTAGCATCTCAACTTCAGTCACTTCCTGCTGCTGTGATGTGGCTTCTCTATATCTTATCCATAAATATTTGTTTTTATGGCAGTTGTTCTAATAAACTTTCTTCCTTAGTACCTAGACCGAATGAATTAAGCGCATTACTGGATTAGCAACTAGGTCTCATCGTTTTATTGTTGAATTAACTAGATGTAACCGCAAGTTCTATTCTAATAGTTTCTTTTCTGGCACTTTTCAACTGTGGAACTTTCTTCCAATTTCTTGCTTCCCTGCAACCTACAAGATTCGGAAATTTAAATGCTGCGTCACTCGCGCTCATCATTGTTCTTGGAAAATTATATTTTTTATTGTACTGTTTTCCTAGTAACTCCTTTTTCATTTCTTTCACTCTCAGTCAATGTGTGCATTTTAGTAGAATGATATGATTGCCTGGCGTGAATTCATTAAAAAGTCTTCTTAGTTGCATAACACTTGCATCACCCAGTACAAAAAATACAAATACGAAGCGTAGTTAAAAACAACTTGTGACAAGAATGGATTTTCTCAAATTTCTAAAGTTTACTGATATTCTGGGAAGTAATATGGGTCAAGAACTTTTCAACATCTGCTCGCACATAACCACACTTACACACACACACACACACAATATATATATATATATATATATATATATGTGTGTGTGTGTGTGTGTATGTGTGCGTGAGTATGTGTATGTATATGTATGTGTGTGTGTGTAAGGTATATGAAACCAATTGATTAGGAAATATGTGAGACTCAAGATTAAATCTATAAGATTACTTAGAACACTTATTTTTACATGATTCGATAACATATTTAGCGTCAGTTTTGTATATCTATCTATCTAACTATCTATCTATCTATTGTAGATCTCTCTCTCTCTCTCTCTATATATATATATATATATATATACATATATATATATATATATATATATATATATATATATATATATATATATATATATATATGTTGCATTGAACGTGAAGCTTTCGTTTTATGTTTCAGTATTTCGTGATGTTTTTTAAACAGAAATAATTTCTCTGTTCATGCGCATCAGTCGATTCTTAGAGTTTTATATAACAAAAGAAAAACTTCGGCAGCGGATATATATATATTATAAGTATATATGCGAACGCATAGAGATAATATGCTTATTTATTAATATAAACTTAATTGTAGTATAATATATATATAAACACACACACACACACATATATGTAGATGGCACTCCACTCTTACAGACATATATATATATATATATATATATATATATATATATATATATATATATATATATATATATGTAGTATGATATAAAAGGCTCAAACTCTAATATTCAAATACATAAGACCTACAGATTAAATAAACTTTCTGAATTTGTAAGAATGAGGAATTGGATCGTGATTACAATTCTAATGTAATAAAATAAAACGATGGAATATTAGTGTTTGAGCCTTTTATATTATATTCTTAATCTGTCCTTGGCATTGTGTTCCACCTGGATTCTATCTTCTAGGGACTCTATGTATTATATATATATATATATATATATATATATATATATATATATATATATATGTATATCACTTGATAAGACACCAGAATTGTTGAAACAAAATGGCTATTTTTTTAGTGATTTTATAACATATTTATGTTATAATTTTCGAATAACTAATTATATTTGCTCTACTCTTTATTGACTACTTTTTTAAGAATAATAATTTTTGGTTATTGGAATTCATTCCGCATACACCAATTCTTTAGTTGTATATATATATATATATAACCAAATATAAAAGAACAAAAGAATAAAAATCAAACGTTCATAACATCAATTCATAAAAGGGCCCAATACATGAGTAGACCAACAAATATTTAATATTTTAAGTAATTTGCATCTTCGAATGCAACAGTTTATTATATATATATATATATATATATATATATATATATATATATATATATATATATATATATATATATATATATTCAAATATGCATATGAATATACATATATATGTGACCTTGTGAATATGTATATATTGAATCACGCAAAAAGGAGATCAGAGAAAATATAGTCGTTTTAATATGTGATATTCAATGTATTTGAGAAATGGTGAAAAATCTATGGTTTTCATGCTAAGCAAATGGCTATGACGTCACACAATTTACAGATACTTTGTAATGATTATTTTTGCGCATACAACAAAATTTTCTCTCCACGTTAAATTCCCTATGGACTTGACGTTTGCTGCCCAGTGTTATTATGACCTATAAGTCATCTGTCCGCTACTCTAACATTGTGTCACAATAACGATCTGAATACATGCTGTGAAATAAAGTGTAATCTAAATTGGCTTGAATTGTCATGCGCAATAGACACTTAGCCATTAAGAGACCTCCTCCGATCCATTGACAATAGAACCGCTGTGAGAATATTCTGGATCGTTCGCAGATATAATCCCCGAGCTATTAAATGGTGGAAAAGGATAAAATGAACAAAAATCATTAAAAAAAATATTATTAAGAAAAACAACGTTTAACATAAACGAAAATTATGGCTGAGTTCAGTTGCATTTCGCTTACCACCTGGAAGACTCGGAAAGTGTATGAAAGGTGATTATTTTTATGAAGTAATGTCAGAAAAGGAAGCGACTAGCAGTATTGCTGGGTTACATTTAAAAGGGTGGAGAGTCATGGAAGAAAAGAGAAAACAGGAAGAACGAAGGAAAATAAGAGGATTAAAGAGTAAAGAAATGAAGAGAAAGTGTAGATAGAAAATCAGGAGTAACTAAAATGTATAATGTAGAAGAAAGTGAATATCTTAAGTAGAATACTATAAGAAAAGAAAGAAAGAAAGACTGAGAAAGAAAGAAAAAAAGTTCAAGTGATTGAGAATACTATAGCTTGTGAACGTTAGCATATTTTTCCAAATAAATAAAGAAAGAAAGAAAGAAAGAAAGAAAAGGAAGAACGAAAGAAAGAAAGAAATTAGAGGATACAAAAGGCTATAACGTATGTACGTTAGAATGAATTGTCAGACATTTGGACAGAATGATTATTAGGAGGAAGAGAAAGAAAGAAAAAAAGAAAGAAAGAAGAAAGAAAGAAATCCAAGTGATACAGAAGGCTATAACGTATGTACGTTAGTATGAATTGTCAGACTTTTGGACAGAACGATTATTAGGAGGAAGAGAAAGAAAGAAAGAAAGAAATCCAAGTGATACAGAAGGCTATAACGTATGTACGTTAGCATGAATTGTCAGACTTTTGGACAGAATGATTATTAGGAGGAAGAGAAAGAAAGAAAGAAAGAAAGAAAGAAAGAAAGAAAGAAAGAATGAAAGAAAGAAAGAAAGAAAGAAAGAAAGAAAGAAAGAAATCCAAGTGATACAGAAGGCTATAACGTATGTACGTTAGCATGAATTGTCAGACTTTTGGACCGAATGATTATTAGGAGGAAGAGAAAGAAATAAAGAAAGAAAGAAAGAAAGAAAGAAAGAAAAAAGAAATAAAGAAATCCAAGTGATACAGAAGGCTATAACGTATGTACGTTAGCATGAATTGTCAGACTTTTGGACAGAATGATTATTAGGAGGAAGAGAAAGAAAGAAAGAAAGAAAGAAAGAAAGAAAGAAAGAAAGAATGAAAGAAAGAAAGAAAGAAAGAAAGAAAGAGAGAAAGAAAGAAATCCAAGTGATACAGAAGGCTATAACGTATGTACGTTAGCATGAATTGTCAGACTTTTGGACAGAATGATTATTAGGAGGAAGAGAAAGAAAGAAAGAAAGAAAGAAAGAAAGAAAGAAAAAAGAAAGAAAGAAAGAAAGAAAGAAAGAAAGAAATTCAAGTGATACAGAAGGCTATAACGTATGTACGTTAGCATGAATTGTCAGACTTTTGGACAGAACGATTATTAGGAGGAAGAGAAAGAAAGAAAGAAAGAAAGAAAGAAATCCAAGTGATACAGAAGGCTATAACGTATGTACGTTAGCATGAATTGTCAGACTTTTGGACAGAATGATTATTAGGAGGAAGAGAAAGAAAGAAAGAAAGAAAGAAAGAAAGAAATCCATGTGATACAGAAGGCTATAACGTATGTACGTTAGCATGAATTGTCAGACTTTTGGACAGAATGATTATTAGGAGGAAGAGAAAGAAAGAAAGAAAGAAAGAAAGAAATCCATGTGATACAGAAGGCTATAACGTATGTACGTTAGCATGAATTGTCAGACTTTTGGACAGAATGATTATTAGGAGGAAGAGAAAGAAAGAAAGAAAAAAAGAAAGAAATCCATGTGATACAGAAGGCTATAACGTATGTACGTTAGCATGAATTGTCAGACTTTTGGACAGAATGATTATTAGGAGGAAGAGAAAGAAAGAAAGAAAGAAAGAAAGAAAAAAGAAAGAAATACAAGTGATACAGAAGGCTATAACGTATGTACGTTAGCATGAATTGTCAGACTTTTCGACGGAATGATTATTAGGAGGAAGAGAAAGAAAGAAAGAAAGAAAGAAATAAAGAAAGAAAGAAAGAAAGAAAGAAAGAAAGAAATCCAAGTGATACAGAAGGCTATAACGTATGTACGTTAGCATGAATTGTCAGACTTTTGGACAGAATGATTATTAGGAGGAAGAGAAAGAAAGAAAGAAAGAAAGAAAGAAAGAAAGAAAGAAAGAAAGAAAGAAAGAAAGAAATCCAAGTGATACAGAAGGCTATAACGTATGTACGTTAGCATGAATTGTCAGACTTTTGGACAGAACGATTATTAGGAGGAAGAGAAAGAAAGAAAGAAAGAAAGAAAGAAAGAAAGAAAGAAAGAAAGAAAGAAAGAAATCCAAGTGATACAGAAGGCTATAACGTAAGTACGTTAGCATGAATTGTCAGACTTTTGGACAGAATGATTATTAGGAGGAAGAGAAAGAAAGAAAGAAAGAAAGAAAGAAAGAAAGAAAGAAAGAAAGAAATCCAAGTGATACAGAAGGCTATAACGTATGTACGTTAGCATGAATTGTTAGACTTTTGGACAGAATGATTATTAGGAGGAAGAGAAATAAAGAAATAAAGAAAGAAAGAAAGAAAAAAGAAAGAAAGAAAGAAAGAAATCCAAGTGATACAGAAGGCTATAACGTATGTACGTTAGCATGAATTGTCAGACTTTTGGACAGAATGATTATTAGGAGGAAGAGAAAGAAAGAAAGAAAGAAAGAAAGAAAGAAAGAAAGAAATCCAAGTGATACAGAAGGCTATAACGTATGTACGTTAGCATGAATTGTCAGACTTTTGGACAGAATGATTATTAGGAGGAAGAGAAAGAAAGAAATAAAGAAAGAAAGAAAGAAAAAAGAAAGAAAGAAAGAAAGAAATCCAAGTGATACAGAAGGCTATAACGTATGTACGTTAGCATGAATTGTCAGACTTTTGGACAGAATGATTATTAGGAGGAAGAGAAAGAAAGAAAGAAAGAAAGAAAGAAAGAAAGAAAGAAATCCAAGTGATACAGAAGGCTATAACGTATGTACGTTAGCATGAATTGTCAGACTTTTGGACAGAATGATTATTAGGAGGAAGAGAAAGAAAGAAAGAAAAAAAGAAAGAAATCCATGTGATACAGAAGGCTATAACGTATGTACGTTAGCTTAAATTGTCAGAATTTTGGACAGAATGATTATTAGGAGGAAGAGAAAGAAAGAAAGACAGAAATAAAGAAATAAAGAAAGAAAGAAAGAAAGAAAGAAAGAAAGAAAGAAATCCAAGTGATACAGAAGGCTATAACGTATGTACGTTAGCATGAATTGTCAGACTTTTGGACAGAATGATTATTAGGAGGAAGAGAAAGAAAGAAAGAAAGAAAGAAAGAAAGAAAGAAAGAAATAAAGAAATAAAGAAATCCACGTGATACAGAAGGCTATAGCGTATGTACGTTAGCATGAATTGTCAGACTTTTGGACAGAATGATTATTAGGAGGAAGAGAAAGAAAGAAAGAAAGAAAGAAAGAAAGAAAGAAATCCAAGTGATACAGAAGGCTATAACGTATGTACGTTAGCATGAATTGTCAACTTTTGGACAGAATGATTATTAGGAGGAAGAGAAAGAAAGAAAGAAAAAAAGAATGAAATCCAAGTGATACAGAAATCTATAACGTATGTACGTTAGCTTGAATTTTCAGACTTTTGGACAGAATGATTATTAGGAGGAAGAGAAAGAAAGAAAGAAAGAAAGAAATAAAGAAAGAAAGAAAGAAAGAAAGAAAGAAAGAAAGAAATCCAAGTGATACAGAAGGCTATAACGTATGTACGTTAGCATGAATTGTCAGACTTTTGGACAGAATGATTATTAGGAGGAAGAGAAAGAAAGAAAGAAAGAAAGAAAGAAAGAAAGAAAGAAATCCAAGTGATACAGAAGGCTATAACGTATGTACGTTAGCATGAATTGTCAGACTTTTGGACAGAACGATTATTAGGAGGAAGAGAAAGAAAGAAAGAAAGAAAGAAAGAAAGAAAGAAAGAAAGAAAGAAAGAAATCCAAGTGATACAGAAGGCTATAACGTAAGTACGTTAGCATGAATTGTCAGACTTTTGGACAGAATGATTATTAGGAGGAAGAGAAAGAAAGAAAGAAAGAAAGAAAGAAAGAAAGAAAGAAAGAAAGAAAGAAAGAAAGAAAGAAAGAAAGAAATCCAAGTGATACAGAAGGCTATAACGTATGTACGTTAGCATGAATTGTTAGACTTTTGGACAGAATGATTATTAGGAGGAAGAGAAAGAAAGAAAGAAAGAAAGAAAGAAAGAAAGAAAGAAAGAAAGAAAGAAAGAAAGAAAGAAAGAAAGAAAGAAAGAAAGAAATCCAAGTGATACAGAAGGCTATAACGTATGTACGTTAGCATGAATTGTCAGACTTTTGGACAGAATGATTATTAGGAGGAAGAGAAAGAAAGAAATAAAGAAAGAAAGAAAGAAAAAAGAAAGAAAGAAAGAAAGAAATCCAAGTGATACAGAAGGCTATAACGTATGTACGTTAGCATGAATTGTCAGACTTTTGGACAGAATGATTATTAGGAGGAAGAGAAAGAAAGAAAGAAAGAAAGAAAGAAAGAAAGAAAGAAAGAAAGAAAGAAAGAAAGAAAGAAATCCAAGTGATACAGAAGGCTATAACGTATGTACGTTAGCATGAATTGTCAGACTTTTGGACAGAATGATTATTAGGAGGAAGAGAAAGAAAGAAAGAAAAAAAGAAAGAAATCCATGTGATACAGAAGGCTATAACGTATGTACGTTAGCTTAAATTGTCAGAATTTTGGACAGAATGATTATTAGGAGGAAGAGAAAGAAAGAAAGACAGAAATAAAGAAATAAAGAAAGAAAGAAAGAAAGAAAGAAAGAAAGAAATCCAAGTGATACAGAAGGCTATAACGTATGTACGTTAGCATGAATAGTCAGACTTTTGGACAGAATGATTATTAGGAGGAAGAGAAAGAAAGAAAGAAAGAAAGAAAGAAAGAAAGAAAGAAAGAAAGAAAGAAAGAAAGAAAGAAAGAAAGAAAGAAAGAAATAAATAAAGAAATCCAAGTGATACAGAAGGCTATAGCGTATGTACGTTAGCATGAATTGTCAGACTTTTGGACAGAATGATTATTAGGAGGAAGAGAAAGAAAGAAACAAAGCAAGAAGGAAAGGCATCGATGTGATAAATGAAAGCTACAACATATAAATACTAACATAAATTAGTAAAGTATTTTGGGCAGAATGTTTATTATAGTGAAAAGAGAGGTAGAAAAAAAGAAACAACGAAGATATCTTTGGAAATTATTATTATTATTATTAGAAAGAAAGAAAGAAAAAAAAGAAAAGATTCAAGTATCGCAGAAGACTATCATATATGAACGTTAGCATGAATTACCAAACACATTTGGATATATAATTATTATAAGGAAAAGAAAGAAAGAAAGAAAGAAAGAAAGAAAGAAAGAAAGAATTGAAGAAAGAAAGGAAAAGAAAAAAAAAGAAAGAAGATATTCAAGTGATACAGAAGAATATAACAAATGACTGCTAGAATGAATTACCAAACACATTTGGACTATATGATTATTATAAGGAAAATAAAGAAAGAAAGAAAGAAAGAAAGAAAGAAAGAAAAAGTAAGAAA
>OZ038520.1:13683609-13711109 GCA_964036315.1 Acanthosepion esculentum
GAAGAAGAAGAAGAAGAAGAAGAAGAAGAAGAAGAAGAAGAAGAAGAAGAAGAAGAAGAAGAAGAAGAAGAAGAAGAAGAAGAAGAAGAAGAAGAAGAAGAAGAAGAAAGAAGAAGAAGAAGAAGAAGAAGAAGAAGAAGAAGAAGAAGAAGAAGAAGAAGAAGAAGAAGAAGAAGAAGAAGAAGAAGAAGAAGAAGAAGAAGAAGAAGAAGAAGAAGAAGAAGAAGAAGAAGAAGAAGAAGAAGAAGAAGAAGAAGAAGAAGAAGAAGAAGAAGAAGAAGAAGAAGAAGAAGAAGAAGAAGAAGAAGAAGAAGAAGAAGAAGAAGAAGAAGAAGAAGAAGAAGAAGAAGAAGAAGAAGAAGAAGAAGAAGAAGAGAAGAAGAAGAAGAAGAAGAAGAAGAAGAAGAAGAAGAAGAAGAAGAAGAAGAAGAAGAAGAAGAAGAAGAAGAAGAAGAAGAAGAAGAAGAAGAAGAAGAAGAAGAAGAAGAAAAGAAGAAGAAGAAGAAGAAGAAGAAGAAGAAGAAGAAGAAGAAGAAGAAGAAGAAGAAGAAGAAGAAGAAGAAGAAGAAGAAGAAGAAGAAGAAGAAGAAGAAGAAGAAGAAGAAGAAGAAGAAGAAGAAGAAGAAGAAGAAGAAGAGAAGAAGAAGAAGAAGAAGAAGAAGAAGAAGAAGAAGAAGAAGAAGAAGAAGAAGAAGAAGAAGAAGAAGAAGAAGAAGAAGAAGAAGAAGAAGAAGAAGAAGAAGAAGAAGAAGAAGAAGAAGAAGAAGAAGAAGAAGAAGAAGAAGAAGAAGAAGAAGAAGAAGAAGAAGAAGAAGAAGAAGAAGAAGAAGAAGAAGAAGAAGAAGAAGAAGAAGAAGAAGAAGAAGAAGAAGAAGAAGAAGAAGAAGAAGAAGAAGAAGAAGAAGAAGAAGAAGAAGAAGAAGGAAGAAGAAGAAGAAGAAAAGAAGAAGAAGAAGAAGAAGAAGAAGAAGAAGAAGAAGAAGAAGAAGAAGAGAAGAAGAAGAAGAAGAAGAAGAAGAAGAAGAAGAAGAAGAAGAGAAGAAGAAGAAGAAGAAGAAGAAGAAGAAGAAGAAGAAGAAGAAGAAGAAGAAGAAGAAGAAGAAGAAGAAGAAGAAGAAGAAGAAGAAGAAGAAGAAGAAGAAGAAGAGAAGAAGAAGAAGAAGAAGAAGAAGAAGAAGAAGAAGAAGAAGAAGAAGAAGAAGAAGAAGAAGAAGAAGAAGAAGAAGAAGAAGAAGAAGAAGAAGAAGAAAGAAGAAGAAGAAGAAGAAGAAGAAGAAGAAGAAGAAGAAGAAGAAGAAGAAGAAGAAGAAGAAGAAGAAGAAGAAGAAGAAGAAGAAGAGAAGAAGAAGAAGAAGAAGAAGAGAAGAAGAAGAAGAAGAAGAAGAAGAAGAAGAAGAAGAAGAAGAAGGAAGAAGAAGAAGAAGAAGAAGAAGAAGAAGAAGAAGAAGAAGAAGAAGAAGAAGAAGAAGAAGAAGAAGAAGAAGAAGAAGAAGAAGAAGAAGAAGAAGAAGAAGAAGAAGAAGAAGAAGAAGAAGAAGAAGAAGAAGAAGAAGAAGAAAAGATGATCTTTATATATATTTATCGTCTGGTTCACACTCCTCCCCGGTCTTTGAGGTAAACTAGAGGTTAATCCCTAGTTTCCTGTTTAGGATTGGGTTTCCTCCATTTCCTCCTAAAGTCTTCTCATTCTCTCTCTCTTATTTTAAGCCTTTGTGTCTTAGTGACATTATCGCTTTGCTTAGGGTGAATTTATTAAAAAAAGACAACAAAAAAACTCTGTAAACAGTTGAAATCCTTCGTAATGTTTTCCTATAACCAATCACCTTGATATGTTGCATGTATCCTATGTTTTTTGTCTGTAGACAATTCTTTGTTTCGTCATGTTTGTGCATTCATCTAAGTAGCATTTCAAGAAAAATAGAAAAAAGTTAAATTGTTAAAATTGTTACCTTTAATGTATATGAAAAAAGAACAACAACAAAAAAAAAAAAAATTCAACTTTTCCACGAGTTGGTTTCATTTTTTAATGATGATTAAGTGGAATGAATTTAGTGAAAGAAACAAAAATAGTTGTGTTAGCGAATACGACTAAGTAAAAGTTAATCACCGTTCTTACAATCCAAATTGAATTTTGTGTTTTATATTTATTTGATATTTTGAGTATAACTATGGATGGAAATAGATACAAAAAATTAAAACATTTTTAAATGCTCATGGGCATTACTTATTTCTCATATAAATTTGAACAAGTAAAAATCTTCTTTTTTTTTATTTCAAGAAACACTAATGTCTCTGACTAAAGTGAGGATTCAAATTAACACTATATGTTTGATAGCTTCAATAGTAAGGAAACTATAAAAACAGTTACAGAAGATAGAAAAGGAACGCGAGAAGAAAGGACTAAACATCAAATGTAAGAATTCAGAATGTATGGAACAGCCCAACATGCAAATTACAAATTGGTGATACCAAAACAAATCAAGTATATTATCTGGTCGAGCTAGCTCGGATATTCATCAATTTATTACATCAACCATTACGTCCCTGCATCAAGTTTGGAAGGCCATTAGGGAGGCATTTTTTGTCATAACAGCTGGTCAACGTAGGTGGTTGCCGGACGACCAACCCATCTTGCTCCATAAGGTGTCCACGCACGAGTTCTTGTTTGGCTCACCAGCAGTGTCCTGTAAAACGCATTCTGCGTTCGCGTAAGATTGTAGGGGTGGGTCCAGAGAACTGTGATTTAGTTAGATGTTGTCTCCAAGAGATGTTAAGTGTGGCTGTCAACATCCGAGTTCTATCAAACTTAGACTCTAGAATTTTAGTTAATATCCACGCAGTGGCACCATACATTAACACCGCCTCTACAGTGGCTCGAAGGAATCTTTACTTGAGGTTGTCTGGCAGATCACATCCATTTTATTGAAGACGGCCCAGGCTTTCAGCTATGCGAATTTTTACATCTTTAAGGGGAATTTAGTCAGCTAGAATTCTTTCAAACAATTTTTTATTATAATACCGAAAAGGTCTATCTGTACAACATTTTATTTAGTTTTCCTAACTGTCTAATTCTTTAATATCTGTTTGTTCGTATCTATCTATCTATCTATCTATCTATCTATCTATCTATCTATCTATCTATCTATCTATCTATCTATCTATCTCAGTCTATTCATATCTATCTATCTATCTATCTATCTATGTTTGATATTATTATTATTATTATTATTATTATTATTAGTAGTAGTAGTAGTAGTAGTAGTATTGTGATGAGTTGTCCATGGCCAGGTCATTCTGTTTTAGTTTTACTACTATCCCTTCATTTCTCCCTTCTTCCCTTTCCCTTCTTTTACACACACACACACACACACACACACACACACACACACACACACATACACACACACACACACACACACACACACACACACACACACACACACACACTGTCTCTCTCTCTCTCTCTCGCCCTCTCTCTATTTCATGTTTTAAAAAGAACTTTATAATCTGTTATTTTTCTTTCCTCCTCTCCCTCTTTCTTCTGTTCTCTCTTGCTTTCCCTTCCCCCTGTCAATCTAGTGTATCAGTCCGGGGAAATTGTCTCCATTTATTAAGAGCTTTTGGTCTGAAGAGATGAATATAGAGAAATATTCACAAAATAAATTATAACATAAATAGACCTTTAATGTTTTTTTCTTGATTCATTGTACATACATATATATATATATATATATATATATATATATATATATATTCATGTCTGATTACATACCACATCACCCGATGTATGAAATTGTTCAACCCTTTAAGGAAAAAATTCTTGGCCAGGTCATTCTCTTTTTGTTTTACTATTATCCCATCATTTCTTCATACTTCCCCTTCTCTACTTTCACTTTCTCTCTCCACGTTTTAAAAAGAATTTTATATTTGAAAATCTGTTATTTTTCTTTCCTCTTCTCCTTTCTTCTCTCTTGCTTTCCCTTCTTATTATAACTGAAATAGACCTTTACAGTTTTCTTTCCAACTTATTATTTTTATAATGCTCTGTAGTTTACATTGAGCTCTCTCTGGATTAATATCCTCCACAAATTGGTGAATATATATATATATATATATATATATATATATATATATATATATATATATATATATATATATATATCACCAATTTATATATATAAATGGATTAAATATAAAAATGAACTTTGAAGTGTTGACTTCAAAGTTCACTTTTATATTTAATTCATCAGGCCTGACGATTGCATCTAGCATGAAACAGACTGTCGCCTCTGAGTGTTGACTTCAATGTTCACTTTTATATTTACATGCGCTCTATCTCTAATATTGAGCACTTTATCCCATAAATATAGCACACCTAAAAACTATATTCCTTATATATATGAATGATATATATTTTGAGCGAGCGAGCGAGCGAGAGAGAGAGAGAGAGAGAGAGAGAGAGAGAGAGAGAGAGAGAGAGTGAGAGAGAGAGAGAAAGAGAGAGAGAGAGAATTATTTGAAGACGTGTGACTGTACGTCTGCAATATATGTGATAATTAACGTGCTTTTTATCGTTTCAGGGAATCAATGGCGAACTATCATCTAACACAGGAGATGAAACGAGATGTTGTAATTGTTGCGTTACACGTACCCCCACCCCTAAAAAAAAACAAAACAAAACAAAGCAAAAGCAAAACAAAACAAAAAACAAACAGCGACGTTGAGATTGCATGACATTTAGAAGTCGCTTGGTCGTTTGTATATTCGGAAGGAGTTAGAAGTGTCGAAAACTGAAAAAGCATTCACAGAAACCTAGCGCATCAATGAAGGACATTTCCAGAGCTCTCCATGTGTCCGCACTGTTGTGCATGAGGACAATCGGCATAAGTCATACGTGATGAGGAAAATTCAGCTCATGACTGAACACACACTAGAATAACTGATTTGAAACATCTAGAAGAAACTGGCATGCATTTTTGTTTTGCCGACCAGGATGAAAAAAAAAACAAAAACAAAAACAAAACAAAAAACAAAACAAAACAAAAAAAAACTGAATCGTTAAAATGATGAAAACGTATTTATGCACATCAAGTTTCCCGCTTTCGTGGTGGTTTTAGAGATGCTGGTCAGTGAAGGACACGTCATGCCACCCTACATCTTTCTACAGAGTCTTTGGTTGAACGCTTCTGACTACACTGAGTTGATGGAAACAGTTGTGAAGCCCTACATAGATCTGGTATGCGATGGTAGATAGTATGTGTTTCAACAGAACTCTGCACCTGCTCACAAAGTTGTGGCGACTCAACACACCAAATATGTGTCCAACTAACCCAACAGACATTGGCTATTATTGATGTGAGGCATTGTCGAATGGAGGACTAATCAAAGTTCACTTAATACGACTGCGTCATTATCCAAGTTATGTCCAATACCAATACACATCATGTGATGCGTTCTTATCAAAGATTCCGGTAACTCGTTGGAGCCATCATTGCAACTGAAGGAGGTTACACTGAATACACATAATTCAATACTGTTTAAACAACATTTACCGGCCTGAATGTCCGAGAAATTTTCATAGAAAATATTCGTCCTTCGACAGGATTCGAACCTGTATCCTATACGGAACTGTCATATAGCCTGATATATATATATATATATATATATATATATATATATATATATATATATATATATATATATATATATATATATATATATATATATATATATATATATATATATATATATATATATACAGTTGTGGACAGAATTATTCACCCCACTTCTATATACATATACATACACGCACACACGCACACACACGCACACACACACATATATATATATATATATATAATAATTCTGTCCATGACTGTATATATATATATATATATATATATATATATATATATATATATATATATATATATATATATATAATAAAAAGACTTAAACACTAATATTCCATGGTCATAATTTATTCCATTGGAATCGTTAAAAAGATCCAATTCATCAGACCTACAAATTGAAAAAGAAAACAGAAAAAACAACTCCGGGAAAAAAAAATAGTGAGAGTATTTGTATGAGAGTGTGGGACGAACGCTAGAGCAAATGAGATCTGTAGAGAGGGGTAACAGACAAGAGAAGAACAGGAAGGTCTAAAGATGAAGGGGGATTAAGATTTAACAGAGAGAAGTTTTAAAGGGGGGTGGGGGTGAAAGACGGAAAAGTGTATACATTTCTTGCTGACATACACACACAATAGACGATATAATCTTAAAGCTCAGAAAATGAGAAAAATAGAAGAAAAGAAGGAGAAAAAGGGGTGCGTGGAGGTGAGGTGGGGGAACAAAAAGCGAATGGAATTTATAAATGGTCCGCTGCGTAATCAAGAAAATTTGACATATATATATATATATATATATATATATATATATATATATATATATATATATATATATATATATATATATATATATATAGAGAGAGAGAGAGAGAGAGAGAGAGAGAGAGTTATGGACAGAATTATTCTCTCCATTACCCTAATCACAAATAAAGCTGTCATCCTTAAATTTGCATGGAAACTTGATGGACATTTTTTTCACAAATGATGAATCAATGTATTTAACAGAATGTGCGGTGATGGTCAAGGAAGAATTTTTATTTTAATGCCAAACAATAATAAAAAATATCCTAAAAAATAACATCGGACAAAATTACTGACCCTCTTGCCTCAATAATTAATTGTTTAACCTTTATTCGTGATTATTGCCGTTATTAGTTTTGGATAGTTCCTTATAAGATCACTACACACACTGATAAGTATTCTGATCCATTCTTCCTTGGCAATAGCTTCTAGTTCCTTCAAAATTGAAGGTCTTTTTTCTCTGAATTTTTTCTTCAAATATGCCCACATATTTTCAATGGGGTATAGATCAGGATTTTGTGCAGACTTGACTTGTATCGGTTTTCACCCTTGTCGAGTTGAACAGGCTTCCTCCCGAGCAAGTACAGCACCCCGGACCATCGCTGCCAACGCCCGCCGATCCTGAGCCAGGTCACACGAAATGGCGAGCCACTCGCGATTCCATCGTCGAAGACCAACTACTTGCGGACCCGATAGTACTGCTAGGTCATCCTTGATCGTGCTAGCCCACGTCTTCAGCTGCCCACCGACACGTCTTCGCCAGCCAGGAAGAGGAGGGAGAAGTATATCGCGGATGAGCTCTCCTTCCGGGCGTCGAGCACCGTGCTCGCACCATCGGAGACGAGGCTGGAGCAGGACGGGTGGAAGCGGACGGAGACTCAAGCGACGACGCAGAGTGGTTGTGGGCACACTATCGACCCGGACGCATCGTAGAATGCAGGGAAGGCAATCGTTGTCGAACACTTCAAGCTTTCGTAGGACAACCGCTATAAGTGGCCACGTTTCGCAGCCATAGAGAAGGATAGTCCGAACAATAGCCTGATAGATGCGCCCCTTCGTAGCCGCGGAAATCTCTCGTCGCCCCCATAGTGACCGCTTGAGACGCACGAATGCGGACCTTGCAGCTCCTATACGGCGTTCGACCTCAGCAGCAGTCTGCCCGGATGGTATAATGGTTGAACCGAGATAAACGAAGGACTGCACGTCCTCCAGATTGACCTCGTCCAGCGTTAGTGGCTGCCAGTTGATCGGATCAACCAGGGATGGCATAACTTTGGTCTTCGAGGCATTGATGGTCTTACCCACATCCCGTGCTGCAGCTTGCGGACTTTGTGCAGGGTACACCAATACCTTAATTTTACTGTCATCTAAGTCTTTTAACACATTCTGCTGTGTATTTTGGGTCATTGTCATGTTAGAACGTTCAGTAGCGCTCGAAAGGTAGCTCTTTGTTTTATATAATTTTAAAGAATAGCCAAATACTGCTTTTTATCCATGATACCCAGTATTCTTACTAGTTCTCCTGGTCCAGAAGCAGCAAAACATCCCCAGAGCTGAATGTTGCCGTCACCGTGTTTAATTGCAGGGGGAGTATTTTTTGGTTTGTTACCTTCATTCATGTTCCTCCATAAATGACTGGAGTTCAGGCAACGAAATATTTCTAGTTCGGTTTCATCTGACCATGGAACCGAGTTCCTGTATTTACTCTCATGTACTAGATGGCTTCTAGCATAAGCTGATCTGCATTTTAGGTGTCTAGACTTAAGCAAGGGAGTTTTCCTTGAGTGACAACCTCGAAAGCATCTAGTGAGTGTCTCCGTCGATAAATTCAGCCCTGAGGTGTTTATATTATTCACAATATTCTTTGTCGTTAACTGAGGATACTTTGAGATATGTCTAACATTTTTCTTTATATTCTCTCTGAAATTAACCGCCTTCTGCCAGTCATTAATTTATTCTCAGCACAATGAGTGTTGTGGTATTCTTGATATTGTTAGGAATTGTCGATCTAGGAACTGATTGATATATATATATATATATATATATATATATATATATATATATATATATATAGGAAAGAGGTTATAGTTGTTCCAACGAAAGAAAAGTGTATATTTTAAAAAGAAGAGAGAAATCGCAAACGTTTTTGATTATAATGTGAATAAAATAAAAAAAATGTATCATGCTTTATTTCCCATGATTTCGCAACACGTGTTTCGGGTCTCGCGACCTTCTTCAGGCAAAGAGTAGATATTTCCTCATATTATTGAAATGAATTAATTTTCCTTATGTTTTTCGATGTTAAACATTCTCTTTTGTGTGCTAGTGACACAAATGTCTTTCTTGCAGTGGCGGTGAGAGAGTTCTTCCGCTTGAAGGGTAAAATAAAACAATTTTGATTGGTTCGAGAAAGTTAAAAGTGAAGAATATAGATATCTTTCCTCACCCTTTCTTGGATCAGTCTTATTTGTTTTATTACCCGGTATATACATACATACATATATATATATATATATATATATATATATATATATATATATATATATATATATATATATATATATATATATATATATACTAGCAGTAATACCCGTCGTTGACTGATATGGATTAGAGAGTATTGAACATATAATAATAAATGGCCGTTAACATTCATGTGGGGTGATACAGCTATATCATTGTAGGTAACGCAATAGAATGGACTGTCACGGACTGCTTCTTTCAGGGCAGTATCATCATGGCTGCCTACAAACTTTAGGTCAGTGATCTCTATATTTTAGTCTATAAATGAAGCAATCATCACATATATAATTAAATAAGAGAATTACAAATATATTACAATATTTATGTAAGTATTACAATAAACGTCAATAATAAAAAATATACCAATGTAGTACTACTAACATCCATTAAACATGGCACGAGGAACTAGAACAGTCTACTCCAGTTAGCGAAATAAAGGGTTCAGTTCGACATTCCAACCACCTGAAGAAGGCCGTAGCGTACAACGGCCAAAACGTTGTAATAAATATGGCGACAAAGATGTGGACAATAGTCTGAATAATGTAAATAGTGTACATAATACCTCATCTCAGAAATATAGACAGATACTGAAAGGCCGAAACGTTGTGATAAATATGGCGACAAAGATGAGGACAATAGTCCGAGTAATGTAGATAGTGTAGAGAATACCTCATTTCAGAAATATAGACAGATACTGAAAGGCCGAAACGTTGTAATAAATATGGCGACAAAGATGTGGACAATAGTCTGAATAATGTAAATAGTGTAGAGAATACCTCATTTCAGAAATATAGACAGATACTGAAAGGCCGAAACGTTGTAATAAATATGGCGACAAAGACGAGGACAATAGTCCGAATAATATAAATAGTGTACATAATGCCTCTTCTCAGAAATATAGACAGATACTGAAGGGCCGAAAAGATTTGATAAATGGTGCAAGAAAGTTGAGGACAATAGTCCGAATAATGTAAATAATGTACATAATACCTCATCTCAGAAATATAGACAGAGAAAGGCCGAAATGTTGTAATTATTATGGCGACAAAGATGAGGACAATAGTCCGAATAATGTAAATAGTGTACATAATACCTCATCTCAGAATTATAGACAGATACTGAAGGGCCGAGACATTTTAGTTTGAATAATGTAAACAGTATACATAATTCCTCATCTATGAAATATAGGCAGATACTGATGGGCCGAAACATTGTTATAAATATGGCGACAAAATGAGGACAATAGCCCGAACAATGTAAATAATCTACATAATACCTCATCTCTAAGATATATACAGATATTAAAGGGCCGAAATATTGTGATAAATATGGCAACAAAGATGACGACAATAGTCCGAATAATGTAAATAGTGTACATAATACCTCATCTCAGAAATATAGTCAGATATTGAAAGGCCGAAATTTTGTAATAAATGTGGCGACAAAGATGAGGACAATAGTCCGAATAATGTAAATAGTGTACATAATACCTCATCTCAGAAATATAGACAGATACTGACGGGCCGAAACATTGTAATAAATATAGTGACAAAGATGAGGACATTAGTCTGAATAATGTAAATAGTGTATATAATACCTCATCTCAGAAATATAGACAGATATTGAAGGGCCGAAACATTGTAATAAATATGGCGACAAAGATGAGGACAATAGTCCGAATAATGTAAATAGTGTACATAATACCTCATCGCTGAAACAAAGGCAAATACTGAAGGACCGAAACATTGTTATAAATATGGCGACAAAATGAGGACAATAGTCCGAATAATGTAAATAGTGTAGATAATACCTCATCTCTGAGATATATACAGATACTGAAGGGCCTAAATGTTGCGATAATATGGCAAGAAAGATGAGGACAATATTCCGAATAATGTAAATAGTGCACATAATACCTCATCTCAGAAATATAGACAGATACTGAAAGGCCGAAACGTTGTGATAAATATGGCGACAAAGAAAAGGCCAATAGTTCGAATAATGTAAATAGTGTACATAATACCTCATCTCAGAAATATAGACAGTTACCTGGTTGTTCTATTCCATCGAGTATCTATTCTGAGTCTCCTTTCTCTTACTTCTGGAATTTTAGATTGTCTTGCAGCTGCAATCCGTTGACTATCCATGCTCCGTCTAATTTCTGTTTCCTCTTGTGCTTCAGATTGTCTTGCGGCTGCAACCCGTTGTGCATCTAATGTACGTCTTCTGTCAGCTTCTACTTGATTAGAGTGTCCTGATATTATAGAAATTGGCAATATAAAAATAACTCTTTTTTATGTCTACTTATCTGTGTTCCAAATTTAATGAATATTGATGAAGTATTTTTTCTTCCTATAGATGTACATTTATTTTCAAATGGGTGTCTCTCCCCTTTGCTCCCCTCAAAAATAGATCAAACATAGCTCATTATACCCCCCACTTTTATGTTCAAAATTTACTGAAGATCGGTGAAGCAGTTTTTTTTTCCTATAGAATATAGATGTACGTTTATTTTTAAGGGAAGGTCTGACCCCTTTGCTCCCTTTAAAAACGAGAACGAATATTTTTTATGAAAATTTCTCGGACATTTAGGCCAGAAATGTTATTAATACTGTTTATTATAAAACAGAACATTTACTTAAATATTTGTATCTATAGAAAGAATGTATAAACATAAAAATGTTTTTAAATAATTGTTGCACTTTATCCATTTCATAAAGAGTGACGTCATTTGTTTACATTTGGATACGCATTGAGCAGATATGAATGTACGTGAGAGATTCATGGAATATTGTTGTTTAAAAGCAGTAAAATCGACTTTGCTAACCGAACGATCCTCTGTGTCTCAATCGGTTAAGGCACGTTAGGCTATATGACGGTTCCGTATAGGATACAGGTTTGATTCTCGGAAAATTTCTCGGACATTCAGGCCAGTAAATGTTCTGTAATACTGTTTATTATAAACAGAGCATTTACTTAAATATTTGTATCTATATAAAGAACATATAAAGATAAAAATGTCTTAAAACACACACACACACACACACACACACACACACACACACACACACACACACACACACACACACACACACACATATATATATATATATATATATATATATATATATATATATGTATGTATGTATGTGGAGTAAATGGTAAAGTCATCAGCATAAATGCCTACTCGGGAATTGATGACACCAGGAAGATCATTGATGAATATTAGAAAGGGTGTAGGACCCAGGATAGGGCCTTGTGGGATACCCGTGTTCGTGTTAAAAGATCTGGAAGCGAGAACCATTAAAAACGACCATTATTTGACGATTAAATAGGAACAATTGGGTTAAGCCGTTCAGTAATACCATAACCCTAAAGCTTACGTTGAACACCAGAGTGGCAAACTCTGTCAAACCCTTACGAGATATCAAGAACCACAGCTCGGGCTTCACCGTTATTATCAAAAGCTTGATATACATATTTAGTGATAGCCGTTAACACATCAGCGCTAGATCTCGCAAAACGGAAACCATATTATTTGTCAGAGTGTAGGTCGTGAGAGTTAAGGTGCTTAACCACTTCAGCATGCTGGAAAGCAGGAAGTGACAAGAAAATAGTTGGAGAGGACTGGTGCCAGCTCGGGGCACATTTCTTTAGGGCGATGACTGGGGTGCAAACAGTAACTTCTTTTTGAGGACACGCTTACACTAGTTACGAGCAGAGTCAAGGATACGACTGTTGCAATCAGACATGTCGCTCTAGTACATCCGGGAGAAGTAATTCCTGTGGGCTACAGTGGCCGAGCATGCAGGTGAGAATCAATGAGATTAACGCAGTTTAACTTGGCATTTCCTTGATGGAATGAAAGCATCGATGCCGGCTTTCACTCAGGGAGAGTTCTCAGATGCGCATTTTTGAAAACGATGATAAAAACTTCATTCCAGGGGACGTAAAGAAGGAAATCACGGAGCAAGTCCCAATCTGTTCGTTGATAACAGAAAGATGTGTTGGTAGGAGGTTCTTGGCTTGGTGAGGGAGCTGAAGGAGATGTTTACATACACAATCGCGTGATCGGAGTTTTCATGCGGGTAAAGCTGCGTAGTACGCCAAAAGTCAGGGATAGAAGTAAAAAAAGAGACCGAGAAGAGAAGTGTGCCCGTCAGGGTTACTGGAGAAACACGTGGGGAAGTCAACCACTTGCGTTAGAGATTGAGTGGTTGGAAAGTTAAGGGTTTGGATGTCAGCGATGTCACTGACAGAGTGTTTAAGCTATCAGTTATGGTGGTTATTAAAGTCACTGAACACAATACATTTTCAAACGGTCGTAGGAAGATGGCCTTGTCTATATAATTGAAAATAATATCTAGCACGCAGCAGTCTTGAGGGGAAGGGGACAGAGAAAGAAGAGATAGCAAAATGATTGAAGTCGAGAGAGAGACGGAGACACATGTAAGAATGTTCTGGAGATTCAATGAGCATTATGGTCTTTTCTAAGGAGAGGAAGGTAGCCATGAATCAAGAAATCAGAGGAGGGAATTGAATAGTTAAGATTAGTTTCACACAGAGCTAGCAGACCTTTCGAAGAGGAACGATTCCACACTGAAGTAGTTGGCACGAATACCACTAATGTTGGAGAAGGGAAGGTTTAAGGGTTCAGGTGATTTTTGTTTCTGGCTTAGATTTATGTCTTTGATTGTTTATATAATTTCAATAAAGGAGAATTAATCTTTAATACAATAAGTACTAAAGTGCGACAAAACTGGATGTAGCACTGTCCAAGGCCAACTAGCGACCTTATGCTGGGAGGACCCAATCAAGATGGGTGGTAATGGTACACCATCCTAAGAGCCCTATGAGTTATGGTCTTAATCAAGTTTATCTTACGGTGTCGGAGACAAAAAGAGTCCCAACGTGTATAAAGTCCCGAAAAAGTAGCCTTCCTAAATACAGAAATCAAAAACTTGCCACTAGTCCAATGGACAAGAACATCCAAAAAGGAAAGACAACAATTGGACTCCTGTTCTACGGTAAACTTAAGGGAGGGGTGGACAGAGTTTAATAAGGTGAGAAATAAATCGACTTCAGCCTCATTATTGAGGAGGCAAAAGGTATCGTCCACACAACGATGATACATAAGCGGACGATCAATACGAGAAAATAAAGATGCCTTGTGTCAGCCGACAAAAATATTCGCTAAAGCAGGACCCAAAGGCGAACCCATCGCTACACCGTCAATCTGCCAATAAATAATATTATTGAAACTAAATTCAACAGACGAGGTGGCGAACTTCATGAGATCAGCAAATACACTCTCAGGAAAATCCGGAGGAGACAAAGAGGAACGGTACAACACATCACAACAAATCTCAATTGTCTCAAATAAGGGAACACAGATAAACAAGGAGTATATATCGAAAGAACACATGAACCCACCATTGGAAGAGGAACTAGTTTCAGCAAAGAAGAAGGAATCTTTAATACAAAAAGTACTAAAGTGCAACAAAACTGGTTGTAGAGAGCCAACTAGCGACTTTATGCTGGGAGGACCCAATCATGGACAAGATGGGTGGTAAAGGAACACCATCCTTATGGATTTTAGGTAGCCCATACAAACGGGGACGAATGGACCCAGTAGGTCTAATCAAGTCAGAAATTTCAAATGAGAGTAAACCACTCTTGACCCACTTTAAGAATTGCCTTTGAAACTTAGCTTCAATAGAAGCAGTACAATCATGGATGTCAACTGGACCTAAATTTAAGAATTTAGATGCATCATCAAGTGTGTTATACATCTTTAGGGCGTAATCCGAATAGTCCAGTAAAACAACACTGACACTTTTATCCAGTTTAGCAGTAATTATTCTTTAAACTTTTAATTACTCGGCGGTGCTGTTTTCCCCATTTGGACTCTGATAAAGAAACAGAATAACCAGCAAAAGAATGGGCATAACTGTTGGGTTTATCCTTAAGGTCGCTAAGGGAGTTTGCAGAGCGAGGCGCAAGTCTATGAACCTGTGCAAATAAAGCCTCAAACTCTGAAAAGATTTTCTCACGGTTAGGCATCGGAAAAGGAATACAAAAATTCAAACCATGAGCAAGAATATGAGTCTCTAACTGAGAAGGCTCATATGAAGAAAAATTAAAGATAATAGCAGTTATATTATTTTGGAGCGTGCCATGCCGCGACGCTAGAGTTATTGTTTAAATCAATAAATTTTGAATTTTGTGTGAATTTTGTAATGTGAGAAATCCATGAAATTTTGTTGTTATAGATGTTTTTCAGTTAAAGTGGCATGGAACTCTAGCGTTGCGGCATTGCACATTCCAAAATAATACAAATGTCAATATATATATATATATATATATATATATATATATATATATACTTTTGCATTAAATATAAATTTTATTCATGTTCAAAGTCCTATATTTGCTTCAGAACGCAGTCAACTTTGAAAGATGATAGAATATTTTTCTTAGAAATAGGAGAACCTAAACAGCTATATGATTTATTGTGGCCGTATAAAATATTATATTTGTATCAATTGAAACTCACAATCCATAAAGGTGATATATCAAGATATACGAGAAATTGATGAAGATATAGTTTCAACTTTAGTATTGAATTTTGAATAATTTATTTAAAACTGTGAACATAAGATAAATTTATTTTTTTTATTAATATCAAGTACATACAATATACTTTGTTTCCAGCCATATAAAGCGCACCCTTGAAAGACCTGTGCAATTCCTTTAAGAAGTAGGTGAACATGGCTCTCCACAACTACCACATTTTACTGCTTTAAGATCGTTTTTATCCTTTTCCATCTCTTTTTGTCCCTGCTCTGCTATCTATTAATACATATTCGTTAAGTTATCCTTCCCATGTGAATCAAGCTTTACTAGTATTTCTACTAGGTCTTTGTGTCGTACCGTATCAAATGGCTATGTAATCACTGAAACAGAGAGAAAAGTCACTCTGTATGTCTATTGCTCGCTCTTTATATTCCAATCATAAAGATACCATTTCTTGTTCCAGTGTCTTGATCTATTTCCGATCTAATTATGCAACGAGATTTATTCATTAGAAGTTTATTTATATGGCTCAGTAAGCTGGATTGTCCATTGGAGCTCGTTTTTGACATTGTTAATAATCTCGATCTCACTCGTCTCTTGATTACCTATGGAATATATATATATATATATATATATATATATATATATATATATATATATATATATATATATATATATATATATATATTACATGAATCCTTCATACAAAAAATAGATTAGTAAAGTTAATGATATAAATGGCGAAAAACATCATCGCAAACAAATTTATTAAAGTTACATTAACCTACGAACACTCGATGAATGTTATGATCCTTGTTTTTAATAACTTCAAGTTGTATAAAGTCTTTTTTATTATTTTGATAGTACTTTCGGCTGTACATTCAGATTCGCATTTAATTTTTCGTGTCCGCTATTACCTGTATCTACTAAAAAACAAAATAAAATAATTTCAATGCCTGAGGATGGCTGAATGCACAGCCGAAAGTAATACCAGAATAAAAAAGACCTTATACAACTTGAAGTTATTAAAAACAAGGATCATAACATTCATCGAGTGGTTCGTAGGTTAATGTAACTTTAATAAATTTGTTTGTGAAAATTTTTTCGCCATTTATATCATTAACTTTACTAATCTACTTTTTGTATGAATGATTCATGTAATATAAATTGAACTGCACCACATATTTGATACATATATATATATATATATATATATATATATATATATATATATATGCAATAGTACAGGTAATAAATCTGTTGGTGTATAATCCAACTGGATCCTACTATATCAGATATTAAAACTGTTCCGCAAAAGAGTACAATTTTTCGAATGCTGTCAAAGTTAAATATTAAATCTCTGATTTCGACACGAATATAATCCATACACCGGGGTTGAATAAGACTGACGTTTGTTGCAATAGATCTATCCCCATATGAGGTAATTTGGGATTTTGTTGCATTATATATATATATATATATATATATATATATATATATATATATATATATATATATATATATATATATATATAAATGACGAATTATAGTTTTAAGGTATGCTATATTTATGGGATAAAGAACACAATATCAGAAATAGAGCATATGTAAATATAAATATAAAAGTGAATATTGAAGTCAACACACAGAGGCGACATGCTATTTCTTGCATGAAACAGCCTGTCGCCTCTGAGTGTTGACTTCAATATTCACTGTTATATATATATATATATATATATATATATATATATATATAGATATATATAGATATATATATATATATCTTAGAAACAAGCTCCTTATATATATACATGCATATATATATATATATATATATATATATATATATATATATATATATATATATATATATATATATACAGAGGGAAGAGTTTATAGTTGTTAAACGAGAGAAAAGTGTATATATTAAAAACAAGCGAGAAATCGCAAACGTTTTCAGTTGTAATATGTATTTTTTGAAAAAATATATTATGCTTTATTTTCCATAATTTTGTAACACGGGTTTCGGGTCTCGCGAGCTTCTTCAGGCAAAGAGTGGTTATTTCCACATATTAAAATTGTTATTATGAATTTTTCTTATGTTTTTTGATGTTAAACATTCTCGATGTTAAACTTTCTCTTTTTTGTGTGATAGTGACACTAATGTCTTTCTTGAACTGGCAGTAAGAAAGTTCTTCTGAGTGAAGAGTAAAAAAAGAATTAAGATTGTTCCGAGAAAGAGTGGGGATAGATATCTCTATTCTTATCTTCTAATGACTCCTGTGTATTCTTAGATCTATTTCTATTTTTTGTGTTGTGTGCGTTTTTGTCAGCATGCGTATGTATTACAAAAAATCTAGACCTACTTTGCAAGAATGACAAACTGAAAAATATAAAAAAAATCAACCAAAATAATTAAAAGCAAACGCTAGTCTAAAAACCAGAAACACATTAACCTCATCCTAATTTAAGCAACACACATTACAAGGAGTCACAAAATGCAACAAAAAAGATGTGGAGTTTGTGACATCTTTATAGAAGGAAACTCTTACACTTTGAAAACCCTAAAACGACATTCATAATAAATAAAAATGTAGACTGCAATATCAAAAGTGTGATTTATGCACTCAAATGCACAACATGCAAGAAGTCGTATATAGGTATCAGCCAACAACTAAACAACAGAGTTTCCCCCTACAAAAGCAACAGAAAATTACCAAACAACAGAAAATACTTTGTATCACAACACATCTATAAATGCAACCAGACGGAATTTAAAATTGTATCAATATATGAAACAGACAATTATTCTTACCTATAAATGCAAGAAAACAACTTCATAAGCAAACTTAAACCGGCACTAAATAGATCATACCCCCCACACACACACACCCACAAAATCACACAACATGAACACATAATGGCCAAATATAGTGGTCGAATCACTCGTATGCATGCGCACACACTCGCACGCTGGTATCTGTGGAGCACGAATATGTATACGCATATTGGCAAAACAATAGACTATTTACAAACACACACACAAACCCTACAACACATAGGATGTGTGTATATGTGTATGTATGTATATATGTATGTATATATATGTGCGTGTATGTATGTATGTATATGTGTATATGTGTGTATACTAATTCCTTATAATAAGACAGTATATATGTATGGAGAGGGAAAATTGACGTATACATACGCATACTAATATATATATGTATATATATACACATATTGACAAAAACAAGACTGCTCACAAGCACACACATGAACCCTACACAACATAGGAAGTGTGTGCATGTGTATGTATGTGTGTACATGTGTGTATACATATGTATGTGTATGTATGTATGTATGTGTGTATATATGTGTATTCTAATTCCTTATAATAAGACAGTATGTATGTATGGGGAGGGAATATACTTATACATACGCATGCTGACAAAAACACACATTTTTTAATTTTATCATTATTATTATTACTATTATTATTATTATTATTATTATTATTATTATTATTAGTGTATATTATGTTTCATGTTTTGTATTGTGTAGAGTCGGGTTCAAATTATGGTCCTTAGCCTCTATAGGAAAATTGTTATTTAATTCATAGTAATTTTCTTAGTATATGCGATGTTCCTAGTAGGGCGATCTTCTGGGCAACTTTTATGTTGATGTTACCTGGGACACTGTTAGTAAAAGTATCCATTGCTTTTCTCACGTGACCCAGGGCTCTGATTACTATTGGTACAGTATTTCCTTTGATTTCTGTTGTGTACTCATTTCATTCTGGGTCTCAACCAGAGACCTGAGGTCAAACATTTTTGTAAAAAACAAACGCATACATTTTACGTAGATACAGTTATTCGTAAGGTGTGGGCTGTACTTTATAAAGGCATGGGCCACTAGGAATCCCTTCAATGAGTCTATCGGGACCTTTTACAATACATCCGAGTGCTCCAAACATAACTGGAATTATGGATGTCCTCGTGTACCTCCTTCTTGTTCTTGTTCTTCTTCCTCTTGTTGTTGTTGTTGTTGTTGCGGTTCTTCTTCTTCTTCTTCTTCTTCTTCTTCTTCTTCTTCTTCTTCTTCTTCTTCTTCTTCTTCTTCTTCTTCTTCTTCTTCTTCTTCTTCTTATCATTATCATTATTATTATTATTATTATTATTACTATTACCATGTGTGTATGTTATGTTTCCTGCTTTGTTATTCCCCTGTCAGTTTGAATTGGCATATCCCAGAGGATAGTTACATTTTTATGTCATTAGGCCTTTATTATTATTATTATTATTATTATTATTATTATTATTATTATTATTATTATTATTATTATTATTATTTCCTTTGATATCTGGCGTTTACACATTTCTTTCCGGGTCCCGCCCAGGGACCTAAGGTTAGAAATGGCATCATGACACTTTCCACTGCAAAAAAAATAAAAAATAAAAAAAATAATTACATAGATAAAGCCCTTCGTAAAGTGTGTGCTGTACTTGTCAGAACAATTTTTTGTAACTCTTTGAGGCATGGATTTCCAGGGATCCCTTCAATCAGCCTACTGGAATCTTTTCCAACCAGTCCAAGGGCTCCAATTACAACAGGAATTGTTGATGTTCCCATGTGCCACATTTTTGAGATTTCTATTTCAAGGTCCTTGTATTTTGACAGTTTTTCGAATATCTTCAAAGACACATTGCAGTCTGCAGGGACTGCCATATCAATAAGGAGGCACTTATTTTGTTTGTGGTCTTTAATAACAATGTCTGGGCGGTTGGCCTTGATTGTTCTGTCAGTGTGTATTGTGTAGTCCCATAGAATTGTAACAGGTCCTATCTCCGTAACCGGGTCCGGGTGGTGTTCGTACCAATTTCTTCCAGTTTCCTTCCCATAGGAGTTGCAAATTTTCCAGTGCAGGTATTGGCCCACTCTGTCATGCCGGGTTTTATATTCAGTGGGTGCCAATTATTATTATTATTATTATTATTATTATTATTATTATTATTATTTCTGTATGTTACGTTTTCTACCGACAGACGTAGACGAGGCTCTCTTTCACCATTCCACGCTTATCGTATGTAAGCGTGAAGCACGCTGTCTGTTTGCATGATTAATGTCCCAGCCGCCGGTCAAGAACAACCTTGGCGGGAAAGTGTTAAATATACATGCACGCAAAATGGACGCAGAGGTGGCTCAAAGGCTCACGGGGATAAGTATTTTAGAATATATAACCACAGTGTGGAATAACTATCAGCTATATTAAGGTGGCTTCAGGTGAGATTAGGTTCATTTATATTTGGCTATATTTCAGGGTTTTTCTTTTTCTGAGTTACACGAACAGAAGACAAATTCTATACCTGAATCGATAGAAGGATACATATGAAACCGAATTTGGCATGTAATTTAATAGACAACGCCCTGTCGCATCATAATATCTATATATAGATTTCTATCAAGTATTCGATTGCTTACGCGAACACGGATATCAGAAAGATATAACTTATCATTTTTTATATCCGGGTTCAGTTAAACAATTGATTAAGCTTGTATGATAATCACTGTGTTGCCAAATGTTTAATTCTTGAATTATTTTTAGTAAATAGCAACAAAAGCAGCAGCAACAACAATATTAATAAAAATAACAATAATAATAATAATTATAATAATGATAAATGATATGATAATAGTAATGATAATAATAATATTGATGGGATTCCTGCTAGCCCATGCCTTAAAGAAATACAAAAAAAATTTACTCACAAGTATAGCCAACACCTTACGAATGTCTTTCTCTATGAAAAATATGTCCGATTTTTAATTGCTCATTGGAAAATGTCATGATGCCATTTCTGACCTTAGGTCTCTGGTCGGGACCCGGAAAGAAATGAGTATATACACCAGAAATCAAATTAAATAATAATAATAATAATCGTTGGTAGTTGGAGTCCTCGGATTGATTGGAAAAGTTTCCAATAGACTCATTCAAGGAATCCCTGGTAGGCCATGCTTTAAAGAAATAAAAAAAATAAATAAATAATTACTCACAGGTACAGCCAACACCTTACGAAGGGCTTTATCTATGTAAATATGTTTTTTTTTAATTGCTCATAGGAAAATGTCATGATGCCATTTCTGACCTTAGGTCTCTTGTTAGGACACGGGAAGAAATGAGTACACACCAGAAATCAAAGGAAATAATAATAATAATAATAATAATAATAATAATAATAATAATAATAATAATAATAATAATAATAATAATGTCTTAATCATACACTAGGTATAACTCGCATGGTTTTCTCATCTTAATTCACTGGAAGTGTGAACATGGACATATTGTTTTGGTGAATTGGGATGGGCTACGGTAAATATCCTGTTAAGTAAGACAGATTTACTTGTTAGTTGCTTGACCGCAACCAGTTGAGCTAGTCTCGTAGAGGTCGCCGCATTATGTATTTGTATTTATGAGTGGTTGTTTTGCAGGGGAGGGGGCGTCAGACGATTTTTTTAAGTTTGAAGGATGAGGGATAGAAATATTTTAAAATTATTTCACTCCATGCAAAGCAGTAAAGCCAATAAGACACAAGATGTTACGAAGTGTGAAAAAAATAAGGAAAAGTTAAAAATTGTGAAGAAGCAAAAACAATGGAAGAGTTATTAGGAAGACAGTAGATAACGATTGACATTGCATTTAATTTTTTGAAGATCAAAGTTTACTGGAGAGTAAGCACCCGGAAGAGATTTCCACAAGTGAGAAGTGCTAGATGAGAAACTGTTAGGATAGAATATACGATAAATGTAACCATTTCAACTGTAAAATGATGAGACTTAGCTACCGATTTAGTACTGTGCTTAAATTTGTAAAATCATTGTACCTTGTTCCTCGATACATGTTAAATGATTGCATCAAACAGTAAATGAAAATAATAACAAAAAAGTAAGAACGTCGTGAGGAAAATTCATATCACATATATATTTTGACTCAGAAACCGTACAAAAACCTGTGTGGGAAGGGTAATCAACCAGGAATTGTGCAAACGAATAGAATTAAACCATAGAGAACAATTATATTGTAATTGTCAAAAATGACTCGTTTTAGTTATGTTTGAGCAAAAAAATATCAAATAAAACCAGGTTAACTATTTTTTTTTGGTTAAATTGTGAGGTACTGACACATTATAGTGATTCCCGTATCTAACTTTTATGTTTAGTATCTTTGCGATGTATCATATCGTGAGGCATGTATTGCTTTTAAGCGAGGTATCTATTTAGTCATCACCAATAGTAGCAGGCCTGTCGGAAAGTTTCCTTACTTCCACACCAAAATTTCCACTTACGAATCTAACAAGCTACTTACGAACAATAAGTTCAGCTATGATACATTCTTTATAAACGGCACATATATTTTTTGCTGTTTGTAAACCGTTTTTTTTTTTTTTTGCCGAAAATAAAAGAGTGATGCACTTTTATGAGTAAAATACATCATATTTTTCTACATTTTCACTTTTAACGCAAAAATATTTAAAATACACAACCCGCACACAAATCGTATAGAAAGATAACTTTAAGAAAATGTAGGTATGTCATAAATTTCAGCCAGATGAGAAACGAAACCACGTTTACAACGCCACCCATTAATATTTAAAAAAATAAAAAAATAAAAATACTACGAGCTTTGGTTTCAACCGAATATATACCAAAATTAGTATTTAATGTCTGTGAATTAAAATATCTTAAACTTAAAAATTTGAAATTCAGTCGGAGCTACATGGGGCCACAAGGCCTCTAATCGGGAGGTTTTGGGAAACGTGAAACCATCTCTTAATTGCTATTGTTCCCAGATCCACCTTGACCCGAGGTGGTAGCACCTGTTAGGGGGTGGTCCAAGTTATAGGCAGTTAACCCCCAAACTGGTGTCAAACTATGACAGTATAAATATTTTTATAGTAAAAATACCAGCAATACATTTTATGGTAAAAAAAAATTTATCAGCAATGCATTTTTATTCATAAGAAATAATTAAAATTCACCATCAATGCATTTAAAGAAAAATAATTACCAGCAATATATTTTTATTCATAAGAAATAAATAAAAATTACCATCAATGCATTTAAAGAAAAATAATTACCAGCAATATATTTTTATTCATAAGAAAGAAATAAAAATTACCATCAATGCATTTAAAGAAAAATAATTACCAGCAATATATTTTTATTCATAAGAAATAAATAAAAATTACCATCAATGCATTTAAAGAAAAATAATTACCAGCAATATATTTTTATTCATAAGAAAGAAATAAAAATTACCATCAATGCATTTAAAGAAAAATAATTACCAGCAATATATTTTTATTCATAAGAAAGAAATAAAAATTACCATCAATGCATTTAAAGAAAAATAATTACCAGCAATATATTTTTATTCATAAGAAAGAAATAAAAATTACCATCAATGCATTTAAAGAAAAATAATTACCAGCAATATATTTTTATTCATAAGAAAGAAATAAAAATTACCATCAATGCATTTTATTCATAAGAAATAAATAAAAATTACCATCAATGCATTTAAAGAAAAATAATTACCAGCAATATATTTTTATTCATAAGAAATAAATAAAAATTACAATCAATGCATTTAAAGAAAAATAATTACCAGCAATATATTTTTATTCATAAGAAATAAATAAAAATTACCATCAATGCATTTAAAGAAAAATAATTACCAGCAATATATTTTTATTCATAAGAAATAAATAAAAATTACCATCAATGCATTTAAAGAAAAATAATTACCAGCAATATATTTTTATTCATAAGAAATAAATAAAAATTACCATCAATGCATTTAAAGAAAAATAATTACCAGCAATATATTTTTATTCATAAGAAAGAAATAAAAATTACCATCAATGCATTTAAAGAAAAATAATTACCAGCAATATATTTTTATTCATAAGAAATAAATAAAAATTACCATCAATGCATTTAAAGAAAAATAATTACCAGCAATATATTTTTATTCATAAGAAATAAATAAAAATTACCATCAATGCATTTAAAGAAAAATAATTACCAGCAATATATTTTTATTCATAAGAAATAAATAAAAATTACCATCAATGCATTTAAAGAAAAATAATTACCAGCAATATATTTTTATTCATAAGAAATAAATAAAAATTACCATCAATGCATTTAAAGAAAAATAATTACCAGCAATATATTTTTGCAAATGAAATTACTAATGCTCCCACGAAAAATATATTTCGGCATTAAATAACCTATAAGGAGTTGATATGCCGCTAAACAAACAAACAATGCAATTGGCTCATTTAAAACTGGTCAGATGTCCAAATGCAGATACCATTTAAAATAAAAGAAATAGTCAGAAAATGTGTGTTTGCAAACCACAGAGTAATGAAAAGAAAGGAGTCTAAATATCAAATAAATCGCTAAAATTTTCCAGAAAACTGATAAATATGAAGGTAACAGCTGTGATGTTCATTGTTAGGGCGTTTGGAAAGGGCTCAAAGTGACAGATGACACCAATATATATTGAAAATATCTATAACACAAAGCAGTATGCTATGATACTGAAATAATTTGCTATCATGTATTCTTCAGTGTAAATCAGTGGTTACTACTCGCATAACGTGCCCAATATTAGTGTGGAACACAGTAAAAAAAAAGTACGAATAGAAAGACTATAACCGTTCAATTAAGAAATATTCAGAACACTAAAAGGAAAAGAAAGAAACTCCCAGTGAATAATATATATATATATATATATATATATATATATATATATATATATATATATATATATATATATATATATATATATATATATATATATAGCATAATGAGAAGCCACGTATACTTTCTTGATATGTATATAATATATGGATAAAATAACTGAAAAAAAATTGGGTGTTTTTTTTGCGAAAGTATTTATTTCTATGTTTTTATATATATTTTATATTTCAGACCACCTCGGTCCTTCCTCAGAAATTAATTGAATTACTGTATTACTGTATTTGGCAGTTTGTTTACACTTTACAGCGTCCGTCGTTAGACGCGGACGTCACGTGATGTGGAATGCAACTCTGTTTGAATTTTTAGCGTAAATCTAACGATAGTATTTCAGATGTTGTTTAAAAAGCTTTTTTAACTATATCTAAAGAAATTTTTTAACTATTGAAATATTTATACAGATTTAAAATACACAAGTCTTTGTTTAACCCTAGTTTATATGTGTCTAATTTTAAAATCCAGTATTTCTCCTTTTTCTTCTTGTGTATGTTGTACTAAAACCTGAGTCTATCAATATACATTTACAATTTTTTTCAGTTATTTTATCCATATATTATATATATATATATGTATACATATACATATATATATATATATATATATATATATATATATATATATATATATATATATATATATATATATATATATATATATATATTCTGCTTATAGGTTACATTTTTAGGGATATAAATATTTTAGTAAATGGTCTGTTTATAATAAGCAGTATTAACTAATATTACCAGCCTGAATGTAGTTAAAATTGTTTATTATAAACGGAACGTTTATTTAAATATGTGAAAGTATAAATACTTTACAATATATATATATATATATATATATATATATATATATATATATATATATATATATTCTAATAACTACATATTATCTACGTCATTTGTACGACTCAGAGTTTCATGTGAGTACAAAGTATATTTTATTGAAAAGAATCGTATTGAAAAGTTCATAACTATTAGTACCTGACAATTGTACACAAATGAAATTCTAATTGCAACAAGTGACATAGGTAATATGTGTAATATATTAATATATACACGTTATAGCTCTGTTGCACTATACTGAGCACTGTTTTGATTACACCAAAAAATTTATAAATATTTATACATATTACCTACGTTACATAAGTAATATGTGTAATATATTAATATATACGTTGTAGCTCTCTTGCTGTACACTGAGCACTGTTTTGATTACACCAAAATGTTTATAAATATTTATACATATTACCTAAATTACATAGGTAATATGTGGAATATATTAATATATACGTTATAGTTCTGTTGCACTACACTGAGCACTGTTTTGATTACACCAAAAATCTGTATATGAACATAATCGCACACATGTATGGTTGCTCGTACGTCTTTACTTAATTAATTAATATATATATATATATATATATATATATATATATATATACACTTCTAAAGAATGACTGGATTTAAGAAACCGGTAGACGAAATAAAATATTCTTTCAAATAATCGAACCGTCAACTCAAATATGGGTAACCACTAAATTTATTATACAAATAAATAATATATATATGGGTATGTATGCGTGTGTATATATGTATGTATATGTAATTATATATTTATTTATTATGCCCTGTTATTTATTATGCACTTTGTATATATATATATATATATATATATATATATATATATATATATATATATATTTGTGCATCTGTGTGTCTGTGTGGTATTGTTTCATATATAAGACTGTCTTTTTATCTTTGTACGTATATAGACACCTAATGTTTGGTTTGATTTTCTCATTCATCCAACTCAGAAACTTTCTAAAATCAATTATTCAATATGAATGGAAGAAGCTATTGCCCGTCAGCGATTTCTTATTGCTGCAGATAAAGTGCTCATGATTTGTATGTGAATGACGTCAAATGAATAATTAGTCGAGTGGGAGACAAATCCTCAAAATTAATTAAAAGAGGATCCAATTAAGGAGTAAATTGCACCTGGGTTCGACGAATGCCAAGTGCGCCGTCAGCGATTCGCTTTTGAAAGATAGGCGAGTGTTCAGGCGAGCAAACAGCCGCGAGGATTAACATGTGTGAGTCACACTCACGTGGTTGAATGTTACAATGCATGTTTTCTATAT
>OZ038520.1:13716109-13766109 GCA_964036315.1 Acanthosepion esculentum
TGTTCAGACTGTTGTCCTCATCTTTGTTGACATATTCACCTTCAACATCTGTCTATATTTCCGAGATGAGGTATTGTAACTATTTACACTATTTCCATTGTTCAGACTGTTGTCCTCATCTTTGTTGACATATTCACCTTCAACATCTGTCTATATTTCTGAGATGAGGTATTGTAACTATTTACACAATTTATATTGATTGGACTGTTGTCCTCATCTTTGTTGACATATTCACCTTCAACATATGTCTATATTTCTGAGATGAGGTATTGTAACTATTTACACTATTTATATTGATTGGACTGTTGTCCTCATCTTTGTTGCCATATTCACCTTCAACATCTGTCTATATTTCTGAGATGAGGTATTGTAACTATTTACACTTTTTACATTGTTCAGACTGTTGTCCTCATGTTTGTTGACATATTCACCTTCAACATATGTCTATATTTCTGAGATGAGGTATTGTAACTATTTACACTATTTCCATTGTTCAGACTATTGTCCTCATCTTTGTTGACATATTCACCTTCAACATCTGTCTATATTTCTGAGATAAGGTATTGTAACTATTTACACTATTTCCATTGTTCAGACTGTTGTCCTCATCTTTGTTGACATACTCACCTTCAACATCTGTCTATATTTCTGAGATGAGGTATTGTAACTATTTAAACAATTTATATTGATTGGACTTTTGTCCTCATCTTTGTTGCCATATTCACCTTCAACATATGTCTATATTTCTGAGATGAGGTATTGTAACTATTTACACTATTTATATTGATTGGACTGTTGACCTCATCTTTATTGCCATATTCAACTTCAACATATGTCTATATTTCTGAGATGAGGTATTGTAACTATTTACACAATTTATATTGATTGGACTTTTGTCCTCATCTTTGTTGACATATTCAACTTCAACATCTGTCTATATTTCTGAGATGAGGTATTGTAACTATTTACACTATTTATATTGATTGGACTGTTGACCTCATCTTTATTGCCATATTCACCTTCAACATATGTCTATATTTCTGAGATGAGGTATTGTAACTATTTACACAATTTATATTGATTGGACTGTTGTCCTCATCTTTGTTGACATATTCACCTTCAACATCTGTCTATATTTCTGAGATGAGGTATTGTAACTATTTACACTATTTACATTGTTCAGACTGTTGTCCTCATCTTTGTTGACATATTCACCTTCAACATCTGTCTATATTTCTGAGATGAGGTATTGTAACTATTTACACAATTTATATTGATTGGACTGTTGTCCTCATCTTTGTTGCCATATTCACCTTGAACATATGTCTATATTTCTGAGATGAGGTATTGTAACTATTTACACTATTTCCATTGTTCAGACTGTTGTCCTCATCTTTGTTGACATATTCACCTTCAACATATGTCTATATTTCTGAGATGAGGTGTTGTAACTATTTACACAATTAATATTGATTGGACTGTTGTCCTCATCTTTGTTGACATATTCACCTTCAACATCTGTCTATATTTCTGAGATGAGGTATTGTAACTATTTACACTATTTACATTGTTCAGACTGTTGTCCTCATCTTTGTTGACATATTCACCTTCAACATATGTCTATATTTCTGAGATGAGGTATTGTAACTATTTACACTATTTCCATTGTTCAGACTGTTGTCCTCATCTTTGTTGACATATTCAACTTCAACATCTGTCTATATTTCTGAGATGAGGTATTGTAACTATTTACACTATTTCCATTGTTCAGACTGTTGTCCTCATCTTTGTTGACATATTCACCTTCAACATCTGTCTATATTTCTGAGATGAGGTATTGGAACTATTTACACTATTTATATTGATTGGACTGTTGTCCTCATCTTTATTGCCATTTTCACCTTCAACATATGTCTATATTTCTGAGATGAGGTATTGTAACTATTTACACTTTTTACATTGTTCAGACTGTTGTCCTCATGTTTGTTGACATATTCACCTTCAACATATGTCTATATTTCTGAGATGAGGTATTGTAACTATTTACACTATTTCCATTGTTCAGACTGTTGTCCTCATCTTTGTTGACATATTCACCTTCAACATCTGTCTATATTTCTGAGATGAGGTATTGTAACTATTTACACTATTTCCATTGTTCAGACTGTTGTCCTCATCTTTGTTGACATACTCACCTTCAACATCTGTCTATATTTCTGAGATGAGGTATTGTAACTATTTAAACAATTTATATTGATTGGACTTTTGTCCTCATCTTTGTTGCCATATTCACCTTCAACATATGTCTATATTTCTGAGATGAGGTATTGTAACTATTTACACTATTTATATTGATTGGACTGTTGACCTCATCTTTATTGCCATATTCACCTTCAACATATGTCTATATTTCTGAGATGAGGTATTGTAACTATTTACACAATTTATATTGATTGGACTTTTGTCCTCATCTTTGTTGACATATTCAACTTCAACATCTGTCTATATTTCTGAGATGAGGTATTGTAACTATTTACACTATTTATATTTATTGGACTGTTGACCTCATCTTTATTGCCATATTCACCTTCAACATATGTCTATATTTCTGAGATGAGGTATTGTAACTATTTACATAATTTATATTGATTGGACTGTTGTCCTCATCTTTGTTGACATATTCACCTTCAACATCTGTCTATATTTCTGAGATGAGGTATTGTAACTATTTACACTATTTACATTGTTCAGACTGTTGTCCTCATCTTTGTTGACATATTCACCTTCAACATCTGTCTATATTTCTGAGATGAGGTATTGTAACTATTTACACTATTTACATTGTTCAGACTGTTGTCCTCATCTTTGTTGACATATTCAACTTCAACATCTGTCTATATTTCTGAGATGAGGTATTGTAACTATTTACACTATTTCCATTGTTCAGACTGTTGTCCACATCTTTGTTGACATATTCACCTTCAACATCTGTCTATATTTCTGAGATGAGGTATTGTAACTATTTACACAATTTATATTGATTGGACTGTTGTCCTCATCTTTGTTGCCATATTCACCTTCAACATATGTCTATATTTCTGAGATGAGGTATTGTAACTATTTACACTATTTCCATTGTTCATACTGTTGTCCTCATCTTTGTTGACATATTCACCTTCAACATCTGTCTATATTTCTGAGATGAGGTGTTGTAACTATTTACACAATTAATATTGATTGGACTGTTGTCCTCATCTTTGTTGACATATTCACCTTCAACATCTGTCTATATTTCTGAGATGAGGTATTGTAACTATTTACACTATTTACATTGTTCAGACTGTTGTCCTCATCTTTGTTGACATATTCACCTTCAACATATGTCTATATTTCTGAGATGAGGTATTGTAACTATTTACACTATTTCCATTGTTCAGACTGTTGTCCTCATCTTTGTTGACATATTCAACTTCAACATCTGTCTATATTTCTGAGATGAGGTATTGTAACTATTTACACTATTTCCATTGTTCAGACTGTTGTCCTCATCTTTGTTGACATATTCACCTTCAACATCTGTCTATATTTCTGAGATGAGGTATTGGAACTATTTACACTATTTATATTGATTGGACTGTTGTCCTCATCTTTATTGCCATTTTCACCTTCAACATATGTCTATATTTCTGAGATGAGGTATTGTAACTATTTACACTATTTCCATTGTTCAGACTGTTGTCCTCATCTTTGTTGACATATTCACCTTCAACATCTGTCTATATTTCTGAGATGAGGTATTGTAACTATTTACACTATTTCCATTGTTCAGACTGTTGTCCTCATCTTTGTTGACATATTCACCTTCAACATCTGTCTATATTTCTGAGATGAGGTATTGTAACTATTTACACAATTTATATTGATTGGACTTTTGTCCACAACTTTGTTGCCATATTCACCTTCAACATATGTCTATATTTCTGAGATGAGGTATTGTAACTATTTACACTATTTCCATTGTTCAGACTGTTGTCCTCATCTTTGTTGACATATTCACCTTCAACATATGTCTATATTTCTGAGATGAGGTATTGTAACTATTTACACAATTTATATTGATTGGACTGTTGTCCTCATCTTTGTTGCCATATTCACCTTCAACATATGTCTATATTTCTGAGATGAGGTATTGTAACTATTAACACTATTTCCATTGTTCAGACTGTTGTCCTCATCTTTGTTGACATATTCACCTTCAACATCTGTCTATATTTCTGAGATGAGGTATTGTAACTATTTACACAATTTATATTGATTGGACTGTTGTCCTCATCTTTGTTGACATATTCACCTTCAACATCTGTCTATATTTCTGAGATGAGGTATTGTAACTATTTACACTATTTCCATTGTTCAGACTGTTGTCCTCATCTTTGTTGACATATTCAACTTCAACATCTGTCTATATTTCTGAGATGAGGTATTGTAACTATTTACAATATTTCCATTGTTCAGACTGTTGTCCTCATCTTTGTTGACATATTCAACTTCAACATCTGTCTATATTTCTGAGATGAGGTATTGTAACTATTTACACTATTTATATTGATTGGACTGTTGTCCTCATCTTTATTGCCATTTTCACCTTCAACATATGTCTATATTTCTGAGATGAGGTATTGTAACTATTTACACTATTTCCATTGTTCAGACTGTTGTCCTCATATTTGTTGACATATTCACCTTCAACATATGTCTTTACTTCTGAGATGAGGTATTGTAACTATTTACACTATTTCCATTGTTCAGACTGTTGTCCTCATCTTTGTTGACATATTCACCTTCAACATATGTCTATATTTCTGAGATGAGGTATTGTAACTATTTACACTATTTCCATTGTTCAGACTGTTGTCCTCATCTTTGTTGACATATTCAACTTCAACATCTGTCTATATTTCTGAGATGAGGTATTGTAACTATTTACACTATTTCCATTGTTCAGACTGTTGTCCTCATCTTGTTGACATATTCAACTTCAACATCTGTCTATATTTCTGAGATGAGGTATTGTAACTATTTACACTATTTATATTGATTGGACTGTTGTCCTCATCTTTATTGCCATTTTCACCTTCAACATATGTCTATATTTCTGAGATGAGGTATTGTAACTATTTACACTATTTCCATTGTTCAGACTGTTGTCCTCATCTTTGTTGACATATTCACCTTCAACATATGTCTATATTTCTGAGATGAGGTATTGTAACTATTTACACTATTTCCATTGTTCAGACTGTTGTCCTCATCTTTGTTGACATATTCACCTTCAACATCTGTCTATATTTCTGAGATGAGGTATTGTAACTATTTACACTATTTCCATTGTTCAGACTGTTGTCCTCATCTTTGTTGACATATTCACCTTCAACATCTGTCTATATTTCTGAGATGAGGTATTGTAACTATTTACACAATTTATATTGATTGGACTGTTGTCCTCATCTTTGTTGCCATATTCACCTTCAACATATGTCTATATTTCTGAGATGAGGTATTGTAACTATTAACACTATTTCCATTGTTCAGACTGTTGTCCTCATCTTTGTTGACATATTCACCTTCAACATCTGTCTATATTTCTGAGATGAGGTATTGTAACTATTTACACAATTTATATTGATTGGACTGTTGTCCTCATCTTTGTTGACATATTCACCTTCAACATCTGTCTATATTTCTGAGATGAGGTATTGTAACTATTTACACTATTTCCATTGTTCAGACTGTTGTCCTCATCTTTGTTGACATATTCAACTTCAACATCTGTCTATATTTCTGAGATGAGGTATTGTAACTATTTACATTTTTTCCATTGTTCAGACTGTTGTCCTCATCTTTGTTGACATATTCAACTTCAACATCTGTCTATATTTCTGAGATGAGGTATTGTAACTATTTACACTATTTATATTGATTGGACTGTTGTCCTCATCTTTATTGCCATTTTCACCTTCAACATATGTCTATATTTCTGAGATGAGGTATTGTAACTATTTACACTATTTCCATTGTTCAGACTGTTGTCCTCATCTTTGTTGACATATTCACTTTCAACATATGTCTATACTTCTGAGATGAGGTATTGTAACTATTTACACTATTTCCATTGTTCAGACTGTTGTCCTCATCTTTGTTGACATATTCACCTTCAACATATGTCTATATTTCTGAGATGAGGTATTGTAACTATTTACACTATTTCCATTGTTCAGACTGTTGTCCTCATCTTTGTTGACATATTCAACTTCAACATCTGTCTATATTTCTGAGATGAGGTATTGTAACTATTTACACTATTTCCATTGTTCAGACTGTTGTCCTCATCTTGTTGACATATTCAACTTCAACATCTGTCTATATTTCTGAGATGAGGTATTGTAACTATTTACACTATTTATATTGATTGGACTGTTGTCCTCATCTTTATTGCCATTTTCACCTTCAACATATGTCTATATTTCTGAGATGAGGTATTGTAACTATTTACACTATTTCCATTGTTCAGACTGTTGTCCTCATCTTTGTTGACATATTCACCTTCAACATATGTCTATATTTCTGAGATGAGGTATTGTAACTATTTACACTATTTCCATTGTTCAGACTGTTGTCCTCATCTTTGTTGACATATTCACCTTCAACATATGTCTATATTTCTGAGATGAGGTATTGTAACTATTTACACTATTTCCATTGTTCAGACTGTTGTCCTCATCTTTGTTGACATATTCAACTTCAACATCTGTCTATATTTCTGAGATGAGGTATTGTAACTATTTACACTATTTCCATTGTTCAGACTGTTGTCCTCATCTTTGTTAACATATTCACCTTCAAGATCTGTCTATATTTCTGAGATGAGGTATTGTAACTATTTACACTATTTATATTGATTGGACTGTTGTCCTCATCTTTATTGCCATTTTCACCTTCAACATATGTCTATATTTCTGAGATGAGGTATTGTAACTATTTACACTATTTCCATTGTTCAGACTGTTGTCCTCATCTTTGTTGACATATTCACCTTCAACATATGTCTATATTTCTGAGATGAGGTATTGTAACTATTTACACTATTTCCATTGTTCAGACTGTTGTCCACATCTTTGTTGACATATTCACCTTCAACATATGTCTATATTTCTGAGATGAGGTATTTTAACTATTTACACTATTTCCATTGTTCAGACTGTTGTCCTCATCTTTGTTGACATATTCAACTTCAACATCTGTCTATATTTCTGAGATGAGGTATTGTAACTATTTACACTATTTCCATTGTTCAGACTGTTGTCCTCATCTTTGTTGACATATTCACCTTCAACATATGTCTATATTTCTGAGATGAGGTATTGTAACTATTTACACTATTTATATTGATTGGACTGTTGTCCTCATCTTTGTTGACATATTCACCTTCAACATATGTCTATATTTCTGAGATGAGGTATTGTAACTATTTGCACTATTTCCATTGTTCAGACTGTTGTCCTCATCTTTGTTGACATATTCACCTTCAACATCTGTCTATATTTCTGAGATGAGGTATTGGAACTATTTACATTATTTCCATTGTTCAGACTGTTGTCCTCATCTTTGTTGACATATTCACCTTCAACATATGTCTATATTTCTGAGATGAGGTATTGTAACTATTTACACTATTTCCATTGTTCAGACTGTTGTCCTCATCTTTGTTGACATATTCACCTTCAACATATGTCTATATTTCTGAGATGAGGTATTGTAACTATTTACACAATTTATATTGATTGGACTGTTGTCCTCATCTTTGTTGACATATTCACCTTCAACATCTGTCTATATTTCTGAGATGAGGTATTGTAACTATTTACACTATTTCCATTGTTCAGACTGTTGTCCTCATCTTTGTTGACATATTCAACTTCAACATCTGTCTATATTTCTGAGATGAGGTATTGTAACTATTTACACTATTTCCATTGTTCAGACTGTTGTCCACATCTTTGTTGACATATTCACCTTCAACATCTGTCTATATTTCTGAGATGAGGTATTGTAACTATTTACACAATTTATATTGATTGGACTGTTGTCCTCATCTTTGTTGCCATATTCACCTTCAACATATGTCTATATTTCTGAGATGAGGTATTGTAACTATTTACACTGTTTCCATTGTTCAGACTGTTGTCCTCATCTTTGTTGACATATTCACCTTCAACATCTGTCTATATTTCTGAGATGAGGTGTTGTAACTATTTACACAATTAATATTGATTGGACTGTTGTCCTCATCTTTGTTGACATATTCACCTTCAACATCTGTCTATATTTCTGAGATGAGGTATTGTAACTATTTACACTATTTACATTGTTCAGACTGTTGTCCTCATCTTTGTTGACATATTCACCTTCAACATATGTCTATATTTCTGAGATGAGGTATTGTAACTATTTACACTATTTCCATTGTTCAGACTGTTGTCCTCATCTTTGTTGACATATTCAACTTCAACATCTGTCTATATTTCTGAGATGAGGTATTGTAACTATTTACACTATTTCCATTGTTCAGACTGTTGTCCTCATCTTTGTTGACATATTCACCTTCAACATCTGTCTATATTTCTGAGATGAGGTATTGGAACTATTTACACTATTTATATTGATTGGACTGTTGTCCTCATCTTTATTGCCATTTTCACCTTCAACATATGTCTATATTTCTGAGATGAGGTATTGTAACTATTTACACTATTTCCATTGTTCAGACTGTTGTCCTCATCTTTGTTGACATATTCACCTTCAACATCTGTCTATATTTCTGAGATGAGGTATTGTAACTATTTACACTATTTCCATTGTTCAGACTGTTGTCCTCATCTTTGTTGACATATTCACCTTCAACATCTGTCTATATTTCTGAGATGAGGTATTGTAACTATTTACACAATTTATATTGATTGGACTTTTGTCCACAACTTTGTTGCCATATTCACCTTCAACATATGTCTATATTTCTGAGATGAGGTATTGTAACTATTTACACTATTTCCATTGTTCAGACTGTTGTCCTCATCTTTGTTGACATATTCACCTTCAACATATGTCTATATTTCTGAGATGAGGTATTGTAACTATTTACACTATTTCCATTGTTCAGACTGTTGTCCTCATCTTTGTTGACATATTCAACTTCAACATCTGTTTATATTTCTGAGATGAGGTATTGTAACTATTTACACTATTTCCATTGTTCAGACTGTTGTCCTCATCTTTGTTGACATATTCACCTTCAACATCTGTCTATATTTCTGAGATGAGGTATTGTAACTATTTACACAATTTATATTGATTGGACTGTTGTCCTCATCTTTGTTGCCATATTCACCTTCAACATATGTCTATATTTCTGAGATGAGGTATTGTAACTATTAACACTATTTCCATTGTTCAGACTGTTGTCCTCATCTTTGTTGACATATTCACCTTCAACATCTGTCTATATTTCTGAGATGAGGTATTGTAACTATTTACACAATTTATATTGATTGGACTGTTGTCCTCATCTTTGTTGACATATTCACCTTCAACATCTGTCTATATTTCTGAGATGAGGTATTGTAACTATTTACACTATTTCCATTGTTCAGACTGTTGTCCTCATCTTTGTTGACATATTCAACTTCAACATCTGTCTATATTTCTGAGATGAGGTATTGTAACTATTTACACTATTTCCATTGTTCAGACTGTTGTCCTCATCTTTGTTGACATATTCAACTTCAACATCTGTCTATATTTCTGAGATGAGGTATTGTAACTATTTACACTATTTATATTGATTGGACTGTTGTCCTCATCTTTATTGCCATTTTCACCTTCAACATATGTCTATATTTCTGAGATGAGGTATTGTAACTATTTACACTATTTCCATTGTTCAGACTGTTGTCCTCATCTTTGTTGACATATTCACCTTCAACATATGTCTATACTTCTGAGATGAGGTATTGTAACTATTTACACTATTTCCATTGTTCAGACTGTTGTCCTCATCTTTGTTGCCATATTCAACTTCAACATCTGTCTATATTTCTGAGATGAGGTATTGTAACTATTTACACTATTTCCATTGTTCAGACTGTTGTCCTCATCTTGTTGACATATTCAACTTCAACATCTGTCTATATTTCTGAGATGAGGTATTGTAACTATTTACACTATTTATATTGATTGGACTGTTGTCCTCATCTTTATTGCCATTTTCACCTTCAACATATGTCTATATTTCTGAGATGAGGTATTGTAACTATTTACACTATTTCCATTGTTCAGACTGTTGTCCTCATCTTTGTTGACATATTCACCTTCAACATATGTCTATATTTCTGAGATGAGGTATTGTAACTATTTACACTATTTCCATTGTTCAGACTGTTGTCCTCATCTTTGTTGACATATTCAACTTCAACATCTGTCTATATTTCTGAGATGAGGTATTGTAACTATTTACACTATTTCCATTGTTCAGACTGTTGTCCTCATCTTTGTTGACATATTCACCTTCAAGATCTGTCTATATTTCTGAGATGAGGTATTGTAACTATTTACACTATTTATATTGATTGGACTGTTGTCCTCATCTTTATTGCCATTTTCACCTTCAACATATGTCTATATTTCTGAGATGAGGTATTGTAACTATTTACACTATTTCCATTGTTCAGACTGTTGTCCTCATCTTTGTTGACATATTCACCTTCAACATATGTCTATATTTCTGAGATGAGGTATTGTAACTATTTACACTATTTCCATTGTTCAGACTGTTGTCCTCATCTTTGTTGACATATTCACCTTCAACATATGTCTATATTTCTGAGATGAGGTATTGTAACTATTTACACTATTTCCATTGTTCAGACTGTTGTCCTCATCTTTGTTGACATATTCAACTTCAACATCTGTCTATATTTCTGAGATGAGGTATTGTAACTATTTACACTATTTCCATTGTTCAGACTGTTGTCCTCATCTTTGTTGACATATTCACCTTCAACATATGTCTATATTTCTGAGATGAGGTATTGTAACTATTTACACTATTTATATTGATTGGACTGTTGTCCTCATCTTTGTTGACATATTCACCTTCAACATATGTCTATATTTCTGAGATGAGGTATTGTAACTATTTACACTATTTCCATTGTTAAGACTGTTGTCCTCATCTTTGTTGACATATTCACCTTCAACATCTGTCTATATTTCTGAGATGAGGTATTGGAACTATTTACATTATTTCCATTGTTCAGACTGTTGTCCTCATCTTTGTTGACATATTCACCTTCAACATATGTCTATATTTCTGAGATGAGGTATTGTAACTATTTACACTATTTCCATTGTTCAGACTGTTGTCCTCATCTTTGTTGACATATTCACCTTCAACATATGTCTATATTTCTGAGATGAGGTATTGTAACTATTTACACAATTTATATTGATTGGACTGTTGTCCTCATCTTTGTTGACATATTCACCTTCAACATATGTCTATATTTCTGAGATGAGGTATTGTAACTATTTACACTATTTATATTGATTGGACTTGTCCTCATCTTTGTTGACATATTCACCCTCAACATATGTCTATATTTCTGAGATGAGGTATTGGAACTATTTACACTATTTCCATTGTTCAGACTGTTGTCCTCATCTTTGTTGACATATTCACCTTCAACATATGTCTATATTTCTGAGATGAAGTATTGTAACTATTTACACTATTTATATTGATTGGACTCTTGTCCTCATCTTTGTTGACATATTCACCTTCAACATCTGTCTATATTTCTGAGATGAGGTATTGTAACTATTTACACAATTTATATTGATTGGACTGTTGTCCTCATCTTTGTTGCCATATTCACCTTCAACATATGTCTATATTTCTGAGATGAGGTATTGTAACTATTTACACTATTTCCATAGTTCAGACTGTTGTCCTCATCTTTGTTGACATATTCACCGTCAACATCTGACTATATTTCTGAGATGAGGTATTGTAACTATTTACACTATTTATATTGATTGGACTGTTGTCCTCATCTTTGTTGACATATTCACCTTCAACATATGTCTATATTTCTGAGATGAGGTATTGTAACTATTTACACTATTTCCATTGTTCAGACTGTTGTCCTCATCTTTGTTGACATATTCACCTTCAACATATGTCTATATTTCTGAGATTAGGTATTGTAACTATTTACACTATTTATATTGATTGGACTGTTGTCCTCATCTTTGTTGACATATTCACCTTCAAAATATGTCTATATTTCTGAGATGAGGTATTGTAACTATTTACACTATTTCCATTGTTCAGACTGTTGTCCTCATCTTTGTTGACATATTCACCTTCAACATATGTCTATATTTCTGAGATGAGGTATTGTAACTATTTACATTATTTCCATTGTTCAGACTGTTGTCGTCATCTTTGTTGACATATTCACCTTCAACATATGTCTATATTTCTGAGATGAGGTATTGTAACTATTTACACTATTTCCATTGTTCAGACTGTTGTCCTCATCTTTGTTGACATATTCATCTTCAACATATGTCTATATTTCTGAGATGAGGTATTGTAACTATTTAAACTATTTATATTGATTGGACTGTTGTTCTCATCTTTATTGCCATTTTCACCTTCAACATCTGTCTGTATTTCTGAGATGAGGTATTGTAACTATTTACACTATTTCCATTGTTCAGACTGTTGTCCTCATCTTTATTGACATATTCACCTTCAACATATGTCTATATTTCTGAGATGAGGTATTGTAACTATTTACACTATTTCCATTGTTCAGACTGTTGTCCTCATCTTTGTTGACATATTCACCTTCAACATCTGTCTATATTTCTGAGATGAGGTTTTGTAACTATTTACACAATTAATATTGATTGGACTGTTGTCCTCATCTTTGTTGACATATTCACCTTCAACATCTGTCTATATTTCTGAGATGAGGTATTGTAACTATTTACACTATTTCCATTGTTCAGACTGTTGTCCTCATCTTTGTTGACATATTCACCTTCAACATATGTCTATATTTCTGAGATAAGGTATTGTAACTATTTACACTATTTCCATTGTTCAGACTGTTGTCCTCATCTTTGTTGACATATTCAACTTCAACATCTGTCTATATTTCTGAGATGAGGTATTGTAACTATTTACACTATTTCCATTGTTCAGACTGTTGTCCTCATCTTTGTTGACATATTCAACTTCAACATCTGTCTATATTTCTGAGATGAGGTATTGTAACTATTTACACTATTTCCATTGTTCAGACTGTTGTCCTCATCTTTGTTGACATATTCACCTTCAACATCTGTCTATATTTCTGAGATGAGGTATTGTAACTATTTACACAATTTATATTGATTGGACTGTTGTCCTCATCTTTGTTGCCATATTCACCTTCAACATATGTCTATATTTCTGAGATGAGGTATTGTAACTATTAACACTATTTCCATTGGTCAGACTGTTGTCCTCATCTTTGTTGACATATTCACCTTCAACATCTGTCTATATTTCTGAGATGAGGTATTGTAACTATTTACACAATTTATATTGATTGGACTGTTGTCCTCATCTTTGTTGACATATTCACCTTCAACATCTGTCTATATTTCTGAGATGAGGTATTGTAACTATTTACACTATTTCCATTGTTCAGACTGTTGTCCTCATCTTTGTTGACATATTCAACTTCAACATCTGTCTATATTTCTGAGATGAGGTATTGTAACTATTTACACTATTTCCATTGTTCAGACTGTTGTCCTCATCTTTGTTGACATATTCAACTTCAACATCTGTCTATATTTCTGAGATGAGGTATTGTAACTATTTACACTATTTATATTGATTGGACTGTTGTCCTCATCTTTATTGCCATTTTCACCTTCAACATATGTCTATATTTCTGAGATGAGGTATTGTAACTATTTACATTATTTCCATTGTTCAGACTGTTGTCCTCATCTTTGTTGACATATTCACCTTCAACATATGTCTATATTTCTGAGATGAGGTATTGTAACTATTTACACTATTTCCATTGTTCAGACTGTTGTCCTCATCTTTGTTGACATATTCACCTTCAACATATGTCTATATTTCTGAGATGAGGTATTGTAACTATTTACACTATTTCCATTGTTCAGACTGTTGTCCTCATCTTTGTTGACATATTCAACTTCAACATCTGTCTATATTTCTGAGATGAGGTATTGTAACTATTTACACTATTTCCATTGTTCAGACTGTTGTCCTCATCTTTGTTGACATATTCAACTTCAACATCTGTCTATATTTCTGAGATGAGGTATTGTAACTATTTACACTATTTATATTGATTGGACTGTTGTCCTCATCTTTATTGCCATTTTCACCTTCAACATATGTCTATATTTCTGAGATGAGGTATTGTAACTATTTACACTATTTCCATTGTTCAGACTGTTGTCCTCATCTTTGTTGACATATTCACCTTCAACATCTGTCTATATTTCTGAGATGAGGTATTGTAACTATTTACATTATTTCCATTGTTCAGACTGTTGTCGTCATCTTTGTTGACATATTCACCTTCAACATATGTCTATATTTCTGAGATGAGGTATTGTAACTATTTACACTATTTCCATTGTTCAGACTGTTGTCCTCATCTTTGTTGACATATTCACCTTCAACATATGTCTATATTTCTGAGATGAGGTATTGTAACTATTTAAACTATTTATATTGATTGGACTGTTGTTCTCATCTTTATTGCCATTTTCACCTTCAACATCTGTCTGTATTTCTGAGATGAGGTATTGTAACTATTTACACTATTTCCATTGTTCAGACTGTTGTCCTCATCTTTATTGACATATTCACCTTCAACATATGTCTATATTTCTGAGATGAGGTATTGTAACTATTTACACTATTTCCATTGTTCAGACTGTTGTCCTCATCTTTGTTGACATATTCACCTTCAACATCTGTCTATATTTCTGAGATGAGGTTTTGTAACTATTTACACAATTAATATTGATTGGACTGTTGTCCTCATCTTTGTTGACATATTCACTTCAACATCTGTCTATATTTCTGAGATGAGGTATTGTAACTATTTACACTATTTCCATTGTTCAGACTGTTGTCCTCATCTTTGTTGACATATTCACCTTCAACATATGTCTATATTTCTGAGATGAGGTATTGTAACTATTTACACTATTTCCATTGTTCAGACTGTTGTCCTCATCTTTGTTGACATATTCAACTTCAACATCTGTCTATATTTCTGAGATGAGGTATTGTAACTATTTACACTATTTCCATTGTTCAGACTGTTGTCCTCATCTTTGTTGACATATTCACCTTCAACATCTGTCTATATTTCTGAGATGAGGTATTGTAACTATTTACACAATTTATATTGATTGGACTGTTGTCCTCATCTTTGTTGACATATTCACCTTCAACATCTGTCTATATTTCTGAGATGAGGTATTGTAACTATTTACACTATTTCCATTGTTCAGACTGTTGTCCTCATCTTTGTTGACATATTCAACTTCAACATCTGTCTATATTTCTGAGATGAGGTATTGTAACTATTTACACTATTTCCATTGTTCAGACTGTTGTCCTCATCTTTGTTGACATATTCAACTTCAACATCTGTCTATATTTCTGAGATGAGGTATTGTAACTATTTACACTATTTATATTGATTGGACTGTTGTCCTCATCTTTATTGCCATTTTCACCTTCAACATATGTCTATATTTCTGAGATGAGGTATTGTAACTATTTACACTATTTCCATTGTTCAGACTGTTGTCCTCATCTTTGTTGACATATTCACCTTCAACATATGTCTATATTTCTGAGATGAGGTATTGTAACTATTTACACTATTTCCATTGTTCAGACTGTTGTCCTCATCTTTGTTGACATATTCACCTTCAACATATGTCTATATTTCTGAGATGAGGTATTGTAACTATTTACACTATTTCCATTGTTCAGACTGTTGTCCTCATCTTTGTTGACATATTCAACTTCAACATCTGTCTATATTTCTGAGATGAGGTATTGTAACTATTTACACTATTTCCATTGTTCAGACTGTTGTCCTCATCTTTGTTGACATATTCAACTTCAACATCTGTCTATATTTCTGAGATGAGGTATTGTAACTATTTACACTATTTATATTGATTGGACTGTTGTCCTCATCTTTATTGCCATTTTCACCTTCAACATATGTCTATATTTCTGAGATGAGTTATTGTAACTATTTACACTATTTCCATTGTTCAGACTGTTGTCCTCATCTTTGTTGACATATTCACCTTCAACATATGTCTATATTTCTGAGATGAGGTATTGTAACTATTTACACTATTTCCATTGTTCAGACTGTTGTCCTCATCTTTGTTGACATATTCACCTTCAACATATGTCTATATTTCTGAAATGAGGTATTGTAACTATTTACACTATTTCCATTGTTCAGACTGTTGTCCTCATCTTTGTTGACATATTCAACTTCAACATCTGTCTATATTTCTGAGATGAGGTATTGTAACTATTTACACTATTTCCATTGTTCAGACTGTTGTCCTCATCTTTGTTGACATATTCACCTTCAACATCTGTCTATATTTCTGAGATGAGGTATTGTAACTATTTACACTATTTATATTGATTGGACTGTTGTCCTCATCTTTATTGCCATTTTCACCTTCAACATATGTCTATATTTCTGAGATGAGGTATTGTAACTATTTACACTATTTCCATTGTTCAGACTGTTGTCCTCATCTTTGTTGACATATTCACCTTCAACATATGTCTATATTTCTGAGATGAGGTATTGTAACTATTTACACTATTTCCATTGTTCAGACTGTTGTCCTCATCTTTGTTGACATATTCACCTTCAACATATGTCTATATTTCTGAGATGAGGTATTGTAACTATTTACACTATTTCCATTGTTCAGACTGTTGTCCTCATCTTTGTTGACATATTCAACTTCAACATCTGTCTATATTTCTGAGATGAGGTATTGTAACTATTTACACTATTTCCATTGTTCATACTGTTGTCCTCATCTTTGTTGACATATTCACCTTCAACATATGTCTATATTTCTGAGATGAGGTATTGTAACTATTTACACTATTTATATTGATTGGACTGTTGTCCTCATCTTTGTTGACATATTCACCTTCAACATATGTCTATATTTCTGAGATGAGGTATTGTAACTATTTACACTATTTATATTGATTGGACTGTTGTCCTCATCTTTATTGCCATTTTCACCTTCAACATATGTCTATATTTCTGAGATGAGGTATTGTAACTATTTACACTATTTCCATTTTTCAGACTGTTGTCCTCATCTTTGTTGACATATTCACCTTCAACATATGTCTATATTTCTGAGATGAGGTATTGTAACTATTTACACTATTTACATTGTTCTGACTGTTGTCCACATCATTGTTGACATATTCACCTTCAACATATGTCTATATTTCTGAGATGAGGTATTGTAACTATTTACACTATTTTCAATTGTTCAGACTGTTGTCCTCATCTTTGTTGACATATTCACCTTCAACATATGTCTATATTTCTGAGATGAGGTATTGTAACTATTTACACAATTCATATTGATTGGACTCTTGTCCTCATCTTTGTTGACATATTCACCTTCAACATATGTCTATATTTCTGAGATGAGGTATTGTAACTATTTACACTATTTCCATTGTTCAGACTGTTGTCCTCATCTTTGTTGACATATTCACCTTCAACATCTGTCTATATTTCTGAGATGAGGTATTGTAACTACTTACACTATTTATATTGATTGGACTGTTGTCCTCATCTTTATTGCCATATTCACCTTCAACATATGTCTATATTTCTGAGATGAGGTATTGTAACTATTTACACTATTTCCATTGTTCTGACTGTTGTCCTCATCTTTGTTGACATATTCACCTTCAACATATGTCTATATTTCTGAGATGAGGTATTGTAACTATTTACACTATTACCATTGTTCAGACTGTTGTCCTCATCTTTGTTGACATATTCACCTTCAACATATGTCTATATTTCTGAGATGAGGTATTGTAACTATTTACACTATTTACATTGTTCTGACTGTTGTCCTCATCTTTGTTGACATATTCACCTTCAACATATGTCTATATTTCTGAGATGAGATATTGTATCTATTTACACTATTTACATTGTTCTGACTGTTGTCCTCATCTTTGTTGACATATTCACCTTCAACATATGTCTATATTTCTGAGATGAGGTATTGGAACTATTTACACTATTTCCATTGTTCAGACTGTTGTCCTCATCTTTGTTGACATATTCACCTTCAACATATGTCTATATTTCTGAGATGAAGTATTGTAACTATTTACACTATTTATATTGATTGGACTGTTGTTCTCATCTTTGTTGACATATTCACCTTCAACATATGTGTATATTTCTGAGATGAGGTATTGTAACTATTTACACTATTTCCATTGTTCAGACAGTTGTCCTCATCTTTGTTGACATATTCACCTTCAACATCTGTCTATATTTCTGAGATGAGGTATTGTAACTATTTACACTATTTCCATTGTTCAGACTGTTGTCCTCATCTTTGTTGACATATTCACCTTCAACATATGTCTATATTTCTGAGATGAGGTATTGTAACTATTTACACTATTTACATTGTTCTGACTGTTGTCCTCATCTTTGTTGACATATTCACATTCAACATATGTCTATATTTCTGAGATGAGGTATTGTAACTATTTACACTATTTCCATTGTTCAGACTGTTGTCCTCATCTTTGTTGACATATTCACCGTCAACATCTGTCTATATTTCTGAGATGAGGTATTGTAACTATTTACACTATTTATATTGATTGGACTGTTGTCCTCATCTTTGTTGACATATTCACCTTCAGCATATGTCTATATTTCTGATATGAGGTATTGTAACTATTTACACTATTTCCATTGTTCAGACTGTTGTCCTCATCTTTGTTGACATATTCACCTTCAACATATGTCTATATTTCTGAGATTAGGTATTGTAACTATTTACACTATTTATATTGATTGGACTGTTGTCCTCATCTTTGTTGACATATTCACCTTCAAAATATGTCTATATTTCTGAGATGAGGTATTGTAACTATTTACACTATTTCCATTGTTCAGACTGTTGTCCTCATCTTTGTTGACATATTCACCTTCAACATCTGTCTATATTTCTGAGATGAGGTATTGTAACAATTTACATTATTTCCATTGTTCAGACTGTTGTAGTCATCTTTGTTGACATATTCACCTTCAACATATGTCTATATTTCTGAGATGAGGTATTGTAACTATTTACACTATTTCCATTGTTCAGACTGTTGTCCTCATCTTTGTTGACATATTCACCTTCAACATATGTCTATATTTCTGAGATGAGGTATTGTAACTATTTACACTATTTATATTGATTGGACTGTTGTTCTCATCTTTGTTGACATATTCACCTTCAACATATGTGTATATTTCTGAGATGAGGTATTGTAACTATTTACACTATTTCCATTGTTCAGACAGTTGTCCTCATCTTTGTTGACATATTCACCTTCAACATCTGTCTATATTTCTGAGATGAGGTATTGTAACTATTTACACTATTTCCATTGTTCAGACTGTTGTCCTCATCTTTGTTGACATATTCACCTTCAACATATGTCTATATTTCTGAGATGAGGTATTGTAACTATTTACACTATTTACATTGTTCTGACTGTTGTCCTCATCTTTGTTGACATATTCACATTCAACATATGTCTATATTTCTGAGATGAGGTATTGTAACTATTTACACTATTTCCATTGTTCAGACTGTTGTCCTCATCTTTGTTGACATATTCACCGTCAACATCTGTCTATATTTCTGAGATGAGGTATTGTAACTATTTACACTATTTATATTGATTGGACTGTTGTCCTCATCTTTGTTGACATATTCACCTTCAGCATATGTCTATATTTCTGATATGAGGTATTGTAACTATTTACACTATTTCCATTGTTCAGACTGTTGTCCTCATCTTTGTTGACATATTCACCTTCAACATATGTCTATATTTCTGAGATTAGGTATTGTAACTATTTACACTATTTATATTGATTGGACTGTTGTCCTCATCTTTGTTGACATATTCACCTTCAACATATGTCTATATTTCTGAGATGAGGTATTGTAACTATTTACACTATTTATATTGATTGGACTGTTGTCCTCATCTTTGTTGACATATTCACCTTCAACATATGTCTATATTTCTGAGATGAGGTATTGTAACTATTTACACTATTTCCATTGTTCAGACTGTTGTCCTCATCTTTGTTGACATATTCACCTTCAACATCTGTCTATATTTCTGAGATGAGGTATTGTAACTACTTACACTATTTATATTGATTGGACTGTTGTCCTCATCTTTATTGCCATATTCACCTTCAACATATGTCTATATTTCTGAGATGAGGTATTGTAACTATTTACACTATTTCCATTGTTCTGACTGTTGTCCTCATCTTTGTTGACATATTCACCTTCAACATATGTCTATATTTCTGAGATGAGGTATTGTAACTATTTACACTATTACCATTGTTCAGACTGTTGTCCTCATCTTTGTTGACATATTCACCTTCAACATATGTCTATATTTCTGAGATGAGGTATTGTAACTATTTACACTATTTACATTGTTCTGACTGTTGTCCTCATCTTTGTTGACATATTCACCTTCAACATATGTCTATATTTCTGAGATGAGATATTGTATCTATTTACACTATTTACATTGTTCTGACTGTTGTCCTCATCTTTGTTGACATATTCACCTTCAACATATGTCTATATTTCTGAGATGAGGTATTGGAACTATTTACACTATTTCCATTGTTCAGACTGTTGTCCTCATCTTTGTTGACATATTCACCTTCAACATATGTCTATATTTCTGAGATGAAGTATTGTAACTATTTACACTATTTATATTGATTGGACTGTTGTTCTCATCTTTGTTGACATATTCACCTTCAACATATGTGTATATTTCTGAGATGAGGTATTGTAACTATTTACACTATTTCCATTGTTCAGACAGTTGTCCTCATCTTTGTTGACATATTCACCTTCAACATCTGTCTATATTTCTGAGATGAGGTATTGTAACTATTTACACTATTTCCATTGTTCAGACTGTTGTCCTCATCTTTGTTGACATATTCACCTTCAACATATGTCTATATTTCTGAGATGAGGTATTGTAACTATTTACACTATTTACATTGTTCTGACTGTTGTCCTCATCTTTGTTGACATATTCACATTCAACATATGTCTATATTTCTGAGATGAGGTATTGTAACTATTTACACTATTTCCATTGTTCAGACTGTTGTCCTCATCTTTGTTGACATATTCACCGTCAACATCTGTCGATATTTCTGAGATGAGGTATTGTAACTATTTACACTATTTATATTGATTGGACTGTTGTCCTCATCTTTGTTGACATATTCACCTTCAGCATATGTCTATATTTCTGATATGAGGTATTGTAACTATTTACACTATTTCCATTGTTCAGACTGTTGTCCTCATCTTTGTTGACATATTCACCATCAACATATGTCTATATTTCTGAGATTAGGTATTGTAACTATTTACACTATTTATATTGATTGGACTGTTGTCCTCATCTTTGTTGACATATTCACCTTCAAAATATGTCTATATTTCTGAGATGAGGTATTGTAACTATTTACACTATTTCCATTGTTCAGACTGTTGTCCTCATCTTTGTTGACATATTCACCTTCAACATCTGTCTATATTTCTGAGATGAGGTATTGTAACTATTTACATTATTTCCATTGTTCAGACTGTTGTAGTCATCTTTGTTGACATATTCACCTTCAACATATGTCTATATTTCTGAGATGAGGTATTGTAACTATTTACACTATTTCCATTGTTCAGACTGTTGTCCTCATCTTTGTTGACATATTCACCTTCAACATATGTCTATATTTCTGAGATGAGGTATTGTAACTATTTACACTATTTATATTGATTGGACTGTTCTCATCTTTATTGCCATTTTCACCTTCAACATCTGTCTGTATTTCTGAGATGAGGTATTGTAACTATTTACACTATTTCCATTGTTCAGACTGTTGTCCTCATCTTTATTGACATATTCACCTACAACATATGTCTATATTTCTGAGATGAGGTATTGTAACTATTTACACTATTTCCATTGTTCAGACTGTTGTCCTCATCTTTGTTGACATATTCACCTTCAACATATGTCTATATTTCTGAGATGAGGTATTGTAACTATTTACACTATTTATATTGATTGGACTGTTGTCCTCATCTTTGTTGACATATTCACCTTCAACATATGTCTATATTTCTGAGATGAGGTATTGTAACTATTTACACTATTTCCATTGTTCAGACTGTTGTCCTCATCTTTGTTGACATATTCACCTTCAAAATATGTCTATATTTCTGAGATGAGGTATTGTAACTATTTACACTATTTCCATTGTTCAGACTGTTGTCCTCATCTTTGTTGACATATTCACCTTCAACATATGTCTATATTTCTGAGATGAGGTATTGTAACTATTTACACTATCTATATTGATTGGACTGTTGTTCTCATCTTTGTTGACATATTCACCTTCAACATATGTCTATATTTCTGAGATGAGGTATTGTAACTATTTACACTATTTCCATTGTTCAGACTGTTGTCCTCATCTTTGTTGACATATTCACCTTCAACATATGTCTATATTTCTGAGATGAGGTATTGTAAGTATTTACACTATTTATATTGATTGGACTGTTGTCCTCATCTTTGTTGACATATTCACCTTCAACATATGTCTATATTTCCGAGATGAGGTATTGTAACTATTTACAATATTTCCATTGTTCAGACTGTTGTCCTCAACTTTGTTGACATATTCACCTTCAACATCTGTCTATATTTCTGAGATGAGGTATTGTAACTATTTACATTATTTCCATTGTTCAGACTGTTGTCCTCATCTTTGTTGACATATTCACCTTCAACATATGTCTATATTTCTGAGATGAGGTATTGTAACTATTTACAATATTTATATTGATTGGACTGTTGTCCTCATCTTTGTTGACATATTCACCTTCAACATATGTCTATATTTCTGAGATGAGGTATTGTAACTATTTACACTATTTATATTGATTCGATTGTTGTCCTCATCTTTATTGCCATATTCACCTCAACATCTGTCTATATTTCTGAGATGAGGTAGTGTAACTATTTACACTATTTATATTGATTGGACTGTTGTCCTCATCTTTGTTGACATATTCACATTCAACAGATGTCTATATTTCTGAGATGAGGTATTGTAACTATTTACACTATTTCCATTGTTCAGACTGTTGTCCTCATCTTTGTTGACATATTCACCTTCAACATCTGTCTATATTTCTGAGATGAGGTATTGTAACTATTTACACTATTTATATTGATTGGACTTGTCCTCATCTTTGTTGACATATTCACCTTCAACATATGTCTATATTTCTGAGATGAGGTATTGTAACTATTTACACTATTTCCATTGTTCAGACTGTTGTCCACATCTTTGTTGACATATTCACCTTCAACATCTGTCTATATTTCTGAGATTAGGTATTGGAACTATTTACACTATTTCCATTGTTCAGACAGTTGTCCTCATCTTTGTTGACATATTCACCTTCAACATCTGTCTATATTTCTGAGATGAGGTATTGTAACTATTTACACTATTTATATTGATTGGACTGTTGTCCTCATCTTTATTGCCATTTTCACCTTCAACATATGTCTATATTTCTGAGATGAGGTATTGTAACTATTTACACTATTTCCATTTTTCAGACTGTTGTCCTCATCTTTGTTGACATATTCACCTTCAACATATGTCTATATTTCTGAGATGAGGTATTGTAACTATTTACACTATTTACATTGTTCTGACTGTTGTCCACATCATTGTTGACATATTCACCTTCAACATATGTCTATATTTCTGAGATGAGGTATTGTAACTATTTACACTATTTTCAATTGTTCAGACTGTTGTCCTCATCTTTGTTGACATATTCACCTTCAACATATGTCTATATTTCTGAGATGAGGTATTGTAACTATTTACACAATTCATATTGATTGGACTCTTGTCCTCATCTTTGTTGACATATTCACCTTCAACATATGTCTATATTTCTGAGATGAGGTATTGTAACTATTTACACTATTTCCATTGTTCAGACTGTTGTCCTCATCTTTGTTGACATATTCACCTTCAACATCTGTCTATATTTCTGAGATGAGGTATTGTAACTACTTACACTATTTATATTGATTGGACTGTTGTCCTCATCTTTATTGCCATATTCACCTTCAACATATGTCTATATTTCTGAGATGAGGTATTGTAACTATTTACACTATTTCCATTGTTCTGACTGTTGTCCTCATCTTTGTTGACATATTCACCTTCAACATATGTCTATATTTCTGAGATGAGGTATTGTAACTATTTACACTATTACCATTGTTCAGACTGTTGTCCTCATCTTTGTTGACATATTCACCTTCAACATATGTCTATATTTCTGAGATGAGGTATTGTAACTATTTACACTATTTACATTGTTCTGACTGTTGTCCTCATCTTTGTTGACATATTCACCTTCAACATATGTCTATATTTCTGAGATGAGATATTGTATCTATTTACACTATTTACATTGTTCTGACTGTTGTCCTCATCTTTGTTGACATATTCACCTTCAACATATGTCTATATTTCTGAGATGAGGTATTGGAACTATTTACACTATTTCCATTGTTCAGACTGTTGTCCTCATCTTTGTTGACATATTCACCTTCAACATATGTCTATATTTCTGAGATGAAGTATTGTAACTATTTACACTATTTATATTGATTGGACTGTTGTTCTCATCTTTGTTGACATATTCACCTTCAACATATGTGTATATTTCTGAGATGAGGTATTGTAACTATTTACACTATTTCCATTGTTCAGACAGTTGTCCTCATCTTTGTTGACATATTCACCTTCAACATCTGTCTATATTTCTGAGATGAGGTATTGTAACTATTTACACTATTTCCATTGTTCAGACTGTTGTCCTCATCTTTGTTGACATATTCACCTTCAACATATGTCTATATTTCTGAGATGAGGTATTGTAACTATTTACACTATTTACATTGTTCTGACTGTTGTCCTCATCTTTGTTGACATATTCACATTCAACATATGTCTATATTTCTGAGATGAGGTATTGTAACTATTTACACTATTTCCATTGTTCAGACTGTTGTCCTCATCTTTGTTGACATATTCACCGTCAACATCTGTCTATATTTCTGAGATGAGGTATTGTAACTATTTACACTATTTATATTGATTGGACTGTTGTCCTCATCTTTGTTGACATATTCACCTTCAGCATATGTCTATATTTCTGATATGAGGTATTGTAACTATTTACACTATTTCCATTGTTCAGACTGTTGTCCTCATCTTTGTTGACATATTCACCTTCAACATATGTCTATATTTCTGAGATTAGGTATTGTAACTATTTACACTATTTATATTGATTGGACTGTTGTCCTCATCTTTGTTGACATATTCACCTTCAAAATATGTCTATATTTCTGAGATGAGGTATTGTAACTATTTACACTATTTCCATTGTTCAGACTGTTGTCCTCATCTTTGTTGACATATTCACCTTCAACATCTGTCTATATTTCTGAGATGAGGTATTGTAACTATTTACATTATTTACATTGTTCAGACTGTTGTAGTCATCTTTGTTGACATATTCACCTTCAACATATGTCTATATTTCTGAGATGAGGTATTGTAACTATTTACATTATTTCCATTGTTCAGACTGTTGTCCTCATCTTTGTTGACATATTCACCTTCAACATATGTCTATATTTCTGAGATGAGGTATTGTAACTATTTACACTATTTATATTGATTGGACTGTTCTCATCTTTATTGCCATTTTCACCTTCAACATCTGTCTGTATTTCTGAGATGAGGTATTGTAACTATTTACACTATTTCCATTGTTCAGACTGTTGTCCTCATCTTTATTGACATATTCACCTACAACATATGTCTATATTTCTGAGATGAGGTATTGTAACTATTTACACTATTTCCATTGTTCAGACTGTTGTCCTCATCTTTGTTGACATATTCACCTTCAACATATGTCTATATTTCTGAGATGAGGTATTGTAACTATTTACACTATTTATATTGATTGGACTGTTGTCCTCATCTTTGTTGACATATTCACCTTCAACATATGTCTATATTTCTGAGATGAGGTATTGTAACTATTTACACTATTTCCATTGTTCAGACTGTTGTCCTCATCTTTGTTGACATATTCACCTTCAAAATATGTCTATATTTCTGAGATGAGGTATTGTAACTATTTACACTATTTCCATTGTTCAGACTGTTGTCCTCATCTTTGTTGACATATTCACCTTCAACATATGTCTATATTTCTGAGATGAGGTATTGTAACTATTTACACTATCTATATTGATTGGACTGTTGTTCTCATCTTTGTTGACATATTCACCTTCAACATATGTCTATATTTCTGAGATGAGGTATTGTAACTATTTACACTATTTCCATTGTTCAGACTGTTGTCCTCATCTTTGTTGACATATTCACCTTCAACATATGTCTATATTTCTGAGATGAGGTATTGTAAGTATTTACACTATTTATATTGATTGGACTGTTGTCCTCATCTTTGTTGACATATTCACCTTCAACATATGTCTATATTTCCGAGATGAGGTATTGTAACTATTTACAATATTTCCATTGTTCAGACTGTTGTCCTCATCTTTGTTGACATATTCACCTTCAACATCTGTCTATATTTCTGAGATGAGGTATTGTAACTATTTACATTATTTCCATTGTTCAGACTGTTGTCCTCATCTTTGTTGACATATTCACCTTCAACATATGTCTATATTTCTGAGATGAGGTATTGTAACTATTTACAATATTTATATTGATTGGACTGTTGTCCTCATCTTTGTTGACATATTCACCTTCAACATATGTCTATATTTCTGAGATGAGGTATTGTAACTATTTACACTATTTATATTGATTCGATTGTTGTCCTCATCTTTATTGCCATATTCACCTCCAACATATGTCTATATTTCTGAGATGAGGTATTGTAACTATTTACACTATCTATATTGATTGGACTGTTGTCCTCATCTTTGTTGACATATTCACCTTCAACATCTGTCTATATTTCTGAGATGAGGTATTGTAACTATTTACATTATTTCCATTGTTCAGACTGTTGTCCTCATCTTTGTTGACATATTCACCTTCAACATATGTCTATATTTCTGAGATGAGGTATTGTAAGTATTTACACTATTTATATTGATTGGACTGTTGTCCTCATCTTTGTTGACATATTCACCTTCAACATATGTCTATATTTCCGAGATGAGGTATTGTAACTATTTACAATATTTCCATTGTTCAGACTGTTGTCCTCATCTTTGTTGACATATTCACCTTCAACATCTGTCTATATTTCTGAGATGAGGTATTGTAACTATTTACATTATTTCCATTGTTCAGACTGTTGTCCTCATCTTTGTTGACATATTCACCTTCAACATCTGTCTATATTTCTGAGATGAGGTAGTGTAACTATTTACACTATTTATATTGATTGGACTGTTGTCCTCATCTTTGTTGACATATTCACATTCAACAGATGTCTATATTTCTGAGATGAGGTATTGTAACTATTTACACTATTTCCATTGTTCAGACTGTTGTCCTCATCTTTGTTGACATATTCACCTTCAACATCTGTCTATATTTCTGAGATGAGGTATTGTAACTATTTACACTATTTATATTGATTGGACTTGTCCTCATCTTTGTTGACATATTCACCTTCAACATATGTCTATATTTCTGAGATGAGGTATTGTAACTATTTACACAATTCATATTGATTGGACTCTTGTTCTCATCTTTGTTGACATATTCACCTTCAACATCTGTCTATATTTCTGAGATGAGGTATTGTAACTATTTGCACTATTTATATTGATTGGACTTGTCCTCATCTTTGTTGACATATTCACCTTCAACATATGTCTATATTTCTGAGATGAAGTATTGGAACTATTTACACTATTTCCATTGTTCAGACTGTTGTCCTCATCTTTGTTGACATATTCACCTTCAACATATGTCTATATTTCTGAGATGAAGTATTGTAACTATTTACACTATTTATATTGATTGGACTGTTGTCCTCATCTTTGTTGACATATTCACCTTCAACATATGTCTATATTTCTGAGATGAGGTATTGTAACTATTTACACTATTTCCATTGTTCAGACTGTTGTCCACATCTTTGTTGACATATTCACCTTCAACATCTGTCTATATTTCTGAGATTAGGTATTGGAACTATTTACACTATTTCCATTGTTCAGACAGTTGTCCTCATCTTTGTTGACATATTCACCTTCAACATCTGTCTATATTTCTGAGATGAGGTATTGTAACTATTTACACTATTTATATTGATTGGACTGTTGTCCTCATCTTTATTGCCATTTTCACCTTCAACATATGTCTATATTTCTGAGATGAGGTATTGTAACTATTTACACTATTTCCATTTTTCAGACTGTTGTCCTCATCTTTGTTGACATATTCACCTTCAACATATGTCTATATTTCTGAGATGAGGTATTGTAACTATTTACACTATTTACATTGTTCTCACTGTTGTCCACATCATTGTTGACATATTCACCTTCAACATATGTCTATATTTCTGAGATGAGGTATTGTAACTATTTACACTATTTTCAATTGTTCAGACTGTTGTCCTCATCTTTGTTGACATATTCACCTTCAACATATGTCTATATTTCTGAGATGAGGTATTGTAACTATTTACACAATTCATATTGATTGGACTCTTGTCCTCATCTTTGTTGACATATTCACCTTCAACATATGTCTATATTTCTGAGATGAGGTATTGTAACTATTTACACTATTTCCATTGTTCAGACTGTTGTCCTCATCTTTGTTGACATATTCACCTTCAACATCTGTCTATATTTCTGAGATGAGGTATTGTAACTACTTACACTATTTATATTGATTGGACTGTTGTCCTCATCTTTATTGCCATATTCACCTTCAACATATGTCTATATTTCTGAGATGAGGTATTGTAACTATTTACACTATTTCCATTGTTCTGACTGTTGTCCTCATCTTTGTTGACATATTCACCTTCAACATATGTCTATATTTCTGAGATGAGGTATTGTAACTATTTACACTATTACCATTGTTCAGACTGTTGTCCTCATCTTTGTTGACATATTCACCTTCAACATATGTCTATATTTCTGAGATTAGGTATTGTAACTATTTACACTATTTACATTGTTCTGACTGTTGTCCTCATCTTTGTTGACATATTCACCTTCAACATATGTCTATATTTCTGAGATGAGATATTGTATCTATTTACACTATTTACATTGTTCTGACTGTTGTCCTCATCTTTGTTGACATATTCACCTTCAACATATGTCTATATTTCTGAGATGAGGTATTGGAACTATTTACACTATTTCCATTGTTCAGACTGTTGTCCTCATCTTTGTTGACATATTCACCTTCAACATATGTCTATATTTCTGAGATGAAGTATTGTAACTATTTACACTATTTATATTGATTGGACTGTTGTTCTCATCTTTGTTGACATATTCACCTTCAACATATGTGTATATTTCTGAGATGAGGTATTGTAACTATTTACACTATTTCCATTGTTCAGACAGTTGTCCTCATCTTTGTTGACATATTCACCTTCAACATCTGTCTATATTTCTGAGATGAGGTATTGTAACTATTTACACTATTTCCATTGTTCAGACTGTTGTCCTCATCTTTGTTGACATATTCACCTTCAACATATGTCTATATTTCTGAGATGAGGTATTGTAACTATTTACACTATTTACATTGTTCTGACTGTTGTCCTCATCTTTGTTGACATATTCACATTCAACATATGTCTATATTTCTGAGATGAGGTATTGTAACTATTTACACTATTTCCATTGTTCAGACTGTTGTCCTCATCTTTGTTGACATATTCACCTTCAACATATGTCTATATTTCTGAGATGAGGTATTGTAACTATTTACACTATTTCCATTGTTCAGACTGTTGTCCTCATCTTTGTTGACATATTCACCTTCAACATATGTCTATATTTCTGAGATGAGGTATTGTAACTATTTACACTATTTCCATTGTTCAGACTGTTGTCCTCATCTTTGTTGCCATATTCACCTTCAACATATGTCTATATTTCTGAGATGAGGTATTGTAACTATTTACACTATTTATATTGATTGGACTGTTGTCCTCATCTTTGTTGACATATTCACCTTCAACATATGTCTATATTTCTGAGATGAGGTATTGTAACTATTTACACTATTTCCATTGTTCTGACTGTTGTCCTCATCTTTGTTGACATATTCACCTTCAACATATGTCTATATTTCTGAGATGAGGTATTGTAACTATTTACACTATTTACATTGTTCTGACTGTTGTCCTCATCTTTGTTGACATATTCACCTTCAACATATGTCTATATTTCTGAGATGAGGTATTGTAACTATTTACACTATTTCCATTGTTCAGACTGTTGTCCTCATCTTTGTTGACATATTCACCTTCAACATATGTCTATATTTCTGAGATGAGGTATTGTAACTATTTACACTATTTATATTGATTGGACTGTTGTCCTCATCTTTATTGCCATTTTCACCTTCAACATCTGTCTATATATCTGAGATGAGGTATTGTAACTATTTACACTATTTCCATTGTTCAGACTGTTGTCCTCATCTTTGTTGACATATTCACCTTCAACATCTGTCTATATTTCTGAGATGAGGTATTGTAACTATTTACACAATTTATATTGATTGGACTGTTGTCCTCATCTTTGTTGCCATATTCACCTTCCACATATGTCTATATTTTTGAGATGAGGTATTGTAACTCTTTACTCTATTACCATTGTTCAGACTGTTGTCCTCATCTTTGTTGACATATTCACCTTCAACATATGTCTATATTTCTGAGATGAGGTATTGTAACTATTTACACTATTTATATTGATTGGACTGTTGTCCTCATCTTTATTGCCATTTTCACCTTCAACATATGTCTATATTTCTGAGATGAGGTATTGTAACTATTTACACTATTTATATTGATTGGACTGTTGTCCTCATCTTTGTTGACATGTTCACCTTCAACATATGTCTATATTACTGAGATGAGGTATTGTAGCTATTTACATTATTTCCATTGTTCAGACTGTTGTCCTCATCTTTGTTGACATATTCACCTTCAACATATGTCTATATTTCTGAGATGAGGTATTGTAACTATTTACACTATTTCCATTTTTCAGACTGTTGTCCTCATCTTTGTTGACATATTCACCTTCAACATCTGTCTATATTTCTGAGATGAGGTATTGTAACTATTTACACTATTTCCATTGTTCAGACTGTTGTCCTCATCTTTGTTGACATATTCACCTTCAACATATGTCTATATTTCTGAGATGAGGTATTGTAACTATTTACACTATTTCCATTGTTCAGACTGTTGTCCTCATCTTTGTTGACATATTCAACTTCAACATATGTCTATATTTCTGAGATGAGGTATTGTAACTATTTACACTATTTATATTGATTGGACTGTTGTCCTCATCTTTGTTGACATATTCACCTTCAACATATGTCTATATTTCTGAGATGAGGTATTGTAACTATTTACACTATTTCCATTGTTCAGACTGTTGTCCTCATCTTTGTTGACATATTCACCTTCAACATCTGTCTATATTTCTGAGATGAGGTATTGTAACTATTTATATTATTTCCATTGTTCAGACTGTTGTCCTCATCTTTGTTGACATATTCACCTTCAACATATGTCTATATTTCTGAGATGAGGTATTGTAACTATTTACACTATTTCCATTGTTCAGACTGTTGTCCTCATCTTTGTTGACATATTCACCTTCAACATCTGTCTATATTTCTGAGATGAGGTATTGTAACTATTTACATTATTTCCATTGTTCAGACTGTTGTCCTCATCTTTGTTGACATATCCACCTTCAACATATGTCTATATTTCTGAGATGAGGTATTGTAACTATTTACACTATTTCCATTGTTCAGACTGTTGTCCTCATCTTTGTTGACATATTCACCTTCAACATCTGTCTATATTTCTGAGATCAGGTATTGTAACTATTTACACTATTTCCATTGTTCAGACTGTTGTCCTCATCTTTGTTGACATATTCACCTTCAACATATGTCTATATTTCTGAGATGAGGTATTGTAACTATTTACACTATTTCCATTGTTCAGACTGTTGTCCTCATCTTTGTTGACATATTCACCTTCAACATATGTCTATATTTCTGAGATGAGGTATTGTAACTATTTACACTATTTATATTCATTGGACTGTTGTCCTCATCTTTGTTGACATATTCACCTTCAACATATGTCTATATTTCTGAGATGATGAATTGTAACTATTTACACTATTTCCATTGTTCAGACTGTTGTCCTCATCTTTGTTGACATATTCACCTTCAACATCTGTCTATATTTCTGGGATGAGGTATTGTAACTATTTACATTATTTCCATTGTTCAGACTGTTGTCCTCATCTTTGTTGACATATTCACCTTCAACATATGTCTATATTTCTGAGATGAGGTATTGTAAATATTTACACTATTTCCATTGTTCAGACTGTTGTCCTCATCTTTGTTGACATATTCACCTTCAACATCTGTCTATATTTCTGAGATGAGGTATTGTAACTATTTACACTATTTATATTGATTGGACTGTTGTCCTCATCTTTGTTGACATATTCACCTTCAACATATGTCTATATTTCTGAGATGAGGTATTGTAACTATTTACACTATTTCCATTGTTCAGACTGTTGTCCTCATCTTTGTTGACATATTCACCTTCAACATATGTCTATATTTCTGAGATGAGGTATTGTAACTATTTACACTATTTCCATTGTTCAGACTGTTGTCCTCATCTTTGTTGACATATTCACCTTCAACATCTGTCTATATATTTGAGATGAGGTATTGTAACTATTTACATTATTTCCATTGTTCGGACTGTTGTCCTCATCTTTGTTGACATATTCACCTTCAACATATGTCTATATTTCTGAGATGAGGTATTGTAAATATTTACACTATTTCCATTGTTCAGACTGTTGTCCTCATCTTTGTTGACATATTCACCTTCAACATCTGTCTATATTTCTGAGATGAGGTATTGTAACTATTTACACTATTTATATTGATTGGCCTGTTGTCCTCATCTTTGTTGACATATTCACCTTCAACATATGTCTATATTTCTGAGATGAGGTATTGTAACTATTTACACTATTTCCATTGTTCAGACTGTTGTCCTCATCTTTGTTGACATATTCACCTTCAACATATGTCTATATTTCTGAGATGAGGTATTGTAACTATTTACACTATTTATATTGATTGGACTGTTGTCCTCATCTTTATTGCCATATTCACCTTCAACATCTGTCTATATTTCTGAGATGAAGTAGTGTAACTATTTACACTATTTATATTGATTGGACTTGTCCTCATCTTTGTTGACATATTCACCTTCAACATCTGTCTATATTTCTGAGATGAGGTATTTTAAATATTTACACTATTTCCATTGTTCAGACTGTTGTCCTCATCTTTGTTGACATATTCACCTTCAACATCTGTCTATATTTCTGAGATGAGATTATTGTAACTATTTACACTATTTATATTGATTGGCCTGTTGTCCTCATCTTTGTTGACATATTCACCTTCAACATATGTCTATATTTCTGAGATGAGGTATTGTAACTATTTACACTATTTCCATTGTTCAGACTGTTGTCCTCATCTTTGTTGACATATTCACCTTCAACATATGTCTATATTTCTGAGATGAGGTATTGTAACTATTTACACTATTTCCATTGTTCAGACTGTTGTCCTCATCTTTGTTGATATATTCAACTTCACCATCTTTCTATATTTCTGAGATGAGGTATTGTAACTATTTACACTATTTATATTGATTGGACTTTTGTCCTCATCTTTATTGCCATATTCACCTTCAACATCTGTCTATATTTCTGAGATGAGGTAGTGTAACTATTTACACTATTTATATTGATTGGACTTGTCCTCACCTTTGTTGACATATTCACCTTCAACATCTGTCTATATTTCTGAGATGAGGTATTGTAACTATTTACACTATTTCCATTGTTCAGACTGTTGTCCTCATCTTTGTTGACATATTCACCTTCACCATCTGTCTATATTTCTGAGATGAGGTATTGTAACTATTTACACTATTTCCATTGTTCAGACTGTTGTCCTCATCTTTGTTGACATATTCACCTTCAACATATGTCTATATTTCTGAGATTAGGTATTGTAAATATTTACACTATTTCCATTGTTCAGACTGTTGTCCTCATCTTTGTTGACATATTATACTTCAACATATGTCTATATTTCTGAGATGAGGTATTGTAACTATTTACACTATTTCCATTGTTCAGACTGTTGTCCTCATCTTTGTTGACATATTCACCTTCAACATATGTCTATATTTCTGAGATGAGGTATTGTAACTATTTACACTATTTCCATTCTTCAGACTGTTGTCCTCATCTTTGTTGACGTATTCACCTTCAACATATGTCTATATTTCTGAGATGAGGTATTGTAACTATTTACACTATTTCCATTGTTCAGACTGTTGTCCTCATCTTTGTTGACATATTCACATTCAACATATGTCTATATTTCTGAGATGAGGTATTGTAACTATTTACACTATTTCCATTGTTCAGAATGTTGTCCTCATCTTTGTTGACATATTCACCTTCAACATATGTCTATATTTCTGAGATGAGGTATTGTAACTATTTACACTATTTCCATTGTTCAGACTGTTGTCCTCATCTTTGTTGACATATTCACCTTCAACATATGTCTATATTTCTGAGATGAGGTATTGTAAATATTTACACTATTTCCATTGTTCAGACTGTTGTCCTCATCTTTGTTGACATATTCACCTTCAACATATGTCTATATTTCTGAGATGAGGTATTGTAACTATTTACACTATTTCCATTGTTCAGACTGTTGTCCTCATCTTTGTTGACATATTCACCTTCAACATATGTCTATATTTCTGAGATGAGGTATTGTAACTATTTACACTATTTCCATTGTTCAGACTGTTGTCCTCATCTTTGTTGACATATTCACCTTCAACATATGTCTATATTTCTGAGATGAGGTATTGTAACTATTTACACTATTTCCATTGTTCAGACTGTTGTCCTCATCTTTGTTGACATATTCACCTTCAACATATGTCTATATTTCTGAGATGAGGTATTGTAAATATTTACACTATTTCTATTGTTCAGACTGTTGTCCTCATCTTTGTTGACATATTCACCTTCAACATCTGTCTATATTTCTGAGATGAGGTATTGTAACTATTTACACTATTTATATTGATTGGACTTGTCCTCATCTTTGTTGACATATTCACCTTCAACATATGTCTATATTTCTGAGATGAGGTATTGTAACTATTTACACTATTTCCATTGTTCAGACTGTTCTCCTCATCTTTGTTGACATATTCACCTTCAACATCTGTCTATATTTCTGAGATGAAGTATTGTAACTATTTACACTATTTATATTGATTGGACTGTTGTCCTCATCTTTGTTGACATATTCACCTTCAACATATGTCTATATTTCTGAGATGAGGTATTGTAACTATTTACACTATTTCCATTGTTCACACTGTTGTCCTCATCTTTGTTGACATATTCACCTTCAACATCTGTCTATATTTCTGATATGAGGTATTGTAACTATTTACACTATTTCCATTGTTCAGACTGTTGTCCTCATCTTTGTTGACATATTCACCTTCAACATCTGTCTATATTTCTGAGATGAGGTATTGTAAATATTTACACTATTTCCATTGTTCAGACTGTTGTCCTCATCTTTGTTGACATATTCACCTTCAACATCTGTCTATATTTCTGAGATTAGGTATTGTAACTATTTACACTATTTATATTTATTGGACTTGTCCTCATCTTTGTTGACATATTCACCTTCAAAATCTGTCTATATTTCTGAGATGAGGTATTGTAACTATTTACACTATTTCCATTGTTCAGACTGTTGTCCTCATCTTTGTTGACATATTCACCTTCAACATATGTCTATATTTCTGAGATGAAGTATTGTAACTATTTACACTATTTATATTGATTGGACTGTTGTCCTCATCTTTGTTGACATGTTCACCTTCAACATATGTCTATATTTCTGAGATGAGGTATTGTAACTATTTACACTATTTCCATTGTTCAGACTGTTGTCCTCATCTTTGTTGACATATTCACGTTCAACATATGTCTATATTTCTGAGATGAAGTATTGTAACTATTTACACTATTTATATTGATTGGACTGTTGTCCTCATCTTTGTTGACATATTCACCTTCAACATATGTCTATATTTCTGAGATGAGGTATTGTAACTATTTACACTATTTATATTGATTGGACTGTTGTCCTCATCTTTGTTGACATATTCACCTTCAACATATGTCTATATTTCTGAGATGAGGTATTGTAACTATTTACACTATTTCCATTGTTCAGACTGTTGTCCTCATCTTTGTTGACATATTCACCTTCAACATATGTCTATATTTCTGAGATGAGGTATTGTAACTATTTACACTATTTCCATTCTTCAGACTGTTGTCCTCATCTTTGTTGACGTATTCACCTTCAACATATGTCTATATTTCTGAGATGAGGTATTGTAACTATTTACACTATTTCCATTGTTCAGACTGTTGTCCTCATCTTTGTTGACATATTCACATTCAACATATGTCTATATTTCTGAGATGAGGTATTGTAACTATTTACACTATTTCCATTGTTCAGAATGTTGTCCTCATCTTTGTTGACATATTCACCTTCAACATATGTCTATATTTCTGAGATGAGGTATTGTAACTATTTACACTATTTCCATTGTTCAGACTGTTGTCCTCATCTTTGTTGACATATTCACCTTCAACATATGTCTATATTTCTGAGATGAGGTATTGTAAATATTTACACTATTTCCATTGTTCAGACTGTTGTCCTCATCTTTGTTGACATATTCACCTTCAACATATGTCTATATTTCTGAGATGAGGTATTGTAACTATTTACACTATTTCCATTGTTCAGACTGTTGTCCTCATCTTTGTTGACATATTCACCTTCAACATATGTCTATATTTCTGAGATGAGGTATTGTAACTATTTACACTATTTCCATTGTTCAGACTGTTGTCCTCATCTTTGTTGACATATTCACCTTCAACATATGTCTATATTTCTGAGATGAGGTATTGTAACTATTTACACTATTTCCATTGTTCAGACTGTTGTCCTCATCTTTGTTGACATATTCACCTTCAACATATGTCTATATTTCTGAGATGAGGTATTGTAAATATTTACACTATTTCTATTGTTCAGACTGTTGTCCTCATCTTTGTTGACATATTCACCTTCAACATCTGTCTATATTTCTGAGATGAGGTATTGTAACTATTTACACTATTTATATTGATTGGACTTGTCCTCATCTTTGTTGACATATTCACCTTCAACATATGTCTATATTTCTGAGATGAGGTATTGTAACTATTTACACTATTTCCATTGTTCAGACTGTTCTCCTCATCTTTGTTGACATATTCACCTTCAACATCTGTCTATATTTCTGAGATGAAGTATTGTAACTATTTACACTATTTATATTGATTGGACTGTTGTCCTCATCTTTGTTGACATATTCACCTTCAACATATGTCTATATTTCTGAGATGAGGTATTGTAACTATTTACACTATTTCCATTGTTCACACTGTTGTCCTCATCTTTGTTGACATATTCACCTTCAACATCTGTCTATATTTCTGATATGAGGTATTGTAACTATTTACACTATTTCCATTGTTCAGACTGTTGTCCTCATCTTTGTTGACATATTCACCTTCAACATATGTGTATATTTCTGAGATGAAGTATTGTAACTATTTACACTATTTATATTGATTGGACTGTTGTCCTCATCTTTGTTGACATATTCACCTTCAACATATGTCTATATTTCTGAGATGAGGTATTGTAAATATTTACACTATTTCCATTGTTCAGACTGTTGTCCTCATCTTTGTTGACATATTCACCTTCAACATCTGTCTATATTTCTGAGATTAGGTATTGTAACTATTTACACTATTTATATTGATTGGACTTGTCCTCATCTTTGTTGACATATTCACCTTCAAAATCTGTCTATATTTCTGAGATGAGGTATTTTAACTATTTACACTATTTCCATTGTTCAGACTGTTGTCCTCATCTTTGTTGACATATTCACCTTCAACATATGTCTATATTTCTGAGATGAAGTATTGTAACTATTTACACTATTTATATTGATTGGACTGTTGTCCTCATCTTTGTTGACATGTTCACCTTCAACATATGTCTATATTTCTGAGATGAGGTATTGTAACTATTTACACTATTTCCATTGTTCAGACTGTTGTCCTCATCTTTGTTGACATATTCACGTTCAACATATGTCTATATTTCTGAGATGAAGTATTGTAACTATTTACACTATTTATATTGATTGGACTGTTGTCCTCATCTTTGTTGACATATTCACCTTCAACATATGTCTATATTTCTGAGATGAGGTATTGTAACTATTTACACTATTTATATTGATTGGACTGTTGTCCTCATCTTTGTTGACATATTCACCTTCAACATATGTCTATATTTCTGAGATGAGGCATTGCAAGTATTTACACTATTTATATTGTTTGGACTGTTGTCCTCATCTTTGTTGACATATTCACCTTCAACATATGTCTATATTTCTGAGATGAGGTATTGTAAATATTTAAACTATTTCCATTTTTCAGACTGTTGTCCTCTTCTTTGTTGACATATTCACCTTCAACATATGTCTATATTTCTGAGATGAGGTATTGTAACTATTTACACTATTTATATTGATTGGACTGTTGTCCTCATCTTTGTTGACATATTCACCTTCAACATATGTCTATATTTCTGAGATGAGGTATTGTAATGATTTACACTATTTATATTGATTGGACTGTTGTCCTCAACTTTGTTGATATATTCACCTTCAACATATGTCTATATTTCTGAGATGAGGTATTGTAACTATTTACACTATTTATATTGATTGGACTGTTGTCCTCATCTTTGTTGACATATTCACCTTCAACATATGTCTATATTTCTGAGATGTGGTATTTTAAATATTTACACTATTTCCATTGTTCAGACTGTTGTCCTCATCTTTGTTGACATATTCACCTTCAACATATGTCTATATTTCTGAGATGAGGTATTGTAACTATTTACACTATTTATATTGATTGGACTGTTGTCCTCATCTTTGTTGACATATTCACCTTCAACATATGTCTATATTTCTGAGATGAGGTATTGTAAATATTTACACTATTTCCATTGTTCAGACTGTTGTCCTCATCTTTGTTGACATATTCACCTTCAACATATGTCTATATTTCTGAGATGAAGTATTGTAACTATTTACACTATTTATATTGATTGGACTGTTGTCCTCATCTTTGTTGACATATTCACATTCAACATATGTCTATATTTCTGAGATGAGGTATTGTAACTATTTACACTATTTATATTGATTGGACTGTTGTCCTCATCTTTATTGCCATTTTCACCTTCAACATATGTCTATATTTCTGAGATGAGGTATTGTAACTATTTACACTATTTTCATTGTTCAGACTGTTGTCCTCATCTTTGTTGACATATTCAACTTCAACATCTGTCTATATTTCTGAGATGAGGTATTGCAACTATTTACACTATTTCCATTGTTCAGACTGTTGTCCTCATCTTTGTTGACATATTCACCTTCAACATATGTCTATATTTCTGAGATGAGATATTGCAACTATTAACACTATTTCCATTGTTCAGACTGTTGTCCTCATCTTTGTTGACATATTCACCTTCAACATCTGTCTATATTTCTGAGATGAGGTATTGTAACTATTTACACTATTTCCATTGTTCAGACTGTTGTCCTCATCTTTGTTGACATATTCACCTTCAACATATGTCTATATTTCTGAGATGAGGTATTGTAACTATTTACACTATTTACATTATTCTGACTGTTGTCCTCATCTTTGTTGACATATTCACCGTCAACATATGTCTATATTTCTGGGATGAGGTATTGTAACTATTTACACTATTTACATTGTTCAGACTGTTGTCCTCATCTTTGTTGACATATTCACCTTCAACATATGTCTATATTTCTGAGATGAGGTATTGTAACTATTTACACTATTTCCATTGTTCAGACTGTTGTCCTCATCTTTGTTGACATATTCACCTTCAACATATGTCTATATTTCTGAGATGAGGTATTGTAACTATTTACACTATTTCCATTGTTCGGACTGTTGTCCTCATCTTTGTTGACATATTCACCTTCAACATCTGTCTATATTTCTGAGATGAGGTATTGTAACTATTTACACTATTTCCATTGTTCAGACTGTTGTCCTCATCTTTGTTGACATATTCACCTTCAAAATCTGTCTATATTTCTGAGATGAGGTATTGTAACTATTTACACTATTTCCATTGTTCAGACTGTTGTCCTCATCTTTGTTGACATATTCACCTTCAACATCTGTCTATATTTCTGAGATGAGGTATTGTAACTATTTACACTATTTCCAGTGTTCAGACTGTTGTCCTCATCTTTGTTGACATATTCACCTGCAACATATGTCTATATTTCTGAGATGAGGTATTGTAACTATTTACACTATTTATATTGATTGGACTGTTGTCCTCATCTTTATTGCCATATTCACCTTCAACATCTGTCTGTATTTCTGAGATGAGGTATTGTAACTATTTACACTATTTCCATTGTTCAGACTGTTGTCCTCATCTTTATTGATATATTCACCTTCAACGCCTTTCTATTCAGGGGATATCAATATTTATTGATATCTCCTGTATGGAATACATATTCCTATCTTCACTATTTCATTCATTTAAACACCGAATTCTAAACTAATTTTGTATACTCTTATACGACTATTTATACGAAGGCATGTGCAGGATTTCTAAAATGAAATTTCGTGATATATACACTTGTGCAAATTAATTGAAACAAAACGAATAATTCCATTATTATTTACATTTTTTCGTATTTTTCCAATGAAACATGACCCAGTGCACATGTTAGTACTTCGAATGACCATTCCACGAAGACGTTCCTTGCAGATTGACCACAGATTCTCGATTGGATTTAAATCAGGAGAGTTTCCGGTTCAATATATAGTACTTTGATTTGTTAATTGGTAAGGTTTGCCAGTGTGTTCGTGCAGCATAACAATTTTCGTATGCTTCCTTGGAGTAACGTCCATCGCAGACAATAACCGTAGGACAACTAATCGTTAGTCGAGACAATAGTGTCTGGGCGTTATAAAAATCTGATGCAATCACGGAAGACGCAATATTTTTCAAGGCCAAACAAATTTCATCATACACTCAAAATATCGGTTCATATTACTGCACCCTACTGCAAATGAACTAATCTGATGAAAAAATAGAAATCGATTACACACTGTCACTGCAGTGGGTCAAAAGCTGACCGCATAGTGAAAGAAAGGAAACTAAAGCAGTTGTTTCAATTAATTTGCACAAGGGTGTACATGTTAATGCAAAGTTCAGGATATCGGTGAGCAAAACCTTTTTCATGGAGTGCCAGACCTTTGTCTTCCCTGAGTAAAGTGACTCCATCACATTAACAACACGTAGGCGATCATGACTTTCCACAGTTCCCTGTACTTTGTAGCTTTTAAGAAATTTTGTCTTTTTTTTTTATCTCTCCTAAACCCTGTTATGCCAACCGTTTTACACAAGTTCCTTATCGCTATTTTCCTCTTTCACTTTTGGCTTCAATGTCTCCTGTGAATGTCAAAATTTTCAAAACTTCCTTCCGCACAATGCATCCTAGAAAATTTAAACTCTATCTTTTTTATATTTTAATATGTGTCCCTTTTGTTTCCATTTTCTCTAAATCTTCGTCCATGCTCACACGTACAGTCCATGGTATCCTCAGTAACCTTCTATAGAATAGCATTTCAGTTTCTTCAAGTCTATCTTCATCTGTGAGGAGATAATCCCACATACGCGTGTTATTTATACATTTTGTTAACAGATTTCACAAATTCATGAGAAATTAATCAATGATTTAACACATTTATTTGTATAGCTTCGAATTGCGAATATTGGGAGATGATTATAGTGAAACGAAGAAATGATGTAATATGTTTATCTCCATTTGGTTTACACACAAACATCTAGTTTTATGTTGGGGGTTCATCCACTCCCCAATTTGTTTATGACAAAATTTGTATATAATGGAAGACTGTATGCCGCTTGCGAGAGAGAGAGAGAGAGTGTGTGTGTGTATGTGTACACCGATATTAAGCAATGCGTTGTTTTTCAATGAGATATTTAGACCAGTAGACCGATTTTTAAGCGTGAAACTGACAATCATCATGCAGTTCTGATTCCTATGTCCACATTTTCTACATTTATAAACGCTTTATCTATTGGACATTTTTCATTAAAAATAAAACAAGTTTCCATATATATATATATATATATATATGTATATATATATATATATATATATATATATATATATATATATATGTATATATATATGTGTGTGTGTGTGTGTGTGTGTGTGTGTGTGCGTGAGTGTGTGTAAAGGGAAGAGGTTATAGTAGTTCCAACGAAAGAAAAGTATATATTTTTAAAAGAAGAGAGATACCGCAAACGTTTTTGGTTGTAATGTGGATTTTTTAAAAAAATGTTATGCTTTATTTTCCATAATTTTGCTACACACGTTTCCGGTCCCGCGACCTTCATCAGGCAAAGAGTGGATATTTCCACATATTAAAAGGAATTAATTTTTCTTATGTTTTTCGATGTTAAATATTCTCGATATTAGATATTCTCTTTTTTGTGTGTTAGTGACCCAAATGTCTTCCTTGAACTGGCAGTGAAAGAATTCTGCGTGAAGTGTAATAAAGCAATTAAGACTGGTCCGAGAAAAGGTGTAAAAGATATCTATATTCTTATCTTTTAATGACCCCTGTGTGTTCTTGGATCTATTTCCATTTTTTGTGTTTTTTGTCAGCATGGGTACGCATACGTATATACCCTCTCCATATATATATACTGTCTTATTATAAGGAATTAGTATACACATATGTACACATACACATACACACACACACACATACACACACTTCCTATGTTGTGTAGTGTTCGCCTGCGTGCCCGTGAGCAGTTTTATTTTTGTCAGTATGTGTGTGTGTATGTATATATATATATATATATATATATATATATATATATATATATATATATATATATATATATATATATATATTCCAGTACGCGCATGTACATGCATACTCCCTCTCTATACACACATACTCTTAACGAAATGGATTAAGTCCGACAACTAGTTAATATATTTTCTGTTTATACGTTATTTTTATAGATACAATTTATTTAAGTCAATGCTCTGTTTTTTTTTATTTTTAATTAATCAGTGTTAATATATATTCGTAGAAATTATGCGTTCTCCGACGGGAATCGAACCTGTATCCCTATACGGAGACCATCATTTCATCTAACGTGCTATAGAGTCTGGTTAGCAAAGTCCAAATTACTGTTTATAAAGATACAATCTTCGCTAACCTTTGCTAACCAGACGCTTCTCTGTAGCTAAATGGTATTAAGGAATTTTCATTTCATTACGTATTGTAATTGTAAGACCATTATTTGATAAACAAAATATTCGTATCCCACACCCAGATATATTCGCCCCAGCAAACGTGCCATATATATATATATATATATATATATATATATATATATATATATATATATATATATATATATATATATATATATATATATATATATATATATATATATATATATATATATATATATATATATATATATATATATATATATATATATATATATATATATATATATATATATATATATATATATATATATATATATATATATATATATATATATATATATATATATATATATATATATATATATATATATATATATGAGGAATCAAATGTAATAAAAACATAAGAATATTAATCTACAATCCAGTATGTCTGAAGATTTTAATTAATTTTTTAAATAATTTTTATCGTTCAAAATACATACATACATATATATATATATATATATATATATATATATATATATATATATATATATATATGTATATGAGTTTGTACAATGTATAATAGTATCCGAAACGAAAATGTAGATGATAAAACCAAGTGTAAAATCTATAAACGACGCGTTTCACTGACTACGTCAGGTTAGAATGAAAATCCAAACAGTGTGTAAGGAAAATGCGTTGGAATCCCTGAAGATAATAGGGAACATAAATAAAATTACGTGCGTGCGTGTATATATATATATATATATATATATATATATATATATATATATATATATATATATATCTACACAGAACTGTGAACCTCAAAGATAATAATTTTTTAAAAATTGTCTCTATTTTTTCGAGATAATCAAGAAGTCTTAATTAATTTATACAGCATGTCCCCAAAAATTGATATCATTTTAAAAGCAATTATCTTGCAAACAACTAAGTCTAGCTCAATGAAATTGAACAGTTTAGGTGTTGAACGTCATAAGTTTATTGTGGGACCGATTTAATAAGTGTTTAATATGTGCCCCGCCTGTCACACAGCACACGTCAAGTCGGTAGTTAAGCTCTTGCCAAACACGCTGTAGTATGTCTCCGGTAACATTATCCAGTGCGGAAGTGATTCTCTGCTTGAGTTCATCAACTCTAGTAGGATGGGGGTGGGGACATAGACCAGTCCCTTCACATATCCTTATAAAAAGAAATCACCCGGGGACAGGTCCGGTGACCACAGCGGCCATTTCATCAGAAAACTTTCTTCATCTCCACCACGCCCGGTCTATCTCTCTGGCAGATTCTCATTGAGATAAGCGCGTACTGTCTTCTTCCATTAGATATAAAATCTTGATTTGTTCCTATACATTCTGGGAAAATTTTAGGTTATTTCAACAAGAATTGCCAAAATTATTGGCCTGCGAAATTATGTTTTTTTAACACCCTGTATTTTCATTAAGAAACACATTTATTACAGTGTAACCCGGATATAAGAGAGTTGTCGGCACCGGAGAAGAAGTCTCTTATATCCGGGTTTATCTTATATTCGGGTTTGGTCTATTATATATACATTAACACAGGCTCTAATTTGGAACCAGAGAAAATGTCCCTTATATCCGGGTTTCTCTTATATCCGGGTTTCTCTTATATCCGGGTCTCTCATATCCGGGTTACACTGTATATTCTTTATAACCACTTTCAAAATTTATGTCAAGCTGGAACAAAAATATTAATTAAAAATTAAGTAGTGTAAAAATAACTGAAACCTTATATTAAATATTTGGTGACTGTTCTGATTTCTGATGTATAAATATTGCCATTATATTTTTATTACAATTTTCCATTCAGGAAAATTATATTTTACATTCAATTTTATTTCATTATATCGATATTATAATTCTAATGTCAATATATTACCGCTATTTTAACCGCTACTTTTTTTTTTATCGTCAATACATTATTACAGTAATTGTTGTAAGAAATAATAGTTGCATTATTAATAAGCGTTATTATTGACGCTGTTATTATTATTTCTATTTTCTTCATTTTCTGGTTCCTTTTTTTTGTGTCACTACAGTTATTATTACGGTTATTATCCTTTTCATTGCTAGTCGTTCTGGTATTTAAACGACTGTCCTGCTGTCCCGGGCAAACAACAGGCATATTAACACCATTAATGCTCTATTCCATAGAAATGTTTTTCTTGGGTGTTCTCAGCCATTGTTCCCCTTGTTCGTTGTACTGATTTAAATTGTCTGAATACGAGGAAAACACAACACTTGCCATTTTTGTCCAGCGACATTGTGTGGTGGGATAGTCGATAATAGAGGTCGAAGTGACTGGTTAGGGGCGACAGCCATTTTGGGAAAAAAAATAAAGAATGATTGCCGATAAGAGCACAAGAATAGAGCTGCGAATAAAAGGCAACAGAAGAATAAACGGAACATTAATTTAAGTAAAAAAAGACGAGAATTAACAGCATGTTAAAGTAAAAAAAAAAAAAAGTAACCAGATAAATATCTGGTCACCTTTTTTTTTTTAAAAGGTTTAAAAAGGTTTTAAAAAAAGATTATGCAATAAATAAGAAATAAAAGATTTGGGAAATATAATATCATTTATATTTCCGATTAGGTAGAACTAGTGATGATATTAGGTGAAGTTTTCTGTCGTGACCCTTCAAGACATAAGCCATTAAACCTCTCCACAGCTTCCAGTCTTCTGTAGCTCTGAGCAACATTTGACATTTTACCATAACGTATATACTTGTTTTGCAAAGCTCATTTGCTAAGTAGTTCTCGTTTGGCCATCTTGTTTTCAGTATATCGTGTGAGTATTAAAAAAAACCTTCTTCCTCATTATGCGTTCTAGAAATTTAAAAATGTCTTTTTTTGTTTATAAGAGTTCTTTTCGTGTTCATTTTCCTTAAACTTTCTTCGTTGTTAACATGTCCCATTCATATACTTCTCAGAAACCTTATATAGAACTACAACTTTGTCGCTTCAAGACTCCTCCTGTGAGGTAATTTTCTTGTACTCAGTGCCATATAAGAGATAAATACTACGTATTAGTTTAGCATACATTTCTTTGTAAAGATATCTTCCTGTATTTTAATGCTTTGTCTCACGTTTGGAAGTATTCTATTCCAATGCCTTTGGATTTCTGTATCACGTTTTCCGTTCTCTGTTATAAAATTTCTTTAAATTTCCATACCAGCTTTATTTAGATGTTTTAGCCATGTCTGCTTTTCTTGCAAATGCGTATAAGTTATGTCTTTCTCGCATTCTATTACTACATTGTCTAGATAATATAGTTCTTACATTTTCCTCTTATCAACATATATTTGTAAGTGTATAATGTTAGATGCCTGCCGAAATCACAGGTAATACATCCGACAATTATCAATAATAATAATAATAATGATAATAATAATAATGATAATAATAATAATAATGATAATAATGATAATAATAATAATAATAATAATAATAATAATAATAATAATAATAATAATGAATATAATAGTAACAGTAATTACAATAAATATAATACTAATGAATACAGTCAGTTATGTGCCATGCGTGATACACGCATAGGCGATCATGTATCTTTCGATACATGACTGACGAGGCAGATTTTTTTCCCGCAGTAGGTTGCCATTTCTTTCTGCGGTAGACCAGTTTCCATCCATATGTCCTGCTATTTACCCATATCTGGGTGGGTAGAGAAGAAGAGGATCCATACCTTTCCCAAAGGTATTAGCACGTCAGTTTGTCAGTTATGTACCATGCGTGATACACTCTTAGGGGCAATCATGTATCTTTCGATACATGACTGATGTGGCAGATTTTTTCCCACAGTAGGTTGCCATTTCTTTCATCCAACTGTCCTGCTACTTACCCATAGCTGGGGGAGAAGAAGAGGATTCGTACCTTTCTCAAGGGTATTAGTGAATGTGATGGATTCAACTAGAATTCGAACTCAGCTCTTCGAGTCCTCAATCCGAGCCGCTATCCATTACTCCACCGTGTCTCCCAATAAATACAATACTATAACAATAACAATGAATATGAGGTGCACATACCGAAAAAAAAACATAATCTACCGACCTTTCGACCTTTAAAATGCATGAGGATAGTTACCGAAGCAAATTACTAACTCCTCTCAAGGAAGAATGAACAGAATGACAGGAAATTTTCGTAACATTTATACCAAGCTGTTTGATTAATTCTTCTGTTTATGTATTTCGTAAGAATACAAAATTTTGGCACAAAGCTGAAGGGGAAGTAGGGAAACGCTAATCTTCATTAGTTATCCTAATCCTAGTTAATCCTAATCACGAACATTTACTCATTGACCACAAGAACTCATCAATCTTACATATACCATAATACCACATATTCACAGGGGACCTACAAAACATCCCATGATGTAAAAATTTCATTTCATTGTCCATAAAGTCCGTTTATATGAAAATTTCATGATTCATGTTGAATAGGAATCATTTAATGAGAGACATAAACTACATCCACTCGAAATCTGAAATTAGATATAAGATTATTTATTTCATAAAAAATACAAAATTGTGGTACAAGACCGAAGGGGAAATGTGGAGAGGCTGGTCTTCATTAGCTATTCTAGTCCAAGTCAATCAGAATTACGATCCATTCATTCATTACAATTTGCTCATTCACCACAAGAACTCATCAATCACCATTCAATCCTACATATACCATAATGCCACATATTCACAGAGGACCTACAAAACATCCCATGATATAAAATTCGATAAAAATTGATAAAATTGAAAATGTCCGTGAAAATTCCATGAAGCATGAAATGATGGGGGAGAGGATGAACCCATAAAACACACTGAAAATGTAAAAAAAGAAAAAGGAAAAGTAAACATACTAAAATTCGAACGATACGGACTTCACTAAGTAACTAATCAACTAACGGAAAATTTCAAGATGAACAAGATTACTATCATATTAATCACATTTCAGTTTCATCCCTTCACGATGGCGGCGTTTCATTCGTTTTGACGCGTTCATTAACAGGACAGCCGTGTTTTCATTACAAGACAAGTAATGGTTGTACAAAGACTTACAATTTTTTTTTCTAGATTTATACATTGTTATACTTGAATTCTTTAAAGATAACTAAAACATATCCGTTGAAATATTGTTCTACATTGTCGAATATTGAGTTTTTTCTTTTCTTTTCTTTTTCATATATCGCGTTCATCTCTTAATAGTTAACAAAGGATACAACAATAATTATATTAATAATAATAAAGAAAACGCTAATAATAGAAATAATAATGATATAATAATAACGAATATAATAATAGTGAATGTACTCTATTACTACTAGTTGTGGATTCCGGGATGAAATCCGATATCATTGATATCGGA
>OZ038520.1:13768609-13818609 GCA_964036315.1 Acanthosepion esculentum
GTTAAAAATATATTGTACCTACACCCACGACTCCCCGCCATTTGGTAAAAGAATACAAGACACTTTTAGTACAGACACCGATGGGTTGGGGGTCAAAGCATACATCTGGAGGGGCAATTTATTACCTATACCAGAGCATGTATACATACATGAAGCTTCAGAAAAGAAATGTTGGACCTGTCAGAATTACTTATGAGTGTGTGATTTGCAGACCAGAAGACACATAGCCAAAGAATTTCTAAAATGGGGCTTAAAACCCCCAAAATCAGATCAACCGAACCGAATTGGGCAGACATTGTTCTGGAATTTTTAAAATGCAATGTTCATGACATCATAAAGATATATTAAAGTTCAAAAATAGAATGCACATATTTTTGCGTATTGGACCATAACAGACAGACCAGATTTAAGCAGAACTGTCGTCATTTCTGCAGTCTTTTTTTTTATTTTATGCGCATGATTAATCTAATTTTATGATTTTTTGTTGCAATGTGTCTAATTTGACATGCATTTTATTTTTTGGATAAAGCTTTCAAAAAAAAAAAAAGAAAAAAAAGAAAAAAGAAAAGTCAATGCTGTATATGTATAAGATGATACTTATGTCATGGCTCAATTCTCTGGTCTTGTGACCAAGGTTTTAAGAGTTATTATTTTCGTTCTTGTTACAGAGTCTTATCCAGGCTAATCACAAGAAAGAAAACCTTAAATGAAATCGAAACAAGCCAACAAGAAGACGATGAGCAGAAATCGATGGATCAGGAAACTATAGATATTATTGAGTTCATGAAGGATCATGTTATTAAGAATGGTCAAGTAGTGAGGTTGAGCCAGCTTGCATCCCTGTATTCAGAGATGTTACTAGAAAGAGGTATCGGGGAATGCTTCTCGCACAAAGATCAAACTTCACGATTACTTCAGGGATGAGGTAGCTTTCTTCCAAAAGAAACCAGGATTTCCAATGTTTGTGTACAGTAATAAAGAGCCAGTAGAAGAACATTCTGAATTGAGCAGCTTCATGTTTCTCACAACAGAACAAAAAGTATGCAAAATTGCAAAAGTTATCAAGTTATCAGCAATGCAGCTAGCCAATTTTTGACTTTGCCTCACTCCTAAGAAGAAGTGAAACAAGAAAGACTGCTGATACCCGATATGTTAAAAAAAACATGCAGACTCTGCTGTCTAAAGACAAAAATGCCTCCAAACGAACGAACCGGCTCGTGAAATCAGTTGGCCAAGATTTCTTGTTTAGCGCTTCTCACGGACGAATCAGAACAGTTAAATATCTTCAACTTGGTCAGATTACAAAACCTAAGACAGATTCAAGAGAAATGGTGACCTATCTGAACAGACTAGAACATGCAATGCCCTAGATTGAAGTCAACAGATTTGAAACGTCTATGGCTGAGGCAGAATTGCGACTTAAATGCTTGCGTGGTTTTGTACCTAACTTGGTTGTACTTTCCACATGTTTCACCTTTGTGTTTGATAATTGTGACCACAAACCAAGCGGGGCATCCATGCATTGCACCAATGGAATTATAAGGCACGTCAGGCTATATGACGGTTCCGTATAGGATACAGGTTCGATTCGTGTCGGAGGACAAAAATTTTCTATGAATATATATATATGTATGTGTATATATATATATATATATATATATATATATATATATATATGTATGTATACAAATGAGAGCCTGAAGAGGTACAATGTAGTGCCCAAACACGAAAGCTATTGTGTAGCGATTTCAACATGTTTTTGTTATAATATCTTATAATAAAATAATAATAATATATATATATATATATATATATATATATATATATATATATATGTGTGTGTATGTACATATATGTGTATATGTGTATGTGCGTATATATGTGTGTATATATATACGTGGGTGTGTATATACGTATTTATATTTATATAGTTTTAATATACGTTTGTTTGATTTTTCATGTATATGCGTGTATTTGTAAATGTCTGTGTATATGTTTAGTTTATATGCATATATGAATACGTGCGTATGTATGTATATGTAAATATGTATGTGTATGTGTATGTATGTATGTATTTGTATATATGTGCATCTTTGTGTATATATATTTTTACTTGCTTTATTTACTTTTTTACGTTGCTGTATGGGTTGATATATTTATACGTGCTTATATGTATGCCTATGTGCGTATGTGTGTATATGCGTATCTGTATGCGTATATATGTATATGTAGGTACATGTGCAGATCTGTATGTGTGTATGTGTGAATGTACGATTATATATGAAGGTAGTTATTTACTTTTTCATGTAGTGTGTGGAAAACTATATGGTTAAATATATATATATATATTTATATATATTTATTTGTTTAAATTTTATCTATATATATTTGCCCAGATTAGTTATATTTCAAGTTAGAATTCGTTTAATAACATATTAAGCCCCGAATATGTTTTGGCTATCGCGTCTGATTGTCTAGGTCAATGTGCATGTGGGTGTATGTGCATGTGTTTATTGATGTCTATGTGTAAGGAAAGTGCATGCACGTTTGGTTGCGTCTGTGTGTGTGTGTGTGTGTGTGTGTGTGTGTGTGTGTGTGTGTGTGTGTGTGTGTGTGTGTGTGTGTGTGTGTGTTTATCAAGGGTCGTGTCTCGTCACCGTTTTTTGTGCGTGTATATATATCTAAATATGTCTGGGCGCTTATGTATTATAACCTGAGTATGTTTGAATTGAAGTTAAACTGTAAAAATGTATACATTTTTGTCTGGAGCTATGAACATCCTTTTTAACATAATTTCAATGAAAAAATAAATTAAATAGCATATGTATTTTTTTTATTACTTTTTTTTCTCTCGGTAATTCTACAATTTTAAACTTAATAGAGATTTGATTTAGATTTCTAAATAGGTAATTTTTTACTTTTAATTTTAATTTCAAATTTTATAAAACTTTTAATATCTATGATAACCTTGCTTTGTTGTCAAATGTTTTGAATTACCATATACTTGTATTTTGATTGGTCATTCTAGCTTATGTAACAGCGTTTACCCCTAGCGAAGGATCGTTAATTAATTTGAAACTTTTAAAACCATTTATTCTACATTCAACATCATCTCTTGATAAGACACCAGAAGTGTTGAAACAAAATGGCTATTTTTGTAGTGATTTTATAACATATTTATGTTATAATATTTAAATAAATAATTATATATATATATATATATATATATATATATATATATATATATATATATATATATACGTGTGTGTGTGTGTGTGTACGTGTGTGCGTGTGTATGTATGTGTGTAAAATTTCAGTTAGAGTATATCTGTAAAAAAACAATATGAGTAAAGAGAAAAGGAAAAATTAGCTGCTACGTTTCTCTGAGGCAATTTATCAAGTCGACTAAGATAAGTTTTCCTTTTTTGTTTATATATATAACAATAATTTAAATTCTACTAAATATATATGGTTATTGTAATAATGAAGCATTCCACATACATTTATACGGTGATTGATTTTTTAAAATTGTGTGTTTAAAACAAACTTATCTTTAGAAACTTTAAAATATGTAAAATAAACAGAAAAAAAGCACACGCATCAACATAAATTATTTACTTTGACTTATAAAGGTATATAGTTCTGTTATTTTGCATCGAGCACTATTTTATTAACCCTAGCAGTCAATTTGCAATATATATATATATATATATATATATATATATATATATATATATATATATATATGTGTGTGTGTGTGTGTGTGTGTGTGACAAAATAATAATATTTATATATATATATATATATATATATATATATATATATGTAACAAAATAATAATTTATATATATATAAATATATATATAAGATAAAATAATAATATATATAATGATACCGCCTATAGATCTCAGAAATACTTCCCACGTAATGGTAAGACATTAGTGACAATCATGTTTTTATCTAGCTCACTATTTCTTTAAGCAACGGCACACCTGGGAGCAAATGAAAATATCACGACAGTCACGGCACACTTAGCAAAATTTTTAAAGTGTGTACATTTAAATGCTATAAAATAAAACCATAGATTAAAAAAATATATACATACACACAAACATGAACTTAGTTTATTTCATTGTTTCTATTCAACTATTTGTGCGCCGTATTTAGTTTGAAACCTGTGCCTGGTGTTTTTTCACGATTTATTCAATGTTTGGTCGAATGTGCAATAAGCAGACCCCATTTATTCTTCTCTGGAGCGTATTCTTTCCCACTTCTTATTTTTTTTATGTTATTTAGTGTTGAGAAGCATAATTCACATAAATAAGAAGTAGAAAATTGCATTAAATCTGATAAAGACTTTGTAGCTAATGTGTGATATTCCTTTTGTATTGAAATCCAAAATATATCAATGGGCACCGTCGAATGTATTATTCTGAGTTCTTAGAAAGTAAAAATACTTTATAAAAAATGAATATTAAAACAAAGTATTTAAAATAACATAATCGAAGAAAATTAAAAAAGAAGTATTTGAAAAAAGAAGTATTTGAAAAAAGAAGTATTTGAAAAAAGAAGTATTTGAAAAAAGTTCAATACTAACATTGTACAATTACAACTTCCACACACACAGACATATATGTGTGCCGGGAAAATATTTCGGGACACACTTAATTGTTCCGTGACACGGCTGTTGAGAATCATTAATCTATCTAATATCTTACTTTTACGTCAGAGGTATTTTTGGGAAGTATATCTGAGAGTTATTTCTGCCGCAACGTGTATATTAATTTTCTTTTTTTTTTTAAATAAATTTGCATTCGTTATCAGTAATTTGACATATGAGTATTTAATAATTGTGTTATACTCTCACGCTTTCACTGTCGAAAATGTAACCGTCTCTTCTACTCCATTAGCTTCATGTCTCGCACCTCTCGCCTGTGGAACTCACTCCCCTTTTCCTGTTCCCCTGATAGCTATAATCTCCAACTATTCAAATGTAATGTCAATCGACGTCTCCAGATACCTTGATCTATCCCCTATCCTTCTCTTCATCCTTTCCTCTATCACTCCTATTTTCTCTCGCTCTAACACTCTGTAACCCCTTGCGTGCTAGTGGCTTCCCGCCTTGATTGGAGTAAAACGCTAAAAAATAAAAAAATAAATAAAATAATGTTAATGAAACATACGAATTTTAAGTATATATATGTGCCATTATTTTACGTGTCTGTATGCGCATGCGTTCACGCATGCGTATTTTAATGTGTTGCTGTATTTAAACTGATATGTCTTACAGACAGTAACTCGTGTGACTACATGTCTGTTCGTTTTATGAATTTAACATATGACGTGCTTATTATGTACTGTCGATTATAGAATGGAATTCGTTGCCCCTGTATGGATGCGTATGTTGTGCTGATACACGTATTATCAATGCCTGAATGTATGTAAGAGAGAGTAGGTCCCCACGCACCTTCTGACCCAGTCTTTATTTGTTCTCAGAACAATGCTAATAGATTGCTTTACGTCGTTTGCAGAATTTGGAACGCTGGGCTACAAAGAGATTCTAGTAAAAGTCACGATTTATATTCCTCGTCACGTCTAAATCATTTTACAGTAAAAAAAAAAAAAAAAAAAAAAAAAATTCGTGGGATTTAGCCAAGAAATGTATTCGGAAAAGCAACACCAGATTAAAATGTCCACAAATTTAGTATTCTTTTACAACGCCGAAGGAATTGCAAGTTATTTCTATTTTTCTCACAAGTCAATGAATAAAAGAAGTCAGTCTGGGTTTCCATAGATCATCATCATTATCATCATCGACATCGTCGTCTTCGTCCTCATCGTCATCAATATCATCATCATCATCATCCTCATGATCGACAGTTCTACGAATAAAAGAAGTCAGTCTGGGCTACCATAGAAAATCCTCTTCATCGTCGTCGTCATTATCGTCATCATCAAAATCGTCATCACAATCATACGTGGTGGTACGGTAGCTGCGTGTGGTTGAGCAACTGATCATTTTCCTCCACATATCTGGGTTAAAAGCCCGATAGCTATTCATTCATGCTTTGCGTATCTTTGGCAATTATACCTTTGCCCTCTACAGGTTAAACCGCAGCCGATGTCCTTCAATTTCAAAGCTCGCCTTGGCCGCGGGCACACATACATTGATTCCATATCCGTTTACTTCAGTTCAGGAACCCCTCCGTCCAGTGATGCCCTATTATCAGGGCAGTAAAACCCAGTTTACCCATTTTTCTAGATCATAGTTTCCCACCCTCTACCCACATGGCCAAAATGCGCCATGTCATATTTCAAGTGCTCCACAGAAATATAATTTTTACTGGGCTACCAGACTAATATATGGGCCACAGCTTATTGAATGGTCCACAGTGCTTTTATTGACTACTAGTAAGAAATCGGAAAGCCGAGTTCGAATTCGAGTCGAATCCATTACATTTACTTACATCCTAAAACTCTTGGGAAAGGTTTTAATCCTCTTCTTCTCCACTCAGCTATGGGTAAGTAGCAGGACAGACCGGGTTGTATAACCTTTGATGGCAATTGGTCTATGGCTTTCAATCATGTGACTAAGCGTGTATCACGAATGGCACATAACTGACTGAGCCCTTAAATTAAATTAAATGTACGCAAATAATTTTAATATACTTAGATTATGAAAATTTACTAATTACTTAGTGTTTGAACAACTTTTAATTAGTTAGATATTGAAAATACCCCCTTTTTTACTGTAGAAAAAGCAAATAATGCATTTTGGATGTTTGTTTTGAAAATGCCTCTTTGTGTGTTCATATTATCATTTATTTAAGCTTGTTGAGGTTTCTCCAATATATTCTTTTCTGAAATCTTTGGAGGTGATATTGTAAATCCCCCCTTCAACTTTTGGATTATTGTTTTGTTTTGTATTAAGTCTTTTATTGTTTTAGATGTAGTTGTGACAAATTTTCTGTTGAGTTTAGATAAATTCTTTTCGGTTGTAGTTGTGAAGAATAACGGTATATAATTTTATTTTATTTTATATAAAGAACAATTTCTGGAGAAAGATTATGACAGAGTGGAAAAACATTTTCGTTTGACTCGTTTCCTACTTTAGGACTTGATCAGACTAAATTTGTTTACATTGATGCGACTACACATGCGCACGAACGAGAAATGCTGGGAATTCTAAATTATTTTTAATTTTTTTAAATGTTATTTTTTATGAGTTTTGGGTCTATAATCTATCCAATTTAACTTAGGTTCTTTTTCTTTTTGATTACATTTTTTATTTATTAGATATCCCACACCAGGAATTTTGAAATGGCAAATTCTACTTGGATGATCTAGCGATCAAGGCATTCTTATAACATATTCGGTTAAGTGAATTGATTTTACCTTTGATCAGAATAGCATTTTTATGTTAAAATTGGGGTTAGTCACATTACGATGAGCCACTAAAGCATTTAATGTCTTGTTCTTTAAAATGTGCCTTTTGTCTACACATACATTTCTCCTCTGTATTTTTGACAATTATATATATATATACATAATTTATATATACTTATTACTGTCCGTCATAAATATGTAAGTTTCTTTTCATTTTTCGTTTCAACCTTTGGAAATAAAATCTGATGATCCGCGGCCCTTTAAAACGGCTGTGGTGAAATAATTTATTATATGGAACCTTAAAGTGGTCTGTTTTTATTTAAATTATTAGCTCTGATTTACATTGAGCTCTCTGGATTTTATCCTCCTTGGGTCTACCCATACGGATTACCTAGTTTTTCGTAAACTAACTAACTAACTATATATATATATATATATATATATATATATATATATATATATATATATATATATATATATATATACATTTGGTTGGATTGATGTGAGTTTGTGATCCTGGATTTCACGCTTTTGCGATCGTCATACAAACTGACTAATTTTTTTAAATTTTGGATTTATGTAGGTTGCGTGTATTCGTGTTATTATGGAAGTGGGGTAGGGAAATCGTCGTCGTGATGTCACTCATGCTAACGCAAACATACATGCATGCCCGTACACCCATTGAGGTACGCAGGTACACATATACACACGGACTCGCCCACCGGGGCTTACAAAAACATAAAACATATGGACAGTATGGGACTTGACATATGTATGTATATGTGTGTTGTTGTCTACATACATACGCATTTGCTTGTTGAACTTCAACGATGGGATGTGTATCCATTTCTCTCTTGAATGTTGCCATGTCAACAACCAGACCATTTCTCTATTTTTCCGCTGAATAATATTTCATCGCACGCACGTATGTATACGTGTGTTGGGGGTCTGTGTAAAACTATGATAGGTAAAAATTGCTATTTAATTTAATTTTTTAAGGCTGATTTGTTATTATTTTAAAGCTGGTCATTTACTTGTCCTTGATGACTGCGTATATGTAACTGGTAGAAATTGCAGTTTGTAATCCTTATTAGTTTTTATTTGGTGGTGTAAAATTTGCTGGGGGAGAGAGGAGTAATTTACGTTAATAATTATAGCGGACTAATATGGTAAGTGTAGTTGTGATGTGGTAGTAATGTGTTGGAGGGTTGGTGGCAATAATAATTTTAGTAGCTAATAATTATTGTAAAGTGGTAGAAGTGATTAGTAATGGTGGTGGAATGATAATAACAATAAATGTAATTATTGTGATGGTAGCTTGAACTAGAGAGTGATTGTTGGTGTTTTTTATTCTATCCGTTTGGTATACATTCTGATAATATTTATTTTCATGCCTTCATTTGGAAATTATCTCTGACGTTTTGTTTAGAAAATATATATATAATATCACACACACACACACACACGCACACACACACACACACACATATACATATATATATATATATATATATATATATATATATATATATAATGCTGGGCTACACATGTTTCGTATGGTAGTTAGTCCCTGTTGCAGACGTATTAGTTCAACGTTCACAAAGACCAACTGCGGTTTATACTATAACTATGCTTAGTGAACCTTAGTTACAGTTTCTCAAAATGTTGATCATGCCATTTTGAACAAGATTAGTACGCTCAAACCGTCGGTCAAGATGAATTGTGACTTCCTGCTAGAACAAACATCAGTGGTCTCCAAAAAGTTTACTTTGCCCAATTTCGCTAAGACGTCTTGGGTCAACTCGTGGTAAGGTTTTCAGTTACTTTATAAATCTACTACAAACTGGGATCGCTTCCTCAGTTTCCTGATAAACAACCATAACATTCAAACCGGGGTCTGAAGGAGGCCGGAGATACAATGACAGAAACGTCGTGAATATGGCAATAAAGATGAGGAGATCAAGATGTGTATGTTATGTTTCCTTATTGTATCCGGTAAAGCCGGGTCTAAACTATGGTCTTTAGACTATTATTATTATTATTATTATTATTATTATTATTATTATTATTATTATTATTATTATTATTAGTGTATGTTATGTTTCCTGATTTGTATTGTGTAAAGCCGGGTACAAACTATGGTCTTTAGGCCCTGTAGGAGAATTGACATTTAACTGATATCACTTTTTTTAGTATATGGGATGTTCCTAGTAGGGAGATATTCTGGGCAACTTGTATGCTGTTACCTGGGACACTGTTAGTAAAATTATCCATTGCTTTACCCACCAGGCTCAGAGTTTCGATTACTATTGGTACAGTCTCAGTCTTAATTTCCCACATCCTGTTAATCAAGATCTCCAGGTCGCTATATTTGGACAATTTTTTGATAATTTTCATGGTGTTTTTTTTTCAGATGGTACTGCTATATCAATAGGCATACACCTCCTGAATTTCTTGCCTTTTATGATATCAGGTTTGTTGGCTTTTATTTCCCTGTCAGTTTGAATTGATATATCGCAGAGGATAGTTGCATCAAATTTTGTGTAACTGTGTCTGGTTGGTGCTCATACCATCTCTCAGTGGTTTCGATTTTGTGCTTCTTACATATCTTCCAGTGCACATATGTCGCTACCTTGTTATGTCTGTGGGTATATTCATTATTTTTTTTTTGCTAGTTCCGGACATCCTAAGATAATATGGTCGACAGTTTTATTATATTTCCGCAGATCCTGCATTTCGGGTTAGTTCCAACCTTGATTATGTGACAGTGATAAGATCTGACTGCCAGGTTTTGGTCCTGACCTGCAATAATTAGACATTCTGTCTCAGCTTTCAACCTCAGCCACAGATGTGCTTTCTGTTGCTCTGCATCTGCATCTGCTTATTTCGTATTTTAGTTATTTCTCATGCAACGCCATGCCCTCCCAGGTTTTTTTATGTTATTTCAATTGGCTAAGTTATTTTGCTTTGTTTTACTCACTTCGTTTTTTGCTAGTAGGTTTCAGGTTTAAGTCCTTTCTTGAAGATTGCAGCTTCTTTGTTCATGGAGTGAATTTGGTGTTTTACTATTTGTAGGAGAGGGTCATTGGTTTTTTATGTGGTATATTTCCAAATCGATTGTTGTAGTTTATAGATTGAGTTCAAGTTAGATTAGACCTCGGCCTCTTAAAGCTTTTGGTACGTACAACCTATCAACATCTGATTCCGTGTAGTGCATCCTCATTTAGGCAAGCATTTTTCTGGTCTTGGCGTCCAATCTTTTAATGTCATTCAACTTCAATTTAATAATGTTGAAGCTGTATGTTACTACGCGTATAGCTAAGGTGTTGATAGCCTTCATTTTATTGGCCCCATTAAGTTAGCTTTCTAGTATCAAGCGCACTGACCTATAATATTCTTTTCGGATTTTTTCCTTCATAACTGAATGTTGTATTCCTTCTCTTTCATTAATTACTAATTATTTGTATGTACTATCTTGGTCTAGTTCCTTAATCTTGTTGTTGGTATGAAGGAATAAATCTGTAATTTTCGTTAGTTTACCGTCTTTGAAGATGGTTTTGGTATATTTGTCGATTCCAAATTCCATCCTAATGTTTTCGCTGAAGGTTTTGACAATGGTGAGTAGATTTTACTGCTGGTTGTCATTCTTGGCAAACGTTTTAAGATCATCAATATAGAATAGGTGATTCGGTTTGCCATTCTGTGACTTTTATCCGTAGCTACTGTTGTTTAGTAGGCAGCTGAGTGGCGACAATGCAAGACAGAAGAGTAGTGGTGAGAGTGAATCTCCTTAGAAGATCCAGCTTTTGATGTTGATTGGTTTCGATGCAAATGACCCGTTTATATGGTTTAGATTTAGTGTAGTCTTCCAGTTTTTCATGCTCTCCGTTATGAAAGTATTTATTGTGAGGCATAATCTGTATATTTTAGACCTTCTTCTATCCACGAGTGTAGAACATTGTCGAACGCCTTTCTCTAGTCGATCCATGCTATCCATAAGTTTCTTTTTCTTGTTTTCATCCCTTCCAATATTGTTTTATTGATAATTATTTGGTCCTTTCACCCGTAATTTCCTCTTTTGCATCGCTTCTGTTCTGCAGCGAGTAAAATGTTTCATCAAGGAAGTTGTATGTCTTCTCGTTCATGATAGAAGTGAGGATCTTGTACATTGTTGGTAGACAGGTAATGTGCTTAAAGTTCTTCGGGTTATGCGTCTGTTCTCTTTTGTGGAGTAGCTATGTTACTCCCAACGTGAGCCCTTTTGGGCATTTTTCTGATTTTCTGATTATATCATGATATGCCAGTATGTAAGATGATCACGTTTTGTCAGGTTCATCGATCTTTCGATTTCGTCCCTTATTTTTCTAATTGCTAAGTTAGCGAGGTTGATGGTTTTCTTCCCTTGACGGTTCTTTCTTACTTTTGGAATTGTTGACCTTTCTTCGAAGGACATTTCCCTTGCATACTTCCATTTATATCTGATGTTTTTGTCATCTCTATTTCTATGTTATATTTGTCATTATCTTTCTCTATTTAGATTATTACAAATGGTTTCTATTTCTTCCTCTGGGGTTTTGGCATTTAACCCCTTGATGTTAAGGTTTAATATATTTTTTATGTTTACTCAGCTTCTTCTTCTTCTTCTTCTTCTTCTTCTTCTTCTTCTTCTTCTTCTTCTTCTTCTTCTTCTTCTTTCCTTGATTTTTTTATGTATACACATTTCTTTCCGGGTAACCAAAGACGTATTGTCAAAAATTGCTCTATAACATTTTCCACTGATAATTTCTGTAAAAAAATCAACAAAAGAAACCTAAGATCACACTTTTTTTTTACAAAAATGAAGTTCTTCGTAATGTGAGAGCTGTGCTTTTGAGTCCATCGGAACCTTTTCCAATCAATTCGAGGGCTCAAAGTACAACTGGAATTATTGATATCCTCATATATCTTTTTATATATTTTCACTTAAAGATCCTTGTATTTTTATATTTTTTTGAAGATCTTCAAAAATACATTAAAATCTGCAGAGATGAACAATAACGAGCTATCAAAGACGCGTTTCGCCGAGAGCATCTGCTACCTCTGGCTTCTTCAGTTTAGAATGAAAGAAAGACAAAACTATATGCATGGAAAAATGCGTTATAATCTATAAGGATAAGTGGATTATAATCGCTCTCTCTCTCTCTCTCTCTCTCTCTCTCTCTCTCCCTTTCCTTCTCCGTCTCTTTCTTTCTCTTTCTACTCATGAACTTTCCTGCATAATATTTAGAATTGATGAATTTAAGCGCAGTCTAGATTAGCAACAAAGTCTCATCATTTTACACTTGAAATGGCGAGATGTAACCGTAAATTCTATGCTAACAGTTTCTTTTCTGGTACTTCTCGCTTGTGGAATGCTCTTCCAAGTCAATTTTGATCTTTAACAATTTAATTGGAATGTCAATCGTTATAATCCTTTTTCCTTATTCTTATTCTTTTATTGTTCTCTCACCTCTTAAAATTTTTCTCAGATTTTCTCTCCCCTTGCATCTAAGTGGCTTTATTGACTTGTTTGGGTGAAATGATAAGAAAACCACTTTAAATAAGCATATATAGATTAATAGAAAGAAATGTTGGAAATTAAGCTTGTGATAACGAAGTTGAGAGATAGCCAGAGAGAATCTTTATAATTTGGATTTTCAGTTAATAAATTTAAGATGTTAATTACGTGACTAACGTTTGGAATTTCTCTTTCTTCGTTTCTGTTTACCGAAACAAATTCTTTTTGGTCTTTCTCTTTGGCACACCGATTTAATATATCTATAATTAGTTTATTAATTAGTGACTTTGGTTCACTCTCCTGCAGGCCAATTGGCGCCAAAATTGAAAATTCAGATTAATTTACCAATTGTTTATTTGTGACTGGTACTGAGGTCTTTGACTTAAGGAAGTTATTTCTTGGAATAGTCGCGTACTTGTGATAATATTGTATATTCAATCGTTCGGTTGTACTTAGATATGTATGTGTATTCGGAGTAGTAAGCACACACACACACACACACACACACACACACACACACACACACACGCACACGCACACGCACACACACACAAATATATATAGTAGGATATTACACCAAAGACATGTAAAAATCGCTAAACAATTGCAGTCGTTACATGTGTGTGTGTGTGTGTGTGTGTGTGTGTGTGTGTGTGTGTGTGTGTGTGTGTGTGAGTTCTTATCGACTGGCGATTGAAGAACGGACTTAATAAAACGCAACATTTATGATGAATTAGAGTAAGTATTTATCAACAATATGATGTCAAGAACATACCACTATAGAATCTGACAAGATAAAAAATTAAATTCCTTGAAAATAATTGAATTTCACGATGTATATCCATTTTTATTTCCGAGTACTTTCGACATTAGAACAATATCATCTTTAGGATCTTGTTTTTGTTAAGACAAAATTGCTGTGTTCATCTTAAAATTAAAGTTTTTACTTGTGAAGTGAAAAACGCTAAACACTGCACAATTTGAAAATTTTTATGATGCAATAAACGTGCAGTAACATCAACGGAGGTAACTAAGCTATTGAAATATCTCACAATGTTTTTAAAAACTATTTAAATTTTTAGTTATAACCTACATATTTTGAACTATCTGCTGTAGACATTTTAAAACATTTGTATAGTATTCATAATTAATTTTATTAAGGGTTAGTTTCCTTTTTTTAATATAGATAGATTAAAGAATTTTTAGTGTACGTTTATTATTTTCATGAAAAAGTATAGATATATTTTTTTCTAAATTACGTATGTGGACAGGCATGCTGTTGTAAATGTTGAGACATGTTAGACGCATCATTCATATGAAAACTCAACCTTCTAGACAACATAGTTGTTTTGTAACCAAGATATATATTATTTTTGTATATATGTTTGTGCGTCTGTGCGATGACCCTAATCCTCATTATCTTGAGAAGATTTATCATAGACCTGAGTTCTATTTTGTTTTATCCATCTAACCTAACTTTTAATTAAATAGCGATATATCTACATCGTTAATTAGAGTATAAACATTTTTAAATATTACATGACATTCAAGATAAATAATACTTAATTTAATTTTATTTTTATATGCGTATAGTTATGCTTCTATCTAGGAAATTGATTAAATCCGACAAATATTTAATATATTTTCTGTTCATACGTTAATTTTTATGGATAAACTCACTTGAGTAAATGCTCTGTTCTTTAATTAAACACCATTAATTACATTTACCGACCTAAATATTCGAGAAATTTTGAAGAATGCACCCCGACAGGAATTGAACCTGTACCGTATACGTAACCACCATTAATCCTGGCGTGCTATGACCGTTCAACAACAGAAAACTTCCGGTTAAGCAGTATCATGTCTGCTCTGAATACGTAAATGACAGATCGAGATAGATCGGTGAATGTGTGTGTTTAAAAGTAGTATTTCGAGCTTTGCTTCACCGGAAGTTCTCTGTGGCTGGACGGCCATAGCAGCCCAGGCTTAACGGGGGGGTTCCTTATAGGATACAGACAGGTTCGATTCCTGCCGGAGAACGCACAATTTCTACGAAATTTCTCGAAATACAAACCGGTAAATGTAATTAATACTGTTTAATTAAAAGAACAGAGTATGTACTCTAATAAGCATATCCATAAGAAATAACGTATAAACATAAAATATATTAAATATACATGTATCTATATAAATCACTACTTACAATTTTAACCCTCTGAGCCCTGACCACCGCTTTACCGGTGGTAGAGGAAAATGACGTAATGCCCAGCCACCGGTTGGACAGGGGTAGAGAAAAATGACTTAATGCCCTCCCACCAGTTGAACGGTGGGTAAACACTTGTAACTATTTTTATATCTACCGTGAAACATTACATACCAATTATTTCCGAATTTTGACTCAGGGGCTCAGGCTGAAAGATTAAAATTGTTCAGAAACTCGGGGTTCAAAGAGTAAAGAACGAACGAATTCTTCAAACCCGGAAAAGAATAGAAGAGATTAATATAAACTGAGATTATTTATTTTCTGATGGAATGATTTTGAGAGTTGAGTAAAATGACATTGTGCTGAAATTACAGACATAAATTCCTATGGCTTTCGAAAACACTTATCAAGAAATAATAATGTAATTTTTAATTGGTCAATTCATTCGTTTTCGTATAGACTTATATAATGATACTAACTACAATAAATTATAGATGTTTTTCTTTACACCATATTTTCCAACATTCTTTTACATAGATTACTTTCTTTTTTTTTTTTTTTTTCTGGCGTGGTCCTTTTTTTCAGTTAAAATATTTTCACACAACACTCATTTTTTCGTATATCTTCCTTAAGAAAATTATATATACTTTTATTACTAACAATGTCTTTTTTCTCAAGGCATCTTAATGTAGGATCTTGTTTCAATATTTTAGTTAATCTTCTTTCTTTCTAATAATAATAATGAGAGCAATAGAAAAAATAGATAAAAAAAATCAATAGATAAATATATTATAATACTTTGGACATTAACATGATTTACCAATGACGAAAGACTATTATAATGAAAAGAAAGAAAGAAAGAAAGAAAGAAGAAATTTAAATGATACAGAAAACTATAATATATGAACACTAGCATGAATTACGAAAGACTTTGGGGTAGAGTGATTATTATGACGAAAAGAAAGAAAGAAAGAAAGAAAGAAAGATATTCAAGTGATACAGAAGACTATAACATATGAAGGTTAGCATGAATTACCAAAGACTTTTGGACAGAATGATTATTATAATGAAAAGAAAGAAAGAATGAAAGAAAGAAAGAAAGAAAGAAAGAAAGAAAGAAAGAAATTCAAGTGATACAGAAGACGATAACATATGAAGGTTAGCATGAATTACCAAAGACTTTTGGACAGAATGATTATTATAATGAAAAGAAAGAAAGAAGTAAGAAAGATATTCAAGTGATATAGAAGACGATAACATATGAAGGTTAGCATGAATTACCAAAGACTTTTGGACAGAATGATTATTATAATGAAAAGAAAGAAAGAAAGAAAGAAAGAAAGATATTCAACTGATAAAGAAGACGATAACATATGAAGGTTAGCATGAATTACCAAAGACTTTTGGACAGAATGATTATTATAATGAAAAGAAAGAAAGAAAGAAAGAAAGAAAGATATTAAAGTGATACAGAAGACTATAACATATAAAGGTTAGCATGAAATACCAAATACTTTTGGACAGAATGATTATTATAATGAAAAGAAAGAAAGAAAGAAAGAAAGATATTCAAGTGATGCAGAAGACGATAACATATGAAGGTCAGCATGAATTACCAAAGACTTTTGGACAGAATGATTATTATAATGAAAAGAAAAAAAGAAAGAAAGAAAGAAAGATATTCAAGTGATACAGAAGACGATAACATATGAAGATTAGCATGAATTACCAAAGACTTTTGGACAGAATGATTATTATAATGAAAAGAAAGAAAGAAAGAAAGAAAGAAATTAAAAGTATAATTAAGTGAAGGAAATCTGTTAAATATAGTTTTTATTGTTCTGGAAACAGTTTGAAAATGCCCAAATCTGTAAACATATTGATAAACATAAATTTACAATGAATGCTGGAAACTTATCATTTTAAAATCTAGTGAAGCAAAAAGCTAAGAGAAAAGTGGATTGCAGAAATATAGAATTTTGTTATACTAATATGGAAATTGATATAAACAAGTTTACATAGATAAATAGATGCGAACAAGCTGAGATAGATAGATAGATAGATAGATAGATAGATAGATAGATAGATAGATAGATAGATAGTAGGGTGGGATAGATAGATAGATAGATAGATAGATAGATAGATAGATAGATATGACGGCCTTAGACAGATAGATAGATCGGTAAATAGATAGATAGATAGATAGATAGATAGATAGATATGAACAGAATGAGATATACAGATATAAACAGACTTAGATAGATAGATAGATAGATAGATAGATAGATAGATAGATAGATAGATAGATAGACAGACAGATATATAGTATTCCGTCATGTTTACTTTCTCTCTGGTGGCGTATGCCGTGTCTGTTTTGTTTTTATGGTTTGTTTTCTTTGTGGTTCTATTGACACTACACGCACGCACGCACGCATGCATGCACGCACACACACACACATATATATATATATACATGTACGTGTGTGTGCTCGTGCGCGTGCTTGCACAAAACGAAATTACAATGTCATATCGAACCTACGATTGAATTCACATAAAAAAGTCGTTATCCACCCAGAGGTTGATGTTATTCCCTTTACAGTGTTGCACATGTCCAGACCCACCGCCTCCCTTATCCTTCCGGTATCAGATCCATAGTAGCTGGTGGAGTACCAGTAGCGGTAAAAGGACACACCAAGTTTCGATACAAAGAAAGCCTTCGTCGCACTCCACGGCAACTAACAGAATTCGTGTTTTCGTTTTTATATGCTCGCTACCACCTAAGGTTAGATAGCCCAGTTTGTCCTGTTATTTTACCTATAACTATAAATTCATACTTTTCCAAGTGCATTACCACGAACATAAATATAACATACTGCAGAGAATCCACTTATGAAAAGGAAAAAAATGTTGACATTCTAATTCGAACTAATATCAATTGAAAGTTAAAAAACATCCGCAAACTCATAAATTTTATATTCATTCTAACATTAAGATAAATTCTTGAATAGGTTTTTGTTTGTAAGTTCTTAGACTCTCCACTTTGAACAAGAAACATCAATTGAAAATACTATTTAAATCCTTTGCTGTCACATTTATTTACATACAATGCCAAACGAAAAGCATACACATTCCACAAAATTCGAAACAGAAAAAGAAAGTATAAACAACACAAAAATCAGGCACATTTTATTATCTATACACTCCATAACTATCTTTTTTGACGGCATTTACTAAAAATATCTTTTAAAATTCCCCTGCGTCTTATATGCTATATGTAGGTTTATAATTCGCGATAACCGGCCGAAATTAGCTACTTGGCAACTCCTATTAGCTTAGACTCTAGAGTAACTTTCATATACCTATTGTCATTATTTAAGAGGCTATTATGCAGATTAAAAATATTATCGTTGATAATATTCATTATATTAATTTAATTACGTTTAATATTAGTACTTTGTTTCACTAAAGTTATAGGCAATAAATTCAAATTATATATTATAATTATATGTATTTGTTTCATTAGCATTTTTCTTGTGATAAATTCCGGTTGCATTGGTATAAATATAATCAGAATTTTTATATCCTAATTATTCTAATAAGACGTTTACAAGATGCAAGTTGTACAGATCATATAAAAGATATAATAAAGTATTTATAGGATCGTGTTCTTTCTTTCCTATTTAATTGTAATCAAAGTTTGTTCAAACAAAACAATACCTCATAAATATAGCCTAGGCTGTACCATTTACTAATAATTTTACTAATTTTACGAATTACTAATTCTTTCTTGTTTTGCGCTGTTAAAATTGAAGTGTGTCTCATGCACCGTGAGCCTTACATACCGTCAAATAGGGTAATTAACTTAGAAGAAATTTAGTCAAAGTTAATTATGACAATTGCTTAGAAAATGCTTAAAGATTTAATCAATATAAATGAGAGACTTAATTTCATATTAGAAGCAGGAATTTACTAAATAGATATCCAACAATGCAATTTAAATATACATCGCAAAAATTCCGAGATTTATAGAAAGAATATATCGTTAAAAATATTTAAAATTGAACAAGGCACTTTAATCCAGAAAATACCATTTTTTTTTTTAGTTAATATAATTTACTCAGACGAAGATGGATTTGAAAGTGTAATAATCTCTGGGTCACCTACAAGTAATATGAGACGGGGATTATTTCAATTTATCACTCCCCTCATTTTTTTTTTTTTTTTTTACTAAATTATCCCTTAGGCATTGTGGGACAGTTAAATCAGTAAAAAATTCTGAGGCGAAATTAGTTAAATTGTAATTTCTATAACGATACAATTAAAGGAAAAGAAAATAATGTTTCGTTTCGATAAAATAGATTTTTGTTTTGTGAAATAAGATGTTTTTATAAGGACATCAGATAATCGCCAAATATGTCATATAGAAAAGATTTATAAATTGTCTTGCATATATTATTATTATTATTATTATTATTATTATTATTATTATTATTATTATTATTATTTTTTATTTCCTTTGATATCTGGCGTTTACACATTTCTTTCCGGGTCCCGCCCAGGGACCTAAGGTTAGAAATGGCATCATGACACTTTCCACTGCAAAAAAAATAAAAAATAAAAAAAATAATTACATAGATAAAGCCCTTCGTAAAGTGTGGGCTGTACTTGTCAGAACAATTTTTTGTATCTCTTTGAGGCATGGACTTCCAGGGATCCCTTCAATCAGCCTACTGGAATTTTTTCCAACCAGTCCAAGGGCTCCAACTACAACAGGAATTGTTGATGTTCCCATGTGCCACATTTTTGAGATTTCTATTTCAAGGTCCTTGTATTTTGACAGTTTTTCGAATATCTTCAAAGACACATTGCAGTCTGCAGGGACTGCCATATCAATAAGGATGCACTTATTATTATTATTATTATTATTATTATTATTATTATTATTATTATTGTTACTAGTAATGCTCGAAAAATCATTGATACTTATTTGAACTATCAAATCAGAATTAAAGTTAACTTCAAGGCAGATTGAAAAGAAAAATTCTTTCAGTGATCCGTTGTTTTTTGTTTGTTTTTTTGCGATTATCGCATACATTTTTTCAAAATTAATTCTATATAATTAAATTCTGAGCAAACATTCTTTAAAATACATTCATTGTTAAAAATCACGATATTCTTTTTCATACACCATTTTGAAAATGTCGCCATTTTTAGAAACATTTCTCATCGTTACACTACACGAACATAACATAAAATAAATCAAAAGAATGAAAAAGAAAAGAGAATAAAAATACGAATTCGAGCTAAGTTCAATCTAAAATCTTTAAATGACTAATTAATTAAATGGAAAAAATATTGATTGATTGAAAAAATCAATAAAAATTATTTAATTTTTGAATGCGTTCCTACCGGCAATAACTAATTAATTGTCTTCCAGATGAAAAAAAATGAAAATATGAAAACAGCAGGTCTAAAAAGTAGCAAAAAAATATTTGTCATGCTGTGATATTTAGAATTCAGAGGAGAGAATATTTCAAACATTAAAATGAAATAAAGAAAATAGAAAATCCTGAAAATGCTAGAAGCAAGATGAAACTATTTTTTCTCGTTTACTATATTTACACATGAGATTATATCATTCAGTAAAGTTAAAAATTTTCCTAAAATTTATAAAATAGCAGAATAAAATCAACTTAGCAAGTTTTTTTATTTTCTAAGATTTTTATTTCAAATGTCCAGTCAGATGCACAGTGACTTCAGAAGTTTCCAAACAAATACTAAACTCAGATAATGCCAAATATATTTCTATGCAAGTTTTTGTTCCCAAAATAATAGAGAAACCTATTTTCCTAAAAACTTGTTTCAATAGAAAGATTTTATAAATTTCATCCGTAAGTAACATTAACTTTTCGGATAGTGAATGCCAAGTGTTTCCTTATATGGAAACTGTTAATATTATCATTAGAGATTAGGGGAACAGATACTACACGGTATTTACTTGACCACCCACTGAGTCAGGTTGTGACACAAGGTCAATTTTTAACGTAGCGACCTGAGAGTTTTCACTCGGGCCGGTGGTCTAAGCTGGTCTTAGCTGGTCTAAGCTAGTCATAGCTGGCCTTGGTTTGTCATAGCTTGTCCAAACTGGTCAGAGCCGGTCCAAGCTAGTCATAGCCATGATACCACCAGCACAGAGACAGAGCCCTGTGACCGATAAGTATCCGAGCGCGTACACCCGCTCCAAAGAGGGGTTTACTGGGAACAGATACTACACTCTGAACCCAGCCTGACGGATAGGTAGAGAAGAAAAGCGTAATTTGAGTAGCACTAGTTTCTCGGTCAATTAATGACGAATGTTTCCTTATAAGGAAACTCACTATTCAGTCATAACTGTTTTAATGAGACAAGCTTGTTAACCATTACACCACGCTGAGGCGCCCTAAAGTAAATTTACAAGCATAGCTTAGATGTGGCACAAGGCCGAAATTAAGGGGCACCCAGTGAGAATCGAACTCACTACTTAGTCGTAAGTGTTCTAGCGAGGCAAGCTTGCTAACCATTACACCACCTCGAGGTGCCACAAAATGTTTCTTTATAAGGAAATGGCTAATATTACCATTAACATTAGAGATTAGGAGAAGAGATACTACCCTTTGATCATAGGCCGATGTGCAGGAAGTGTAGAAAAGTGGAACTCGAATACCAATGGCTGCTCAGTGAATGAATGCCGAATGTTTCTTTATAAGGAAATGGCTAATATTACCATTAGCATTAGAGATTAGGAGAACAGATACTACACTTTGATCATAGGTCGATGTGCAGGAAGTGAAGAAAAGTGGAACTCGAATACCAATGGCTGCTCAGTGAATGAATGCCGAATGTTTCTTTATAAGGAAATGGCTAATATTACCATTAGAGATTAGGAGAACAGATACTACACTTTGATCATAGGCCGATGTGCAGGAAGTGAAGAAAAGTGGAACTCGAAGACCAATGACGGTTCAGTGAATGAATGCTGAATGTTTCTTTATAAGGAAATGGCTAATAATACAATTAGCATTAGAGATGAGGACAACAGATACTACACTTTGATCATAGGCCGATGGGCAGGAAGTGAAGAAAAGTGGAACTCGAATACCAATGGCTGCTCAGTGAATGAATGCCGAATGTTTCTTTATAAGGAAATGGCTAATATTACCATTAGCATTAGAGATTAGGAGAACAGATACTACACTTTGATCATAGGCCGATGTGCAGGAAGTGAAGAAAAGTGGAACTCGAGTAGCACTGGTTGCTTGATCAATGAATGCCGAATGTTTCTTTATAAGGAAATGGCTAATATTACCATTAGCATTAGAGATGAGGAGAACAGATACTACACTTTGATCATAGGCCGATGGCCAGGAAGTGAAGAAAAGTGGAACTCGAATACCAATGGCTGCTTAGTGAATGAATGCTGAATGTTTCTTTATAAGGAAATGGCTAATATTACCATTAGCATTAGAGATTAGGAGAACAGATACTACACTTTGATCATAGGCTGATGGCCAGAAAGTGAAGAAAAGTGGAACTCGAAAACCAATGGCTGCTCAGTGAATGAATGCGGAATGTTTCTTTATAAAGAAATGGCTAATATTCATTTGTACATTTGAATTACTTGTTTTTTTATGTTATGTTGTGTTCCTATTTTATTAATGTTTTTGTCATTGTTATTTGTATTATCGTGTGATAATGTTGCATTCAAACATATTATTGTTGTTGTTGTTGTTGTTGGTTGTGGTGTTGGTAGTGCTGTGGTGGTGAAAATGCAGGACACCTACAATGTTAAGCTTGCGTGCACATATATGAAACTCAATATACTCATCATGACCCAGTCTGATATTGATATATCAGGCACATGCATCACAGCCAACTACGAGCAATATGGTGACAGGTTTTTATAAAAGCAGTGCAATACTTTTGAAGGTGGTGTCAAGTCGCCTTCACTGTCGCATCCTAGAAACTTAAAAATGAAAATGAAACTCTCGTCATGAAACTGTTTCCGCTCATGAATAGAGAGGCTCAGTGTGTCATCCTCGGAAACTGTTGAGTCTTGACTCATTGTTGAATCTCGCCTAATGCATGGAATAATAATGCAACACAAAATGTACTTAGAACAAGAATGTATTATAACAAGAAAGTGTACACAATAAGTACATATAGTATTTCTGTATATTTCTGGGAAGACGTTCCTGGAGAATGTGTTGACTAGTCGCAGTCGATCAGAGTCTCTAGTTGGATCTCGTGATTCCTCCTCCTCGTCTTCCGGTACCAACCATTATTTATATAGTTGATAGTCACCTATGCAGATTAGGTGGATCCTACACAACAGAAACATACCCATTATTATTATTATTATTATTATTATTATTATTATTATTATTTCCTGTTTTCTTGATTTGCTGTTTGATTTACTGTAGTAATCAGTCAACTTATAAGGAAAACTCTGATCACAAACTACGATTGACGAAAGGATTGACTCCTAGAGGAGTAAGACCTTTATTACAGGAAGAGAATGCAACGTTTGTTATTATCAGCTACTGAAAGTCTAGTATAAAGTTTGTTTTGTTTCAAGCAAGAGCCAAGCCTGTTTAAGTTTTATTATCCCCAGTTTTCCTGATTTACTGTTCGATAAGATCCTTTGCCAAGTCTTTTACCTGAGACCTGAGATATATGAAGATTTATCTTAGAATGTTATTCAGCATATTACATTGAGAGAGAACGTTTTTTCTATCATTATGTGATCAATGCTCCTGATCAAAATCTTGTGTATCTCTCTTCCAGCTTTGGGATATGAAGATACAGATACAAAAGGCGTGTCATCTAGAAACAGTACGAATCATGATTTATGGGGGTGAACATTTGATGTTGCAGGTAACACCTTGGTGAGTTGCTGCTTGATAAAATCCTTTATGAAATCTTTTACTTGAGATTTGTGATATAGGAAGATTTATTTTAGAATGTTATTCGGCATATTAGATTGAGAGAGAAAGTTTTTCTATCATTATGTGATCAATGATCCTGATCACAATCTTTTGTATCTCTCTTCCAGCTTTGGGATATGAAGATACAGATACAAAAGGCGTGTCATCTAGAAACAGCAAGGTTCATGAAGTATAGGGTGAACATTTGATGTTTAAGGTAACAACTTGGTGAGATGCTGCTTGATAAAATCATTCATCAAGTCATTTACCTGAGACCACAGATAAAGGAAGGTTTTTGCAACAGAATTTCACAGTAAATCGATCAGACTCCTAAAATGTTTTCTAACAAGGCTACTGTCCCATATTTAATATATTTCATAGGGAATCCTAAGATACCGAAAGGCCCGACTTCATGTGAATTAACTCGCAATTTGACATTAAAATTTTAATTAAAACTTGCTGTGGTGATAAAGGAAATTGCCATTTAATTTATAATTGATTTCTCTATAGGAAAATTGTCATTTAATTGATAGCACTTTTCTTAGTATATAGGATGTTACTAGTAGGTTGATCTTCTGGGCAAATTGTATGTTGATATTACCTGGGAGATTATTAGTAAAATTATCCATTCCTTTTCACACGTACTCCAGAGCTCCGATTTCTATTGGTACAGTCTCAGCCTTCATTCTCCACATTCTGTTCATCTCGATCTCCAAGTTCTTGTATTCGGGCAATTTCTCGATAATTTTCAAGGAGACGTTTCTCTCAGAGGGCACTAATATGTCATTGTTTTGTATTCTGTAGAGCGGGATCCAAACTATGGTCCTTAGGCCCTATAGGAAAATTGTCATTTTATTGATAGCACTTTTCTTAGTACATGGGATGTTCCTAGTAGAGCGATCTTCTGGACAACTTGTATTTTGATGTTACCTGGAAGACTGTTAATAAAATTGTCCATTCCTTTTCTCACGAGCCTCACAGCTGCGATTTCTATTGGTACAGTCTCAGTCTTCATTCTCCACATTCTGTTCATCTCGATCTCCAGGTTCTTGCATTCGGACAATTTCTATGTCAATAGGCATACACTTGCTGAATTTCTTGTCTTTTATGATAATATCAGATCTTTTATTTCCCAGTCTGTTTGAATTGGCACGTTCCAGAGGATAGTTTCATCATTATTTTGGGTAGCTGTGTCTGGTTGGTTCTTATACTATCTCTCAGTGGTTTCGATTTTTTTTGTTTTTTGTTTTTTTGCATATCTTCCAATACACATGTGTCGCCACCTTGTTATGTCTGTAGGTATGTTCATTTTTGCTAGTTCCGGATATCTTGAGATAATATACTCGACTGTTTCATCATAATTTCTGAAAATCCTGCATTTCGGGTTAGTTCCATCCTTGACAGTTTGAACTGGCATGTCCGTTATTTTGGGTAAAAAGTTCGGTTGGTACTCATGCCATCTCTCAGTGGTCTCGATTTTGTGCTTCTTGCATATCTTTCAGTGCACATATGTGGGTATATTCATTTTTGTCAGTTCCGTACATCCTGAGGTATTTTTTGTTGACGGTTTCATAATATTTTCCGCATATTGTGCATTTCGAGTTAGTTCCATCCTTGACACTGATAGGATCTGGTTACGAGGCTTTGGTCCTGAGCTGCAATAATTCGGCTTTCTGTCTCAGTTTTCAAGCCGGTGCCCCTCAGCCACTCATGTGTTGTCAGTTGGTCCACATTTACTTCTTTCGTTCTTTTTAGTTATTTGCCATGCAACGCCTTGATCTCCCAGTTTTTATTTTATTTTATTTATTTATTATATTTCATTTTATTTTTTTTTTGTAATTTCATTTGGCCAAGTTGTTTAGCTTTCTGTTTTACTCGTTTGGCGTGGATGATATTCGCTTCGTTTTTTGTTGGTAGTATTTCAGGTATATTAAGCTGTTTCTTGAAGAGTTCAGCGTCTTTGTTGATAGAATGAATTTGGTGTTTTACCATTTGTAGGAAAGGTCATTTATTTTATGAGGTATGCTTCCAATTGTTGTAGTTTTTAGAGTTGGTTGATCCTGCATTCCGGGTTAGTTCCATCTTTGATTATGTGACACTGATAGGATCTGGTTACGAAGCTTTGGTTCTGAGCTGCAATAATTAGGTCTTCTCTCTAAGCTTTCTAGCCGCTGTTCATCAGCTACTGTTCTTGTGTTTTTGCTTTGTGCAGTACGAATTGCCATTTGTCTCGGCAAAAGACTTTAAAAGATACTTTTTATACATTTCATGATCCAAACAGATGAGGTGTCACGCAATCAGAGAGAAAAATGAAATCGTGTTCACTGTTTAGAGAGGAAACTACACAAGATGGAAGAAGTACACATGAGAACGATTTTGCGCAATTCATATATTTTAAGTTATCAGGAATTTGATCCACATGTTTGTTTGTGACATGCTGCCTGATAAAATCCTTTATGAAGTCTTTTACCTGAGATTTGTGATATATGAAGATTTATCTTAGAATGTTATTCAGCATATTACATTGAGAGAGAACGTTTTTTCTATCATTATGTGATCAATGCTCCTGATCACAATCTTTTGTATCTCTCTTCCAGCTTTGGAATATCAAGATACAGATATGATACTACAAAAGACATGTCATCTAGAATCAGCAAGGATCATGAAGTATGGGCTGAACATTTGATGTTGCAAATAACAACTTGGTGAGATGCTGCTTGATAAAATCCTTTATGAAGTCTTTTACCTGAGACCTGAGATAAAGGAAGGTTTTTGCAAGAGAATTTCACAGTAAATCGATTGGACCCCTAAAAATGTTTTCTAACAATGCTACTGTACAATATTCGATATATTTCATAGGGAATACTAAGATACCGAAAGGCTCGACTTCATGTGAATAAACTCGCAATTTGATATTAAAATTTCAATTAAAATTACCTTGACGATTTTGTTTACTTTTGGGATAAGAGGCTGAGAATTTGCTCGTTATGTTTTGATCTGGTTACCATTTTTCACAATAGATGAATCTGTCCCCGATATATTTCGTGATTCACTATAAAAAATTCACTAATGGAAGAAGGAGGAGAAAGGGAAAAAATTAAGAAAATTGTATGCCATAAAATAAACAGGAAAATAATGTAGAGCAAATTAATTCTTGAAATTTTAAGTGCCAATGAAATTACAAGGCAAATTATTATGCCATATAATTGTGACTGAGATTTCCTTCGTTAGTTCGCACGACTGTTACGCCCTACCAATAGCTCATAAATAAAGGTCTATTCCGATTTGATCGCGTGGAAAGAGGAAAAAAAGACATTACTTGGATTATGTGAGAAAATGAAAAAACAAAGAAAGAAGAGAAGATAAAAATGTTTAACTTCGTCCAATCGACCTGCCTTATAAATAATAGACTATTTCATTATGATCGAATTGAAAAATGAGGTGAGATATTACTTGGTGTGAGTGAAAAAACGAAAGAAGAAAGAAGAGAAGATAGAAATATTCAAGGTCTGATTCAGTGAAATGGGAAAGGATTTATATATATATAATAATGCCAAGCTCAATATTTAACTGGATAATAGAGTAATTTAAAGGACAATATTTAACAGTATAACAGAGTAATTTCAAGTACAATATTTAACTATATAATAAAGTAAATTCAAGCTCAATATTTAACTATATAATAGAGTAAATTCAAGCTCAATATTTGACTACATAATAGAGAAATTTCAAGCTCAATATTCAACTGTATAATAGAGTAATTTCAAGCTCAATATTTAACTATATAATAGAGTAATTCCAAGCGCAATATGTAACTATATGATAGAGTCATTTCAAGCTCAATATTTAACTATATAACAGAGTAAATTCAAGCTCAATATTAACTATATGATAGAGTAATTCCAAGCACAATATTTAACTAATTAATAGGGTAAGTTCAAGTTCAGTATTTAACTATATAATAAAGTAATTTCAAGCTCAATATCTAAATATATCATATAGTAATTTCAAGCGCAATATTTAACTAGAGTAATTTCAAGCTCAATATTTAACTATATAATAGAGTGATTTCAAGATCAATATTTAACTGTATAATAGAGTAATTTCAAGATGAATACTTAATTAAAATAGAGTAATTTTGAGCTCATTATTTGACTAAATGATAGATTAATTTCAAGCTCAATATTTAACTATATCAGAATAATTTCAAGCTCAATATTTCACTATATCATAGAGTAATTTCAAGCTCAATATTTAACTGTATAATAGAGTAATTTCAAGTTCACAATTTAACTATATGATAGAGTAATTTCAAGCTCAATATTTAAATGTATAATAGAGTAATTTCAAGCTCAATATTTAACGCTATAATAGAGTGATTTCAAGCTGAATATTTAACTATATAATAGAGTAATTTCGAGTTCAATATTTAACTATGTAATAGAGTAATTTAAAGCTCAATATGTAACTATATAATAGAGTAATTTCAAGCTCAATATATAAATATGACATAGAATAATTTCAAGCTCAATATTTAACTATGTCATAGAATAATTTCAAGCTGAATATTTAACTAATTCATCGAGTAATTTCAAGCTCAATATTTAATTATATGATAGAGTAATTTCAAGCGCAATATTTACCTATATAATAGAGCAATATCAAGCTCAATATTTAACTATATAATAGAGTAAATTCTAGTAGAAAATAGAGTAATCTCTAGCTCAATATTTAAATATATGATAGAGTAATTTCAGGCGCAATATTTAACAGTATAATAGAGTAATTTCAAGCTCGATATTTAACTATATAATAGAGTAATTTCAAGCTCAATTTTAACTGTATAATGAAGCAATTCCAAGCTCAATATTTAAATGTATAATAATATCAAGTTCAATATTTAACTATATAATAGAGTAATTTCAAACTGAATATTTAACTATATAATAGAGTAATTTCCAGCTCAATATTTAACTATATAATAGAGTAATTTCAAGCTCAATTTTAACTGTATAATGGAGCAATTCCAAGCTCAATATTTAAATGTATAATAATATCAAGTTCAATATTTAACTATATAATAGAGTAATTTCAAACTGAATATTTAACTATATAATAGAGTAATTTCCAGCTCAATATTTAACTATATAATAGGGTAATTTCAAGCTCAATATTTAACTATATAATAGAGTAATTTCAGGCTCAATATTTAACTATATAATAGAGTAAATTTCAAGCTCAATATTTAACTTTATAATAAATTCAATTTCAAAATTTAACTATATGATAGAGTAATTTCAAGCTCAATATCTAACTATATAATAGAGTGATTTCAAGCTCAATATTTAACTATATAATAGAGTAATTTCAAGCTCAATTTTAACTGTATAATAGAGTAATTCCAAGCTCAATATTTAAATGTATAATAATATCAAGTTCAATATTTAACTATATAATAGAGTAATTTCAAACTGAATATTTAACTATATAATAGAGTAATTTGAAGCTCAATTTTAACTGTATAATAGACTAATTTGAAGCTCAATATTTAACTATATAATAGAGTAATTTCAAGCTAAATATTTAACTATGCCATAGAGTAATTTCAAGCTCAATGTTAACTGTATAATAGAGTAATTCCAAGCTCAATATTTAAATGTATAATAATATCAAGTTCAATATTTAACTATATAATAGCGTAATTTCAAACTGAATATTTAACTATATAATAGAGTAATTTGAAGCTCAATTTTAACTGTATAATAGACTAATTTGAAGCTCAATATTTAACTATATAATAGAGTAATTTCAAGCTAAATATTTAACTATGCCATAGAGTAATTTCAAGATCAATATTTAACTGTATAATAATTTCAAGCTCAATATTTAACTATATAATAGGGTAATTTCAAGCTCAATATTTAACTATATAATAGGGTAATTTCAAGCTCAATATTTAACTATATCAAAGAGTAATACCAAGGTCAATATTTAACTAAATGATATTGCAAGATCAATATTTAACTGTATAATAGTGTAATTTCAAGCTCAATATTTAACTATATCACAGAATAATTTCAAGCTCAATATTGAACTATATATTAGAGTAATTTCAAGCTCAATATTTAACTATATAGTAGAGTGATTTCAGGTTCAATATTTAACTATATAATAGATTAATTTCAAGTTCAATATTTAACTGTATAATAGAGTAATTTCCAGCTCAATATTTAACTATATAATAGAGTAATGTTAAGCTCAATATTTAACAATATCATAGAGTAATTTCAAGTTGAATATTTAACTATATAATAAAGTTATTTCAAGTTCAATATTTAACTATATAGTAGATTAATTTCAAGCTCACTATTTAAATATAATAGAGTAATTTCAAGCTCAATATTTAACTGTATAATAATTTCAGGTTCAATATTTAACAATATATTTGACAATATATTTGAGTAATTTCAAGACCAATATTTAACAATATAATAGAGTAATTTCAAGCTAAATATTTAAATACATGATAGGGTAATTTCAAGCTGAATATCTAACTCTTTTTTCACCTCAATATTTTACTACATCATAGAGTAATTTCAAGCTCAATATTTATCTAGAGTAATTCCAAGTTCAATATTTAACTATATCATAGAGTAATTTCAAGCTCAATATTTTACTATATAATAGAGTAATTTCAAGCTCAATATTTAACTATAAGTTAGAGTAATTTCAAGCACAATATTTAACTATATAATAGAGTAATTTCAATCTCAATATTTAACCGTATAATAGTGTAAATTCAATCTCAATATTTAACTATATAACAAATTACAACTCAATATTTAACTATATGATAGATGAATTTCTACGGATATATTATCATAGAAATCGCCCTGACTTACTCAATTATTAACTTAATTAAGATTCATCACAAAATTCATATAGGTAAACCCTGAAATTTTCACGTGTTTTCTAGCAATTACTATTACTACTAATACACTTTCTTCTACAATTTCTACTAATGCTACTCAATCGACTACTACGACTCTTTGTATGTAAAGCGAAGGATAGAACAAGGAGAGTTCTATTGCAATTTATTGCGAAACAAGAAAAAAATCAATCCCTAAAAACTCGTTTTGTCGGTTGTCCGCGATCATAGAGAGTAGGACGCCATAAAATCCCGAACGAAGCAAACTAGCACTAGACACACAAGTCTGGTCGCCATTGTCAACACTCACTACATCAAGTGTCCTCGACATCAAACGCAGGATTTAATAAAGTGCGGGGGGGGGGTCCATACAAAAATGTCGTCACAGGCTACAGTTCGTTTCTCAGATTTTTCTTTTCATATTTGTTTTATTTTTCCCTTTTCTTATTTATTTATTTTTGTTTTAGCTGATTATATTTTATTTTTAAATCATTTTTTTCTCTCATTTATTTTGTGGCCATACATGCGCGCACGTGTGTGTGTCTGCGTGTGCATATGTATGTGAGTGTCTGCGTGTAATTATATGTGTAATTTAAAATTCTATTTCTGTGTTCTTATTTGTGCATATGTGTATGCATTTGTGTGGTTAAGTGTGTTTGTAGCGTATTTGTGTAGTTAGGTATATACGTACAGCATATTGTTATCTTGAATAGTATGCGAATATTATGATATAAATGTGCTTATTTATATATATATATATATATATATATATATATATATATATATATATATATATATATATATATACAGGGGGAGAGAGAGAGAGAGAGAGAGAGAGATTGAAATGATATAACGATATATAATTTTGTGTAATTTTATATATCTATAAACAGTATTTGGAAAAAAATATGACAAACTGGAAAAGTTTTAATGACGCGTTTCATCTGTCCGATGAAATTCTAAAGGATGGAACGCGTCACAGAAAAACTTTCCAGTTTGGCATATTATATATATATATATATATATATATATATATATATATATATATATATATATATATATATATATATATATACATATATATATACATATATATATATGAATTGGTCGGTTTTCGGTCCTGGCTGGAAGAATTCGGATGTCTAGTTGCACTGAGGAGCTGTGATACAGCGAAACAGTAGTCTGCGAATGACATTATATATATATATATATATATATATATATATATATATATATATATATATATATATATATGTATGTGTGTGTGTGTGTGTATAGAAATAGGTAGGATAAATAATATATATGCACGCACAAATATTGCACGTACGTGTAAATATAAGTAGGTATTATAAATACAGTGCTCAATGTTATGAGACAGAGCTATAAGTATATATTTGTGAATATACATAATATCCAACGTCGAAAGGACGACTCGGAGTTTCATACAGTTTATGCAATCTTCAGGTGCGGAGATATATCTGCACCTGAAGATTGCGTAAACTGCATAAAACACGGAATTCAGTATTCTGAAGTATAACATGCTATGCATGTTTAGAAATCTAAATATTCTTTTCTACTTTACGCAGAATCGTAACAGTAGAATTTATACGAACATTTACATCTATCTATCTATCTATCTATCTATCTATCTATCTATCTATCTATCTATCTATCTATCTATCTATCTATCTATCTCATTCTGTTCATATCTATCTATCTATCTATCTATCTATCTATCTATCTATCTATCTATCTATCTATCTATCTATCTTTCTTTCTTTCTTTCTTTCTCATTCTGTTCATATCTATCTATCTATCTATCTATCTATCTATCTATCTATCTATCTATCTATCTTTCTTTGTTTCTCATTCTGTTCATATCTATCTATCTATCTATCTATCTATCTCATTCTGTTCATATTTATCTATCTATCTATCTATCTATCTATCTATCTATCTATCTATCTTTCTTTCTTTCTTTGTTTCTCATTCTGTTCATATCTATCTATCTATCTATCTATCTATCTATCAATTCTATCTATCTTTCTTTCTCTCTTTCTTTCTCATTCTGTTCTTATCTATCTATCTATCTATCTTTCTTTCTTTCTTTCTTTCTCATTCTGTTCTTATCTATCTATCTATCTATCTATCTATCTATCTATCTATCTATCTATCTATCTATCTATCTATCTATCTATCTATCTATCTAACAGAAACCCGGAATAAGATATGCAAATGACTAGAAATAGTAATGCTTAAAAATGATTTAACGGACAGAAATGCATAAATAAACATAAAGAGCCAAATACGTATGAAATTCTTGTGATTTTATGTCAAACATGTGTATATGTAATTTGATATGATGCAATATTGAGTTCTATCACGAATAAAGGACTAAATATGCACATTTTGAAATATATGAAAGGATAGATTCTTGTTAATAAAATTTCACATTCGCATGATTTCTCCGTCATAATAAAATTATAAAACAGTTTTTTTTAGATAAATTTAAAGGCACGTGAACTCTCCATAATTTATCGACGCATGCGCACAGACGCACTGTTGTGTACACAGAGGCGCGCAAGATGTTCTGATTTATCACCGGGCATAGGATTCATTAAATACATTTATATGTATATTGCGCACGCATAAATTTAGTGCAGTTTCTTTTATTCAATTGGTTTTACTGCCAATCAAATGCACTTAGAAGTATTAAAAGCACATGTACTCATATAGTTTACTCTTCAGCTGACACAGTCACACCTACACATAAGCACCCACTGACGTCCACAGACACACATACATTGAAACACATGCACATGAAGACATATAGACAGTTCTGAGTATGACGATAAACTACACACTGCAGCAAGGCCTCTGATTTTTTTGAGGAACGTGGAACATCTCTTAATTGCTGTTGTTCCCAGGTCCATCCTGATCCGGCGTGGTAGCATCTGTTAAGGTCCCAGCTATGGTCAAATTATGACCCCCCCCCCAAAACAAAAATCAAAACACCATGAAAGTATAAAAATACAATTTTATAGTAAATATACTAGCAATACATTTTTATATTAAATTTACCAACAATGCTGTAAAAATACAATGTAAAATAAACAACAATATATTGTTAGAGTAAAATGACCAGCAATACATTTTATAGTAGAAGTATCAACAATACATTTTATAGTAGAACTACCAACAATACACTTTATAGCAAAATGACCAACAGTACATTTTATAGTAGAATTACCAACAATACATTTCATAGCAGAATTATCAACAATACATTTTATTGTAGAATTATCAACAACACATTTTATAGTAGAATTACCAACAATACATTTTATTGTAGAATTATCAACAACACATTTTATAGTAGAATTATCAACAATACATTTTATAGTAGAATTATCAACAATACATTTTATAGTAGAATTATCAACAGTACATTTTATAGTAGAATTACCAACAATACATTTTATAGTAGAATTATCAACAATACATTTTGTAGTAGAATTACCAACAATACATTTTATAGTAGAATTATCAACAATACATTTTGTAGTAGAATTACCAACAATACATTTTATAGTAGAATTATCAACAATACATTTTATAGTAGAATTACCAACAATACATTTTATAGTAGAATTACCAACAATACATTTTATAGTAGAATTATCAACAATACATTTTATAGTAGAATTACCAACAATACATTTTATAGTAGAATTATCAACAATACATTTTATAGTAGAATTATCAACAATACATTTTATAGTAGAATTACCAACAATACATTTTATAGTAGAATTATCAACAATACATTTTATAGTAGAATTATCAACAATACATTTTATAGTAGAATTACCAACAATACATTTTATAGTAGAATTATCAACAATACATTTTATAGTAGAATTACCAACAATACATTTTATAGTAGAATTATCAACAATACATTTTATAGTAGAATTATCAACAATACATTTTATAGTAGAATTACCAACAATACATTTTATAGTAGAATTACCAACAATACATTTTATAGTAGAATTATCAACAATACATTTTATAGTAGAATTACCAACAATACATTTTATAGTAGAATTATCAACAATACATTTTATAGTAGTATTACCAACAATACATTTTATAGTAGAATTATCAACAATACATTTTATAGTAGAATTACCAACAATATATTTTATAGCAAAATGACCTACAATACATTTTAGCTGTAATTGTGTTCAAAATATTTAGAATTCGGTATTAAATAACACCTAGAGGTTGATATGCCAGTAAAAAAAATCAACAATCCAAAATATATAGACAAAATCACACATAAACGCTCACATGTGGGCACACACATATGTACATAGACGCGCACATAGACACACGCAAACATAGAAACACACATACAGACACACGCATATAGAAACAGACATAAACACACAAGCATACACACATTCCAATAGATATACGCAAATATACAGATGCAATTACGTGTATTTACACACAAATAGAAATAAAGAGAAAATGAAATTGAAACACACGTAGCTACATCGACATACAGACATCAATACTCAGATATATAAAAACATACACAAATATATAAAGTTATATAGACAAATATACTTAGATAGATACATGCAGACACTAACACATATTAATACCCACACATAGACTAGACTAGGTATGGAGTAATGCTGTTTTGACCATGACAACTTCGAAGTGAATTCGATCCTCACTAGGTGCCTTATACAAAAATTGACATTTAATAACACGACAAGGAATGGCGTCGTGCAATCAACCAACTTAACCTGAAATCATTTCCATCGCATTTTCTTAGTAAAGTCATTGGTAATGCATTTTCATAGTAAAATCATTGGCCAATGCATTTGCATAGTAAAACCATTTGCATAGTAAAACCATTTTCATGGTAAAATCATTGGTAATGAATTTTCATAGTAAAATCATTTGCAATGCATTTTCATATTAAAATCATTGGTAATACATTTTCATATTAAAATCATTGGTAATGCATTTTCGTATTGAAATCATTTACAATGCTTTTTCATAGTAAAATCATTTGGAATGCATTTTTTATATTAAAATCGTTTACAGTGCATTTTTTGCATTAAGATCCTTTCTAAGCACCCAGGCGCGAGGTATTGGTTAACGAGCCTAGTATGATTGACTATTAATATCCTTGGGTGCCGCATACGAAATCAATCATATTGGATTGAATTCAGCATATTCAACAGGAGATGATGTAAAATCAACCAGCTTTTGTTAACGAGACCTAAACTTACTCACTATTAACACAGACATACAGACACACACATTTAAACAGACATACACACACGCGCACACATAGGTACAAGCAAACACAAACATCCACGTAACACACACACACACGCACACACACACGCACAGACATACCCACAAGCATAGGCACATAAAGGATGTTCCAATAACTTGGGCCGATTTTTAATGTGAATTAAGTTTAAGCGTCTAATGATTTTTCTTTTTCTTTCAGATTTAACAAATTAAGTGTTTGGCAATTTCAATCATGGAAAGATTAACAATCAAACAACGTGTTAAAATTATCGAAGCCTATTACGAAAATGGACGTTCAAACAGAAATGCAATGAGAAATTCCCAGGTCGCATCATCCCATCGGAGTCAATTGGCCAACATGATCGTGCGACTTGACGCCTTTAGATTTATTCCTTTGAGATCATCTCAAAAGTAAGGTCTATGCCAACAATTCAACAGCTGAAGGATGAGATAATAAGGCATATTGGTGAGATCGAGGAGCAACTATGCAGAGACGTCATCAGAAATTTTGACCATCGAGTGAAGGTGTGCCACCGAAGCCTTGGCGGACATTTGGGCAATATTATTTTTCACACATAATTGCCGTAACTTAAACAGCATGATCCAATAGAGAAATAAATAAATTTTCACCAATAACACTGATTTATTTAATGCTGATTTTGATCCGTCTTTACATATACACAGAGACACAAACACACTGCCCCCTCCCATACACACACAAACAGCACATACATAAAGAGGCGCACATATGCATATATTTACTCTTGTAGATATACACATACGATCTCTGACTTTCTTTTTCTTGGTCTCTCTGATTTAAATACTAACATGGAAAATCGATCGATCACACACTTGTAAGTCGTCATAAACAAATAACCATACAATTAATCATACATACACAAATGCTAACATACATTTTCTCCATGTGTATAAGCGTGTAACACTGTTGGGGGTGGAGTAGACATTTGTGAATATCTATTCCAAACTAAATAGACCATTTAAATTTATTGTGACATCTTTCTTGTTGGTGTCCATTCCGTAGAGTGTAAATTTTAAAATATACGCTCTGAATGTGCTTCTATTTATTTTTGAATACATCAAAATACAATCCATCAATAAGCTGAGATATTTAAACTACACTCATTACATTCCGTATAAATTCACACAAATGGTTACATACGTATACTGACGTGCGATCCTCCCGCCATTATCACGCATGCGCGATCACGCGCAGACGCACACAGCAAACGCACGTCTACACGAATATATACGCATAACGTATAAGCTCAGCGTCAGGACATTTAATTACCCAAAGCATTTTTATATTAATCTACTTTGATTTTATCGTTCCGGTCTATTGCTTATCAATTGGTGTAACTTGATCTGCATTAAAATGAATGAGTATGCCAGTTATGTATGCAAACATATAAAGGCGAGCAACTTCGCTCATAGACATTAACCGTTGGAGCAGACATTACAGAATAAGAGTAGATAGGTTCGCACTTCTCCCCGGTCTTTTAAACAGGTATAGAGGTTTCTTGTTTAGGATTGGTTTTTCGGTTCATTCTAAAGCCTGTTTAAGCTCTATATGCCTAACGCTCGTTCTTTCATACGCTAATATAAATTCACACAGTAACCCTCTACACATTGACTGGCTCCCAGACTTGTATTGGTTGAAAATTAGCACATATATATATATATATATATATATATATATATATATATATATATATATATATATATATATATATATTGAAAGACATTTTATAAGTTTAACATTCTTTTTATAGATACAAGTATTTAAGTAAATGCTCTGTTTATAATAAACAGTATTAAATAACAGTTACCGGCCTGAATGTCCGAGAAATTTTCATAGAAAATATTTGTCCTCCGACAGGATTCGAACCCGTGTCCTATACGGAACCGTCATATAGCCTGATACACCATGAGTAGTTATGAATGTACGTGAGAGATTCATGGAAGATTGAATTTTGAAGTTTATAAATTCGACCTTGCCAACCGAACGATCCTCAGTGGCCGAATCGGTTAAGGCACATTAGGCTATATGACGTTTCCGTATAGAATACAGGTTCGAATCCTGTCGGAGGACAAATATTTTCTATGAAAATTTCTCGGACATTCAGGCCGGTAAATGTTATTTAATACTGTTTATTATAAACAGAGCATTTACTTAAATACTTGTATCTATAAAAAGAATGTTAAACATAAAAATGTCTTTAAATAATTGTCGGACTTTGTCCATTTCATTATATATATATATATATATATATATATATATATATATATTTGTATGCAAATTATTTTCACATGGAGTGTATCTGTAAAAGAACAAAATGATTAAAAAGACAAGAGGAAAAACTATTCTTAGCCAACGCGTTTCGTCCTCCAAGAGACTTTATTTTTCCTTGATACTGTCACTCAGAGGACAAAACGCGTCGGTTACGAATAGATTTTCCTCTTGTCTTATTATTCCCATACATACATACAAACATATATATATATATATATATATATATATATATATATATAGAGAGAGAGAGAGAGAGAGAGAGAGAGAGAGAGAGAGAAAGAGAGAGAGAGAGAGAGAGAGAATAAGGTAATTAACGACCACTTTCGTCGTCGGCCGAAATAATACTTAGAAGAAAAATTAAAATAATAAAATACAATAATGAAAGCCCACCATTGAATCAGAGGACTGAATAAGTGTTCAAATATCGACATAAAAACAAATTCAAATTACCATAATATAGTTTTGCCTTAATTAGTTACCTAAAATAACTCCTCGACTCCCATCTCCTCTAACTTCAAATGTCGATATAAAAAACAAAAACAAATACTAATTCCCATAGTGGAATTTTACCTTATTTAGCTACACTAAGTCACTCCCTCAAGTCTAAAACCTTTTATACTATATTTATTATAATTTATAAACTTTCCTCTACTTAGAATATTTCCCTAATTCTCATTCCGTTAATCACCTACGCCTCTTTATCTATATATTTTTAAAATTTATTTCATTCTTTACTTCCTCTTTAATTTTAAGTTAAAAATTGATGATTTTTTCCAACTCCATTTGTCGTCATAAGGTCAAAATACTCTGGGCTTTTTTTGCATAAAACTTCTCCCATTTTAGATAGATATCTACCACCCTCCTTAACCCCTGGCTCGTGACTAGCGATCGACTGAACTAGTGAAAAGTGTAGACTCGTTTTTAGGTATTTTCAGTAAGTTAAGGTTTAGGTTGACCATTTAGCTTCCAGTATCAATTCCTCACAGTTAACTGCTACTTTTTTCTTCTTCTAACCTTACAGGCGTGAACTTCATTCCACACCGGATTCGAAAAGACAGACGATCAGTTTTGTCGTCTACCGAAATAATCTATTCCTCATATAAGATAAAAGGATTTGTCTATATTTCTGAGATGAGATATTATGTACACTATTTACGTTATTCAGACTATTGTCCTCATCTCTGTCGCCATATTTATCACAACGTTTCGGCCTTTGTACGCTCCGGCCTTCTTCAGGTGGTTAGAATGTCGAACTGAACTCTTTATTTCGCTCACTAGGGTAGACTTAGAACAGTCTTCCACGTGCCATTTTTAATGGATGTCAGTTATCAGTTATCTCCTGTTATTGAGGAAAATAGTCCGAATAATTTAAATAGTGTAAAAAGATTTGTTTGATTATTAATTACATATGTGTGTGTGTGTATCTGTATTTGAGTCTGCAAACAAGAAAGAAGTGTTAAATAATATGAGTAGCAAAAAGATAATTATTCATAAGCAAAAAGATATTTAAATTTCGTTATATCTACTGATATTTACGATAAACAAGTAGATATAATAACCCACTATACCTACGGATACAACTACCTAAGCCGCCATCTTGAATTTATGAATAAAACTGTTTGTCAATGGTTGACGGTTTCAAATCACGTGTCTTTAAAATATCTTTGATGTTTGGATACGTAGAAACAAATGAATAAGATTTAGTCGATTGATTATTATTTTTGTATCTCACAAACCAATTGTTTCATTTTGAGATTTTATATGTGTTTTTGTCATCTTTTTTTAATCATTTCCCCCCAGCCACCGCAATAATTCCACTATGATACAAGGTGTTACCGATTGTAAGAGAATATGAGAAGAGAAAAACATTATTAAGGAGAGGGAACAATGAAAGAACAGGCCTTTAAAAGACATAAAATAACGACTGACATTGCATTTAAATATTTTGAAGCTCTAAGTTAACTGGAAAGCAAGAAGACGGTAGAAAATTTCACAAAAGAGAAAGTGCGAGAGAGAAATGCGAGAGAGAAATGCTGTTGGAATAGAACTTATGGTTATATTTTTGATTTCAACTGTACAATGATGTGACTTTGTCGCCAATCTGGTACGGTGCTTAAATTCATAAAGTTGACGTGCAAAGTACACCATCAAAAATTACAATGAAAGTATTTATAGAAAAGATGCAGGGAAGCTATCACCGCCTATTCGTTTCTGTATTTTCTTTCTCTCGTTTCATCTAGCCACCCATTATCCTCTTGCGTTTTAGTGGCTTTATTTCCTTGGAGTGAAAATTATTTATTAAAGGCTTTATTGCCTTTATTGGAGTGAAATGATAGAAAATCACTGGACTAACTTTCCTAGCAAGCGCTTGAAATAATAATTTTCAATCAACTTTTAAGTGAACGCCACTTTCAGTCAAACGTAGGAAGTTATATAAATAATATACAGACATGAAGTTTGTGCGTATCTACGCTTGAAACATTTCTATAATCTTTTTTCTTTTTTCTTTTCGTTTTTCTTTTCTTTATTTTTTATTTTTTTGTTGCCCGTCATCTTATAACGTGTCATTTTTTCCTATTCCTCGTTTTTGCACTGTGTTTTTTGATAGGATTATACTTACAAATACACGCACATATACACGCATAAAATGAAAATGACAATTTTTTACGTACTAGGCATATTTAGGTAGATTTAGTTCGCTAATAATACCTATGAGATCAGTCTCCATGACGCTATAACCAAACAGATCACTAGCACAAACACAAACTGACAGTTTAGTGACACACGGTCTTCAAGTTTCTTTGCCCATGATTTTTTCTTGCAGACATATGGCTATATATATATATATATATATATATATATATATATATATATATATATATATATATATATATATATATCAATTCTCCCTCTCTCTTTACTTCAGTTTTTGTTCTGTCAAGCTACTGCCATCGAAACTAGTGAAAAATAACCTTTCCACCTTTTTCCTTCGTACTGTATATAGATTATCATTCTGGTCGGGTTTTAAGTATTTTTTTGTTTATGCGTATATGGATCGGATGTGCGGGTAGAATAACGGATATAAGCGCGGAAAGTGAAATCGGCGATCTGGGTACAAATTCCAGCCTCCTCTGCTTCATCATCATCAGTCCCATGATCGGGTGTAGTCGAAGCGTCACTGTGCAGCTGATTACCTCTCCGGTTCCTACAACATGTCTCGGTTACGTAACAATATCTGTGTTGAATGTTGGAGAGGTATTCACTGATGCGTAGTATATCTGGCATTAATCTATCTCTTCTTCTCCTCTATATGGGTTAAATAACACTTTAAACTGGTCTTTAACCCGTCTAAGATAAAAATGAATTTAAAATCGTGGGGATTGATTGAGAGATTGATTTGTTTTTACGGCTTTTGCAGGCTATTTAAAGAAATAACGTATTTTTATATTTTATGATTTTTGGGGGGGATAATAATGATTAATTAATAAACCTACAACTGAACGAGAGAAGAGAGGGATTCATACCTTTCCCAAGTGTATTGTAAGTGAATATAACGAACCCGACTGGAATTAGAACTCGGCTTTCTGTTTACCAATTCTGAGGTGTTATATATTACCTACGCATGCAAGCTTACAGGATTTGGTATATTCAAACGGTCAGACTTCTTGATACTGACCAGACTCGACGTTGCTTAACTTCTTTGATCCTACAAGAAGCGATATTTCAACGTGATATAGCGATAGGGTCAAATCGTGGGAAAAGCAACAACTGCATTATCTTTCTTAAAAGGCGTGGTAACTCACATATAAGAAAAAGAAACCTGCGAAAAGACATCCTGAATCATTGAAAGCATCTGAAGCAGCTGGCATAACATTTGAATACACACATAGATGCACATACACGCATGCACAGACACATATGCATATATATATATATATATATATATATATATATATATATATATATATATATATATATATATATATATATATAGCGAGAGAGAGAGAGAGAGAGAGAGAGAGAGAGAGAGAGAGAGAGAGAGAGAGAGGGAGATAGAATATATATCGGGTGTAACAGCAAAACTGTTCAAACCCTGTAACAGCAAAATTGTTTAATTGTTAGATTAAGCTCTGAACCGTTGTATCTTAGAAATGATTAAAATATATTACTGGAATTCTCCGAATTTTTTTATAACACTATTTAACTCTACACTTAACAGCAAAAGAAAATGTATAATTACTCTCCAAGCTTAACAGAAGAATCGCGATGAAATCACAAATATGACATGTTCACCGATAATTTATTGTAACTAAGGATCGGAAGCTCATGAAGGATTGAAATAAAGTTAATATATATATATATATATATATATATATATATATATATATATATATATATATATATATATATATATATATTACAATTTAGCTATGACATCTGACCGTCTAGGTCATTGTGAATGTGGATGTATGTGCCTGTGTGTATTGATGTCTATGTGTAAGGAAAGTGCATTTGCGTACGTGTGGTTGTATGTGGTGTAGATAAATTTTTTTTTTCTTTTTTTTTATCAAGGGTCGTGTCTCGTCACCGTATTTTATGTGTGTGTATATATCTAAATGCGTCTGAGCGCTTATGTATTATAACCTGCGTATGTTCGAATGATTTCGCGTGAGAGGCGACTAACATGTTGAAATGAAACTAAAAGTGTATACATTTCTGTCTGGGGTTCTGAACAACCCTTTCAACATAATTTCAATGAAAATATAAATTAAATAGCATATATATCTTTTATTTTTATTTTTATATTTTTTCTCCTCGGTAATTCTACAATTTAAAACTTAATAGAGATTTGATTTAGATTTCTAAATAGGTAATTTTTAATTTTAATTTCAAATTTGATAAATCTTTTAATATCTATGATAACCTTGCTTAGTTGTCAAATTTTTCGAATCACCCTATACTTGTATTTTGATTGGTCATTTTAGCTTATGTAACAGCGTTTACTCCTAGCTAAGGATCGTTAATTAATTTGAAACTTTTAAAACAATTTATTCTATATTCTACATCATCACTTGATAAGACACCAGAAGTGTTGAAACAAAATGGCTATTTTTGTCGTGATTTTATAACATATTTATGTTGTAATATTCAAATAAATAATTATATATATATATATATATACATATATATATATATATATATATGTGTGTGTGTGTGTGTGTGTGTGTGTGTGTGTGTGTGTGTGTGTGTGTGTGTGTGTGTGTGTGTTGCAGGATCCTTTCCAACTTATTTAAGACGATCTTCAAACTATCTAAACCTTCTAACGTTCTGTCCTGGAGTAACAAGGTGTCTCATAGATTTTACGTACGATTTCATTTTCAAGTGTTTTTTCATTGCTCCTGTCATGGCTGAAATTTCTCCCTCACGTACCAAACGTCTTATGAATTAAGTTGGATCTTTTCTAATTGATCTCTTTAGCTCATTAGCTTTAAGTTGAAATAATGGTCCCTCTTCCTGTTACGACTTCCTGATCCAGTTTTCCTTTCTACTCTTCCCTCTTTTTAGAACTTATTCACTTTTTTCTTGAAGCTTCTTGAATGAACTTTGAAGGTGGAAGCCAGACTATGAATGTTGTTACCATTACTGAAGACCTGAATGCTCTTTTACTTTTCAAATGATTTTAACTTTGTCTATTTTTAGCTGAATAACTCAAAAGGTTTTTCAGTGATTCTTAGGACAAATGATGTCAAGATGGCTAAGCGTCTTATCTGAAAACATTCAAAAATGAAACTCAATTCGTTTAGTGTTTTTTTTTTTTTAGATATTAAACATTTTTAGGGTGACTAATTATGCTGTTACATGATTTGGACAATTTTGCTGTTACACCCAGTATATATATATCTATATATATATATATATATATATATATATATATATATATATATATATATATATATCAAAGCATATAATAATTAGCAACGCGCATTTATTTATAAATTTCCTGTACTATCTGTAGTGGGAAGGGATGTAAATCGACTTACATTCATGAGTTATTACTTCTCTTAGGTGTTTTAATAATCTATACAAATAAAATTAATTTTCAAGGCAAATGAACCGTTTAATTAATCAGTTCCTTTGCTCCTATATTTCTTACATTATAGTCTTATTTGTCCAAGTCTTTCATGCGAGGCACTCAGATACCATTTTCTATTAAGTGATCATCTTGCTTCAGCTTGGTCTTGAAATAGGCTTTGTCGTCGCCGTCTTTGTCGTTTTGTTTCTAATCTTTTTCTTCCGAGTGAGATTTCCATTTCACTGTTATATTAAACACCCACATTTTTAACCTGAAAAGATATTGAGCAAAAAAGGATGTCTATCATATGAATCATAGATATCATTAAACGTCTAAAATATTATGAAGACAGAGGATTAAGTAAATGGTTCATTGGCCTTTATTTTAATTGTGAATTCTTTCTTTCCACTTTATTGAATATGGAGTTGGTCCTCCTTTAGCCTCACATACAGCTTTAATACGTCTAGGAATGGAATCTTACAGCTTCCTGACTTCACTCAGAGGAATTTTCAGCCATTCTTCCATTAACACCTGCTCCAGCTCTTTAAGACACGACGGTGGAGGATAGCGGCTCCTAACTTGTCGCTCCAAAATGCACCACAAATGTACAATAATATTGATATCTGGAGATTGGGGAGACCACACCATGTGTTCTACCACATTTTCATGCTCTTCATACCAATTCTTAACCATTCGAGCGGGATGTATTGGAGTATTAACTTCTTGGAAGATACAGTCACCATCAGGGAATAAAGTCTGGGCCATTTGATGAACATGATCTCCCAAAATGTTCAGGTAATCTTTGCTGTTGATTCTACCATGCAGGGCAACTATTGGACCGAGGCATTTCCATGATATGGCGGCCGAAACTATCTCTGATCCACTCCATGCTCCACTGTTGGAAGAAGTCATTCAGGCTTGTAAACTTCTTTGGGCTGCCTCCACACATAAACTCACCCTGAAGTTGAGAAAAGAGAAAAACTGGACTCAGCTGAGAATATGACTTGCTTCCATTGGTCTGCAGACCAGGCATTGTGATCTCTGCACCACTTCAACCTCTTTTGAATGTTGCGAGTGGAGAGAAGAGGTTTCCTTACGGCGGCTCTTCCATGATATGTAGCCTTATGGAGCTCACGACGAACAGTTTTAGTAGAAACTGGACTATTCAGATGATTATTCAACTCAGCAGTCACTTTGGCCGCAGTAGTCCGATGATTTCAATCAATATAGTATATCTGATAGTTGGATAGATAACTTATCTTTATCTATTAATTTTTTATTGCTCTATTTATTAATTTTGAATATTTTGTTCAGAAAAATGCACTCACTCCACACGCGCTAAACTTCATTAATTTACTGGACTATGTGTTATACAAGAGTGGACACTGGGTCAACACCAAGCAGTGACAGTCTGCTTGAAAGCAGTCTTAAGGTCATGAGTGTTGTGTTTTGGATCGTCTATTTATATATGCCGGTCAATGGTGCATTATAGGTAGCAAGATCTATTGTATCACCCCAACAGTCATAGCCTCTAGGATAATTTGAAACAATAGCCGTTAGTCTAATACAATAGATCGTGTTACCCATAATACAATCATTGACCAGCACATATAAATAGTCAAGTGAAAACACAATGAAACAGTCTATCACCGCTCGGTGTTGACCTAAGTATGTACTAATATATATATATATATATATATATATATATATATATATATATATATTACAAATTTGTGACTGATAGGGGTAATTCAAAGGAGGATATTAATCCAGGGAGAGCTCAATGTAAATTACAGAGCATAATAATAATCAAGAGGAAAACCTTAAATATTCATTTCGGTTATAATTTATTTCGTGAATATCTATATATTCATCTCTTAATAAATGAAGACAATTTCCCTAATTTTGTGTCAGCCAGAGCTATCTTCACTCGGTAGAGTTACACAACTAAATCTAGTGTATTGTTTTTATAAATGTAAACAAATGTCAATCAGACAAAGTGCTCCATTCATTTTACTGAAGAGCTTTGCATTAGTGCAGGTGGCTGTTGTTTATAGAACTAGCTTATCACTCAACAGTGCTCAATTGAAATGTATTTTCAAGAGCTAAATTATGTCATTCACAGACAGTACTGTTTCGCTGTATCACAGCTCCTCAGTGCGACTAGACTTCCGAATGCCCCAAGCCAGTATTGAAACAACTAATTTTGTGTCAGCCAGAGCTATATATATATATATGTATATATATATATATATATATATATATATATATATATATATATATATATATATATATATATACATATATATATATATATATTACACATACAAACACACACACACATATATATATATATATATATATATATATACACACACACACACACACACAGGGATTCTTGAATATTCGATAAATCTTGTTAGACAAATATACGCCCTACTGCAGGATTCGAGCCTTCGTGCCCGAGGGGAAACTGTTATTAGATCTTCGTGCCTTAGATCACTCGGCCACGTAAGACCTCCTGATCTTATCTTCCCGATTTTAGAAATTTACATATCTACTCTGTTTCGCATCTTAACATAAACAAAGACAGTCTTTTAGGAAATGGATTAAATCTCTCATATTTTTAATTGATTTCTTTAAACGTTATTTTTAAATAGATACTCATATTTGGATAGATGCTCTGTTTTAAAAATAATGTTTAAACAAATAAATGTAAATAAATAAATATAATGTTTAATAAATAAAATAAAATAAAACATCTGCTCAAATATGTGCCTTCATTTAAAAATAACGTTTAAGCAAATAAATTTATATATATATATATATATATATATATATATATATATATATATATATATATATATGTGTGTGTGTGTGTGTGTGTGTGTGTGTGTGTGTGTGTGTGTGTGTGTGTGTGTGTGTGTGTGTAATTTGGCAGCATTCTTCGATCTTTTGGCTTGTATAATAAAAATCTTTTTCACGCCGTCACATGATTAAAAATCTTCGCCATGCACGTGATAACCTCATCGCGTCTTTTGAAATTAAAAGGATTTTAACGTTTATTTAGTTTGTAAAAAATGTAGCAACATGATTCCGCTACAAGACAATTGGCAAATGTTTTTTAAAATATTTTGACTAAAAATTTTGACCCTGAAGATGAACAATGATGTTCGAAAGTACTAGGTTATCGTATGGACAATATTTATTTCGATATCATTTTCAAATAAAAGGTCTCATTAGAAAATATGAGAAAATTCAAAAGAAAATATGCAGGACGATGTAGTCTTTAGCATTCAACACAACATGTTTAAAATATATAAGATATATATATAGATATATAAATATAAACACACAACAATCTCACAATAGAAGAAGAAAAATCTGGAGACAACAAAAATTTTGTTCTACAGAATGATACTTAGAGTTCCATGAAGTGATCGAGTACGCAACGTGGAACTTTTAAAGAAAATGGCAAGAATGAGAACACAGAATCAGAGAGAGGCAGCTGAAAATTCTTGGACACGTAATGTGGAAGGACTACCTTGAAAACCTAACATTCACAGGGTATATCAAATGCAACAAAGATAAAGGAAGACGAGCTTGTGTGAATAGAGGGAGGAATGGGTACAGGAGGCTTAGAAAAGGGAAGAATGCTGCTCAGGGACATATGGATAAGACGTTGTGAAAAACCATGATCGACTACGTTCTGAAGGGACACGAACCTATAGACGAAAAACGAACATGTGTAAATTGTTGGCAAAGCTCCGAGGAGCTGCTTTCACTGATTCCTAGGCTTCATGAATTTAAACGTCCCACGAGGCTGGCATCCCGTTCCCACCCCTTCACCGTTGAAACTGTTAGATGTAGACGTCTCTTCTACTCCAATAACTTCATGTCTCGCACATCTCGCCTGTGGAACTCCCTTCCTTATTCCTGTTTCCCTGACAAATACAAGCTCCAACTATTTAAGTGTAACGTCAATCGACATCTCCAGCTGCCTTGATCTATCCACTTCCCTTCTCCAAATCCTTTCACCTTTCATTCCTATCTTCTCTCGCTCCAAATCTTCTGTAACCCCCTTGCCTTGATCGATCCACTATCTTTCTCCACATCCTCTCCTTTACCATTCATATTTGCTTTTCCTCCAAACCTTCTGTAACCCCTTGTGTGCTAGTGGCTTCCAGCCTTGCTTGGGGTGAAAAGCTTAAAAAAAAGAAAAAAACTTTACTAAGGGTTACAAAGAGTAGGAAATTGTGAAGAGCCATGATGACCTGTGTGCTGAAAGGACACGGCACATAAAAAAAGAAGAACCAGCATATAGAAGAAGGGTTATGAGAGATTTTTTGCTATCTCTTATAATCCCTGTTCTGCCAAACATTTACGCAAGATGATTCTTCTTCTACAAAGGATAGGACATTGTGGAGAAGGACATATGTCCTGAAGAAGCACAGCACATAGAAGAAGATTTGTTTACCAATAATGGAAGCAGCAAAAAAGTTTATGCCTAATTGTATATTTGTATGTGATAACGTATGCTTGGGAACACGTGTTCATCTGTAAGCACGTGTTCATCTGTAAGCACGTGTTCATATGCAATGCATTTATTTATGTTATAAGAAAACATCAGTTGGCAGAAGTGCATTTCATTATGCATAATTTTCATTTGTTTTGTCTACTTACAACTTTTGTATATCTGGACACTTATGCTTCTGTAAGCATTTATATGGAACGGTAGAAAATGTGGCATTGGTCAATGAAGATCAATAACTCCGCAGCCTAATGCTAAAAAAGAACTTGTTTCATACTAGCTTAAAAGCCGCCCTATCAGGCGGCATTTAAGCTAGCTCTAGGAGAGTGCTCTTGATTGGGCAATAGGTAGGGAGGAGTAGATGTGATAGGTAACTATACATTACAGAAGAATTCAAAATTGATTGCTACATTTAAGTATTGCAGTAATATTTAAGCTTACCTTAAGTTCAACAATAATTCTTCTGGTGCCACTTAATTTAAAGACAACTTGATGTACATAGGTCCTTACTTTTTGTACAAACTATTATTTTTATTTCATTAGTGACTTTCATTGGATTTCGCAATTAATTTTGATTATTCCCAAATTCCATGTTATAAAAAATTTTATCGTACAAAAAGTTTATTGCAAAAATCACATAAAAATCGCCAAAAACAGTTGCAGTAATGAAAACTTAGGGATCCAAAATATTAAGATTGTGAGTCTGGATCCGGCCTGAAATGTTTT
>OZ038520.1:13821109-13836238 GCA_964036315.1 Acanthosepion esculentum
TATATATATATATATATATGTATGTATGTATGTATGTATGTATATATATATATATATATATATATATATATATATATATGTGTGTGTGTGTGTTTTGTTTCATATTAACGACGTTAATTTTACCGCAGTCTGTTTTGGGGCGCGGGAGAAATACCGCCTTTTTATTAATGGTTAAATCGGGAATGGTTAAATCTTAATTTCGAGCTTGGGTGGATAGGACGACGTGGAGCAATTGAGTAGCCATCAGGATCAACAGCCCTAACAGACTCAGACTTTTTCTTGTGGGGTTTACTGAAAGATCTTGTCCACAGATTCAAAGTGAAAACACTTCCTGAATTAAACCCAGAAATTTCTGATAAATTTTCTTAGATTAATGTAGAAAAGTGTCAAATGGTTTGTAGAAGTGTTCGTGATAGGATTCAGCATTGTATTGAACATGAAGTGGGGGATCATTTTGAACAGGTTCAAATAGTTTGTTAATATTCACAAATCAGGTTCTTAGCATGTGACGTCACTTACAAATTTTGCTCAATAAAAGTTAATAATTATAAGTGCGCATTACGTTTACCGCACCCTATATATATATATATATATATATATATATATATATATATATATATATATATATATATATATATATATATATATATATATTATTATTATTATTATTATATATATATATATATATGTAAACTGATCATTGCGTTCAAGCATGAAACAGACTGTTGACAGTGGGTGTTGACAAATGTCCCCTTTTAAATTTACATACGCTCTATCTCGCTCTATCTATTTACATACGCTCTATCTATATTGAGTACTTTAACCCATGAATATAGCATATATTAAAAGTATATTTAAGCATATATATATATATATATATATATATATATATATATATATATATATATATATATATATGCAGAAATATAGTCTTAAAGTGTGCTATATTTATGGGGTAAAGTGCTCAATATCAGAGATAGAGCGTGTGTAATTATAAAAGTGGACATGGAAATCAGCACTTAGAGGCGACAGTCTGTTTCATGCTAGTGCAATCGTAGTTGCCTGACGATTGCACTAGCATGAAACAGACTGTCGCCTCTAAGTGCTGACTTCCATGTCCACTTTTGTATTTATATACATATATATATATATATATTGGAAATGTATAGCAAATTCTAAAATGTTTTCATTGAGACGCGTTTGGTTCTTTAGGACTTCATCACAAGAAACCTTTTATTATTATCTGATACATACATACATATATATATATATATATATATATATATATATATATATATATATATATATATATATATATGAATGTAAATTTAATGTAAAAAAATGTGAAAAAAATTGAAAAGGGGACATTTGTCAACACCCACAGACAACAGTCTGTTTCATGCTTGAACGCTATCATCAGTTTATATATATATGTATATATATATATATATATATATATATATATATATATATATATATATATATACTTTATTACATTCGGATATATATGTAAAACCGCTACATAAATGCATTCATGTTTCGATTCATCTATCGCATCTCATCAGGCGGTGGTAAATGACAATTGATTGTGTTATGACAAATATGTCCGCTCGTTAATCTTGTTCACCATTACATCGTTTTGTTTAAATATGCTGAATGTATAATACATCAGTAAGCGGACATAAGTACGCTAGTTGACATTTAAAATTCAACACGTTGTCCACAAAAGTGTTGGTATAAATTGCATATATATTATTTGCATCAATGCATTTCTGCTTACTTCTAAGTATCTATTAACTGACATATAATTTTGGGTTTATTTTCTTTATTTTTGTATGAAAGTGGTAAATATAATATAATGGCTTTTTTAAATGTATATCACTGGATAGCGTAAAGTAATATATTGAATATTATATATCCTCGACAACAAAACATATTTACATAGGTTGGTGAGCATTTGTAAAAGAGCATACACAAGAATTCATATGATCATATCAATTATATTAATTTCATATTTAGTACACAGCTTATATGTACCAAATTAATCTATCTATCTCTCTATCTCTCTATCTATCTATCTATCTATCTATCTATCTATCTATCTATCTATCTATCTATCTCTCTATCTCTCTATCTATCTATCTATCTCTCTATCTATCTATCTATCTATCTATCTATTGGTGCCTGTTTACATCTATCTATCTATCTATCTATCTATCTATCTATCTATCTATCTATCTATCTATCTATCTATTGGTGCCTGTTTACATCTATCTATCTATCTATCTATCTATCTATCTATCTATCTATTGGTGCCTGTTTACATCTATCTATCTATTTATCTATCTCTCTATCTATCTATCTATCTATCTATCTATCTATCTATCTATCTATCTATCTATCTATTGGTGCCTGTTTACATCTATCTATCTATCTATCTATCTATCTATCTATCTATCTCTCTATCTCTCTATCTATCTATCTATCTATCTATCTATTGGTGCCTGTTTACATCTATCTATCTATCTATCTATCTATCTATCTATCTCTCTATCTATCTATCTATCTATCTATCTATCTATCTATCTATTGGTGCCTGTTTACATCTATCTATCTATCTATCTATCTATCTATCTATCTATCTATCTATCTATCTATCTCAGCATGTTCACTTCTATCCTTCACTCCACACACACACACACACATACACACACACACACACACACACACACACAGACACACGTACACATGGAAAAAATCAGCAATAATAAGTTTACAAAAATGAAAAAATATAAGCAGTCATTATATATATATATATATATATATATGTATATATATATATATATATATATATATATATATATATATATCAGCATGTTCATTTCTATCCTTAAATTTAAAAATTATAACATAAATATGTTATAAAATCACTACAAAAATAGTCATTTTGTTTCAACACCTCCAGGTTTCTTATCAAGTGATGATGTTGAACGTAGAATAAAGGGGTTTTTAAAGTTTCAAATTATTTAACGATCCTTCGTAACGGGAAAACGCTGTTACATAAGCAGGAATGACCAATCAAAATACAAGTATACGAGAATTCAAAAAACTTGACAACGAAGTAAGGTTATAATAGCTATTAAAAGCTTTAAAGTTGGGGTTTTATTAACATAGAATTTATTCTAACCAATAAGTATTACATTATATGATAACATTTGATATTAAAATTAAAGGTAAAAAATTACCAATTTTAAAATCTAAATTTAATCTCTCCTAAGTTTAAAATTATAAAACTACTGATGAGAAAAGAAAAAATACATATGTTATTCAATTTATTTTTTCATTGCAATTACGTTAGAACAGACGCTTATTTCAGCTGGTCTTTCCGACAAAAATGTATACATTTTTAATTCCAAGTGTATGAATAGGGTTTTCACCTCTCGCGTAAAACAATATACACACTCAGATTATAATTCGCCCAAGAATTAATGGATTTATTTTTAATTCGGCATTTTTATTACTTCAAGCATTATTATAGTGAACGTAAATATTTGAAATGGTGGCCCCATTTTTATTTTGTATATTATGTCTATCGACTTGCGTATTCAAGAAATCTTAATAAAAAATGCATTACCCATCAATTCATTAATTTTTAGAAATTGCTTTGTTTACGTTTCGGATACAAAACTAATAAAATATAGACACTCGACAAAAATAATCTGAGTGAAGAGGGTTTGCTTTACTTAAAAGGAATATAGAGTCTTACTTTACTGTGACGTATTCGTGGTCCAGCGTTAGCACACTCCGGATCAAACGGTGGTCCCCCCACAAATGGTGTACGCATTTTCTTTGTTAAGATTTCTCGACTGCGCAAGGCCAATCTATAAATTCTTTTTTTAGTTTTTGTAACTTCCGACAAAGTTCCTTTATTTTAATTTCAAAATTTCAATTAGAAAAAAATTCTAAAGATCTTTTTTAATCCAATTACATTCGATTGTCACTGCAGTCGTTATCAAGAATTGCTTGTTTTGTCTGTTGAGGGAAATATATTTGGCAAATTCCAACTGTTTTTATGTTACTTAGATGTGACATTATCTATAACGATCAAACTGAATTTTTACGTTCTTTTTTTGGTTTTACTTCTTCATACTCACTTCAATATACGATCCAATCCGGAGAAAGATACTTTATGTAATGTTGGCTGCTTCACGAGTATTATAACGGCTTCTAGAATTTCGAGTCTTTCTTTGCAGTAAGTCCTATATTATATTATCTATTCCATTAGCCATTTTCAAGGATTTTTATTTTTATTTTTAACTATATTTTTCTATAGTGATGAGAATGTTTGTTTTATTTTCCGAACGCAGTCAGCACATTATGACCGTAAATAAAATGCTTTTTTTTCTTATAATTTATATAATGTGTGTTTGTGTGTGTGTTTAAATAATAAGTTTTATCCTATTTTTTTAAGTAAATTTTTCAAATTTTCAAATAAGGATAATGATTCAAATTAACTTTTATTTTATATTATTTTCCCCGGAATATAAAACATCAGTGAATATGAATTTTGACAAATTCACTGATAGCACAAAACAACTTATTTAGAAATTTTAATGATTTATTCAAAGTAATTGATAGAGAACGTCTCCATATTATTTCACAAAACAAGTTTTAGAGATTACTTGCTGCCGAAATTAACACCTAATATATATATATATATATATATATATATATATATATATATATATATATATATATATATATATATAATAAAAAGGCTTAAACACTAATATTCCATGGTCATAATTTATTCCATTGGAATCGTGAAAACGATCCAATTCATCAGACCTACAAATTCAAAAAGAAAACAGAAAAAAAACAACTCCGAGAATCAAAAGTTAACCTTAACCAAGTCGGAATTTATAGAGATGACGGCCTAAACTTTGTCACTAATAGCAATGGACCCTTGACTTCCAGCTTACATAAGAAGATAGTTAGGGTCTTCAAATACCTAGGCCTTAAGATTGAAATATCTTCCAACCTGAGAATAGTAAACTTTTTGGATATTACACTCAACCTATCTAATGATACCATTAAACCCTTCCATAAAAAAAGTTTATATATATATGATTGCATATGTATATTTACAACTAATATTTTATATATATATATATATATATATATATATATATATATATATATATATATATATATATATATATATATATATGTATATGTTGTGGTAGGATCTACCTAATTTGCATAATGGAGTACCGACTATATAAATATGGTTGGTACCGGGAAGACAGGGGAGGCGAATCAAGAGATTCAACTAGAGACTCTGCCCGACTGCGACTTAGTCAACACATTCTCCAGGAACGGTCTTCCCAGGAATATACAAAAGACTATATGTAAATATTGTGTACACTTTCTTGTTCAAATACATTTTGTTCTAAGTCCATTTTGTGTTGCATTATTATTCCATGCATTAGTCAAGTTTCAACAATATATAAATATATATATATATATATATATATATATATATATATATATATATATATATATATATATATATATATATACGTGAAGTGGAAAATCTTGCCTGATAGTCATAAAATAGTCATATTTATCACAATGGAAATTAATGAATAGGATCTCTGACGAAATGTCCCCAATTGTGTTGGTCTCTGACAGAATTTTAATATCACATCACAGAATTTTATACAGAACTGTTATCTTATTTAATCGAATAGAGCTTCAGCCATCTTCAAAGCTCCAGTTATGCGCGTTTCTTTATCCGAAGATTTGATGTTTTCTTTTCTGCGTGCTTTTCTTTCCCCGCTCGTCATCCCGTGTTTTTTTCTTTTTCATTCACAATCCCACTATTTCCTTTTCTTTCATCACCCTTCTTTTTTAATGTTCTTTTTCCACCTGTCTTTTTCACTATTCTCTCTCTCTTTTTTTCACTTATCTTTCTGCACTATGCCCTTTTTTCTTTGCTTTCCTCACTTCTCTTTTCTATTTCATTTTTTTTATTTCTCTAATACTCAATCTGATATTTTCTTTCTTTTTTTTCTCATTTCCAACGAATTGCTTCTGAAGAATATTTTTTCATTCCCAACACACACACACACACACACACACACACACACACACACATATATATATATATATATATATATATATATATATATATATAAATCAGAACAAACCAAATGTACGGATGAATGAACTTTGTTTTGCTTCTATTGATTGAGCAAACACTGTGAACGTGAGGCCTAAGTTCTGTCTCATGTCAGGTATGGAAGAACGAAAGAGTGAGTGCTTAAATTAATGAATATATTCACCATGGACCTTAGTAAAACGAAAAAAAACTGCGCTGTCTCTCTTTGCTCCCTGTGAAATAATGAACAAAAAGAGAAGCAGATGTAATTCTTTTCAAAGAAAAAAAAACTGAAATAATAATATATAAAGAGAAAACCAAAAAAATAAAAATAAAATTAAAAAAAAAAAACGCAAGAAAGAAACACTGTTACATAGTCATGATGTAAAGAAACGTTTAAAGACGTGTGGATATAATAGAAGATTACTGCCTGTGGTGGCCATTATAAAAGATATAGGGTGGGGAAGTAATAAGATGTCCCAAAAAGATAGCGTTGATCAAAAAATTAAGAGAGAGAGAGAGAGAGAGAGAGAGAGAGAGAGAGAGAGAGAGAGAGAGAGAGAGAGAGAGAGAGAGGGAGAGAGAGAGTGAAAGAAAGAGAGAGTAAATCTTATAATAATAATAATAATATAAGCAGCTGGAAACAGAAGTTTCAACGATGTTGTATTCAAGCACTACCACTATTCCAGTAATAATACGAGCACTAGGAACAATGAAAAAGAATACTGATACACACATCAAGTATATCTCAGAAAACCATTCATTGTCTGAGATACTGAGAAAAATTCAAACAAAGGAATTTACACATTTTGCGTTTTCAGTCAGACAATTTATTGCCGCCATTATCATTGATGTTAACACGTGTTTAAAAGCTTTCGGCTACACCTTTTTCGGACCCTCACAAATTTAAGTCCAGTACTAGATTGACAGATAGGTCTCATCATTTTACATACAGTTGAAATGGTTACCTTAAATTCAATACTAACAGTTTCTTGTCATAAATCTCGCTTGTGGAACTTTTTCCAGTTTCTTGATTTTCAGTCAAATTTAATCTTCAAAAAATTAAATACGGAGTCAATCGTTGTTTTCTGTCTTCTTAATTTCTGTTCTTTCACTGATCTCTCTCTCTCCTCTCCCCCCTCTCTCTTTAACAATGTGTTTTGTTTTTCTGATATCACTTAGTGCTCATTAACCCCTTGCATTTTAGTGGTTCTGTGCCTTGCTTGGGTCGAAATGATTAAAAAAAGAACCACTTTAAAAAACAAAAAACAAAACAATGGCCAAACACTCAATCGTTTAAATGCATTCTTGGATAAGCTGAGAACATTTCAGCGTCCACTCTTTGCTTTCATGTTCTAAACAGTGTTATTTTTTAATATGTTTACTTTACAATTTTACATCATGTTAAAATACAATTTTAAACTGTGAGTGTAATTTTCGTGAAATGTTTGTATCATTATTATTCTTAAACATTCCTGCTGTTCCTATTAATATTATTATTATTTTATTTCCTTTGGTTTCTGGTGTATACTCATTTTTTCCGGGTCCCGACCAGAGACCTAAGATCAGAAATGGCATCATGACATTTTCCAATGAGCAGTTAAAGAAAAAAGCATATTTTACGTAGATAAAGCCCTTCGTAAGGTGTTGGCTGTACTTGTGAGTACAATTTATGTATTTCTTTAAAGCATGGGCTACTAGGGATTCCTTCAATGAGTCTATTGGAATCTTTTCCAATCAATCCGAGGGCTCCAACTACAACTGGAATTATTAATGTCCTAATGCGTCACATTTTTGAGATTTCAATTTCAAAGTCCTTGTATTATTATTATTATTATTATTAAATCTTTTTCGATTTCAAGGTTCTTGTTCTTGTTCTTCTTGTTCTTTTTGTTCTTGTTCTTTTTCTTGTTGTTGTTGTTGTTGTTATTATTATTATTATTATTATTATTATTATTATTATTATTATTATTATTTGTGTATGTTATGTTTCCTGCGTTGTAATCTGTCGAACCGGGTCCAGACTATGGTTCTTTCGTCCTATAGGAGAATTGTCACTTAATTAAAAGCACTTTTCTTAGTATATGAGATATTCCTATTAGGGCGATCTTCTGGGCAACTTGTATGTTGATGTTACCTGGGACACTGTTAGTAAAATTACCTATTCCTTTTCTCACGAGACCCAGACTTTCGATTACTATTGGTACAGTCTCAGTCTTCATTTCCCGCATCTTGTTAATCTCGATCTCCAGGTCCTTGAATTTAGTCAATTTCTCGATAATTTTCATGGAAGTGTTTCTCTCAGATGATACTGCTATGTCAATAACCATACACTTTATAAATTTCTTGTCTTTTATAATAATATCAGGTCTGTTGGCTTTTATTTCTCTGTCAGTTTGATTTTGCATATCCCAGAGGATAGTTACATCATTATTTTGGGTAGCTGTGTTTGGTTGGTGCTCATACCATCTGTCATTGGTTTCGATGTTGTGCTTATTGCATACCTTCTACTGCACATATGTCGCTAACCTGTTATGTCGGTGGGTATATTCATTTTTTGCTAGTTCCGGACATTCTGAGATAACAAGTTCAATAGTTTCATCATATTTTCCGCAGATCCTGCATTTTGTGTTAGTTGTAGTTGTGATTATGTGACAGTGATAGAATCTGGGAGTGAGGCTTTGATTCTGAGCTGCAATAATTAGGCCTTCTGTCTCAGCTTTCAACCCGGTTCTCCTCAGTCAATGATGTGTTTTCTGTTGGTCCACGTCTGCTTTTTTTCGTATTTTAGGTCTTTGCCAGGTAATGCACTGACCTCCCTGTTTTTTGTTTTTTCGTTTTTTTTCTTTTTTGTAATTTCATTAAGCCAAGTTGTTTTGCTTTCTGTTTTACTTGTTTGACATAGATGGTATTTGCTTCGGTTTTGTTGCTAGGGTTTCAGGTATATTAAGTTGTTTCTTGAAGAACGCAGCTTCTTTCTTGATGGGGTGGATTTGGTGTTTTACTATCAGTAGGAGAGGGTCATTTGTTTTTGTGAGGTAAGCTTCCAATCCGATTTTTGTAGTTTTTAGAGTTAGTTCAAGTTGGATTAGACCTCGGCCTCCTAAACCACTCGCCTATCAAAATCTGATTTCGAGTAGTGCATCCTCATTTAGGTAAGCATTTTTCTGGTCTTGTCATCCAAACTTTTAATGTCATTTAACTTCCATTTAATAATGTTGAAGCTGTATTTTATTAAGCTATTGATAGGCTTCATTTTATTGGCCCCATAAAGTTCGCTTTCTAGTATCAAACGCACTCTACTTTAATATACTTTTCGGAGAATTATAGTTAGTTCGTATTTACCCATACGTGGGGGCTGGTTCGTGGACGCCATATCATAGTGGGCCATCACGTTCAGAAGGCCAGGCCTCCTCCTGCTTTTTTTTTTTTTTTTTTTTACTATTTCTATTATTAGCAATAACGGTAATCATTGTTGTTATTATTATTATTTCGTTGGGTTTCTTTTGTATGCACATTTTCTTCCGGTTCTAAATTAGAGACCCAATGTTAGAAATGGCTTAATGACATTTTATAATGATCATTTTTGAAAAATATATTAAAAAAATCTAATAAACATAGATAAACCTCTTCGTAATATGTGAGCTGTACTAGTGAGTGAAATTTTAAAAAAAAAGGCATGGGCTACTACGAAACATTTCCAATCAATCCGAGGGCAACATTTTTGAGATTTCTACTTCAAGATCCTTGTATTTTGATATTTTTTTAAAAAAAATCTTCAAAGATAAATAGCAATCTGCTGTGACTATCATGTCTATAAGAAATAACATTATTATTATTATTATTATTATTATTAATATTATTACTATTATTATTATTATTATTATTATCATTATTATTATTATTATTAATATTATTATTATTATTAATATTATTACTATTATTATTATTATTATCATTATTATTATTATTATTAATATTATTATTATTATTATTATTATCATTATTATTATTATTATTAATATTATTATTATTATTATTAATATTATTACTATTATTATTATTATCATTATTATTATTATTAATATTATTATTATTATTAATATTATTATTATTAACATTATTATTATTAATATTATTATTATTATTAATATTATTACTATTATTATTATCATTATTATTATTAATATTATTACTATTATTATTATTATTATCATTATTATTATTATTATTAATATTATTATTGTTATTATTATTATTATTATTATTATTATTATTATTAGTGAATATGTGATAAAACTCTTCAGACAGAGGAAGTGCGTCCATTACATTTGAAAAAGGCAGGCAACTTTCAAGTTTTAGGTGATTCTTCGAAATTCAGATACAGGCCGCAAACCTACGGCCTATAGTATACATAAACCAATAGCTATTTCAGAATAAAATAAAAATAAACAAAATTAAAAGTACCGTGAAAGAAATGTTACACATAAAATAAATATTGTCAAAACATAAATTAATAATAATAAAAATAGATATGTAAAAATCCAAGTATAGTAAATTTGTGCAAAGTTGCGTCAATTGGTGCATTTTTTTTTTAATTAATCGGTATCACCCCATGCAAAGCAGTAAAGCCACTAAGCCAGCATAGCGTCCAGGGTATGACGATAAACTACATCCGCGTCCTGGGTAAGACGATAAACTACGTCCAGCAGCATGGTCTCTTATCAGAAGGTTATGAGGAGCTTTAGAACCACCTCTTAATTGCTGGTGTTCCCAGGTCCACCTTGACCTGGAATGGTAGCACCTATTAGGGTCCCAGCTATTGGCAAATAGTTAACACCCAAACTTGTGTAAAAATAGGTTTTAATATCAGAAATACTTTGTAATAAAAAAAAAATTGTTACCGGCAATAATTTTTGAAGGAAAAATTATTATCAGCAATACTTAAAAAAAAAACCCCAAAAAACCACCAGTAATACAAACAGTTATACATTCTTTGAAAAAAAATATGACCAGCTATAGACTTCTTCAAGGAAAAATATTCCCAGAAATAGATTTTTGAAGAAAAACATTACTAGCAATAAAAATTTTGTCGGCATTAAATAATCCATTGAGGTTGATATATCGTAAAACAAACCAAACCAAACTAAGCCAGCATGGGTTACAGGGTGCGAAATAATTCGGAACAGAAACATTAATAATGAGCGGGAAGAGGAAAGAGTAATCAGGTGGACAGTAGATAGCGATTGACATTGCGTTTAAATTTTTGCAGATTAAAGTTGGCTGGAAAGCATGGAACCGGAAGGCAGTTCCACAAGCGCTATGTCCGAGAAAAGAAACTGCTAGCATAGAATTTACGGTTACATCTAGCCAACTCACCTGTAAATTGATGAGATCTCGACGCCAGTCAAGTACAAAGTACAACCTAGTAATTAAACGCAGTCTTTATTTAGCGTTGTACTTGCACACGGAAATGTGTATAATGATGGGAAAACAAACAAACAGAAAAAGGAAAAGAAATAATTTGACCATTTAATTCAAACAATTTTACTGACGTGATGACAGTGAATGCGCGGGAAATCTCTTCATTGATGAAAATGAGGACGGAGGCAGGAGAAATTTGGTTCTACAGTGTGTGCGTGACATGCCATGGAAAGTTCCCTAAAATAAAGAGTTCAGTTCGAAATTCCTTTACCCGGATCAATAAGCAGTTGATGAAATTCGGATGGCACAATCGTTGTGATAACAAAAACTAAATTCAGGGCAATATTAAAGTAAAAGAAATGTGGCTCTACAGAAGGATGCTGAGGATACCATGAACCGAGCAACGTCAAAGTTTTAGAGAAAATGGAAACAAAAAGGAAATTTAACATCAAGAAGAGACTAGGACATTTCTAGGGGCATATAATGAGGAAATGGGGCTTGGAAGATCTGATATTCAGAGGACAGATTGAAGCCAAGAGAAAGAGGAAAACAATGCATACATAACGTACCTAGTGAATTTGAGTAAATGGATGGAGGAACAGAGATTAGGAAAAATAACAGAAAGACGAAATTTATTAAGAGTTACAAGAGACAGGAAGTTGTGGAGAGCCATTATTGCCTACACCCTGAAATGACAAGGTACATTGAAGAAGCAAAATAAGACTATGAAAACAACGAACAGACGAATCAGTGCTCTCCTTCCACTCGCAATGATAAAAGCCGATAATCTGGCAGCCATGATATTATCCATTGGTAGCTGCTGTTGTATTTGGGTGAATTGATCAAAGCATAATCAGAACTTAAGATAAGAATGGAAAGAAAAAAAACCTCATAATACAAGACCTGGATTGTTGCAGATAGTTTATACATTCTGTTAGATTATAAATAATTTAAAAAAAATATTGTTTATTTTATAAATATATAGTTTATCCAAATTATATTCATGGAAGAAATTTTGAGAGAAACCGTTGGATTTATTGATACAGAAAAAGAGGTTTATTACCAAAATTCATAATTATATTTTTCTTCTATATGTTGTTTTCCTCTAAGACATAGGCGATCATGGCTCTCCACAAATCTGTGTCTTTTGTACTTAGAATAAATTTTGTATTTTCTTATTCTTCCTAATCACTGTTCTGTTAATCATTTACACAAGTTCTTTAGGTAGGTTATTATCTGCTTCTCTTTGTCCCTTTTGCCTTCAATCTGTCATGTGAGTAACACATTCTCGAAGCCCTCTTTCTTCTTTATGTTCGCTAGAAATTTCAACTGTCTTTTTTTATTCTAAGTATAAATGTATATATTTTCCTTAAGACATTTTCGTTGTTTAAACGCTTCGACCATGGTATTCTCAGCACCCTTCTGTAGAACCACATTTCTGCTGCCTCAAGTAACTTCTACACCTTTGAAAAGATTGTCCCGCTATATAGAAGGACCGATATTGCATAACAGTTCAGCATTCTTTAATTTCTTCTTTCGTGTTTTCTCCCACAATTACATACGAATATCGAAAGTCTTCACAGTTCCCAGATGTATAACAAAACCCCTATAACTTAGACTCAATTTAATAGCGAAAAGTAATAAGTCAGTTACTCTAATATACATAGATTAGGTTAAATAGAAATGTATATTACCAGTCATTTACGGCTATTGAATAATCAAATCAAATATTAATTATCAATGTGTGTTTATTTATATATTGCCTGTTCCGTCTACAGTGGGAAGGAATGTAAATCAACTAAAGTGATTTTTCCCTTAGTCGTTTTAATAATCTATATAAATAAAATATTTATCTACATTTAAACAAAATAAGTCCCCGAACAAAATGAGCCGTTTAATTAATCAGTTCCTTTATCTTTACGTTTCTTAGATTGCAGTCTTATTTGTTCAAGCCTTTTATCTGAGGCACTCAGATATCTTTTCTCTATTGCTTCAACTTGGTCTTGAAATAGACTTTGTCGTCGATATCTTTGTCGTTCTCTAGCTACACTTTTTCTTCCAGCGTTTTAACATGAACAGATACTGAACAAAATGTGTTTTATATAATACAGGAGTAATCAATGACTCATCGATACCATTGAGTGTCTGAAAAATATAAAGGGAATTAATTAATTAAGATATTCACTGACTTCGATTTTAGTTGTTAATTCTTTATCTCCGCTTTACTGAATCATTTCAAGATTTTTGTTTCATTGCATCTCAATATTAAAACTTTCTAACAACTTTTTACGGTGCAGGTACACTAGTAGATTTTTTTTTTTTTTGCGGCGCGGGTACACTAGTCGAATTTACCTGGCATCAGTCAGTTAAGTTCCATACGCTTGGACGATCATGTCTCTTTCATTACATTACTGTCTAGGCAGAAGATTTTACCGGAGTAGTTTTCGCCATTGTGTTTTTGCAGTAGACTGGTTGCAAACGAAGATAATAGAATCTAGTCTGTTCTGCTATTCAAATCATAGCTAGAGGGGGGGAAGTGATGGATTAATACCTTTTCGCGTAAGTGAATGTAATGAACTCGACTTGAATTCGAACTCTGTTCTCCGATTTCTTATCCCAACCCGATATCCTTTACACCACCACACACATATTATCTGCCATAGAAAGTATAAAGAAATACAGTTTATTAGTACATTTGTTTCGGTAATTAGAATAGCAAGTGGAGGGTAAGATATTTTATTGCCATTGAAGAACTAGTGTGATTTAAATTATTGACAAGGGATAATATTTTCTTTGTACCAAGGTTACTAGCAAATACTACTTCAGTATCTGAGATAATACATATATTAAAATATAATAATCTACTATTAGAATATTAGATAGTACTATCATCTACTGGAATTAAGCAAATCCGAAAGTCAACACATGTTGAATAAGCATCTGTTAAATCAATATATTAATAATTTGATTATTTAAAAGCATGAAAATAACTTGCTGAAGTATGAAAAAAAAAAAAGAAAAAAAAAAGGCTATACAGGTAATTTTGTAATAACTGTGTCGTTAAACCTGTTAAATATATGTTGAAATTTATTTCTTAGCATACTTTTCCAGCAGCCCCCCTCATAAAAACAAGTGCGCAAACACAAGGACACATATACACATATACACATATAAGAGCTCACGCACAAAGGTATATATTCGCACAAGTAAGTGCTGGTATACCACAGATACATCGAAAACGGACACTTTATAAAATAAAACAGGAAGAAAAGAAAAAGGTTGACAAATTGATCACGTGACATGAGCTTTCACACTTACGTTTTCTCGCAGAGTCACGTGACGAAAAGGTAACATCTGGTCCTGTGCCTATTAAGAAAAAAAAAAAAATACAAACTATATTGTTGCAGTGTGTGTTCACTACCGATTTTACTATTAATATCATTGTCGTTATTTTCATTGTCCCGTTTGTTGCTGTTATTATTAATGTCAATATTATTGTAATTTTGCTTTTGATATTATTAATGCAAATCCTACTCGTCTTC
>OZ038520.1:13836438-13858938 GCA_964036315.1 Acanthosepion esculentum
AAGAAGAAGAAGAAGAAGAAGAAGAAGAAGGTGGAGGAAGATGAAAGGAAAGGAAGGAAGAAGATGAAGGAAGAAGATGAAGGAAGGGAAGGAGATGGATGAAGTAGTAGTAGTAGTAAGATGTAAGAAGTAAGAAGCAATAAGGAGGAGTAGGAAAAGAAGAAGAAAAGGAGGAGGAAGGGGAGAAGGAAATAGAAATAAGGAGGAAGACGGAAGAGGAAGATGACGAATAAAAGAAGAGGAGAAGGAGATGTAAGAAGAATAAGATTCAGGAGGAGGATGCAGAGGAAGAAATGTTGGATATGGAAGAAGTAGTATTCCATTTTCATCCTGATATGGCTCTTGTAAATTTGAAGAATAGCAGGAGGAGTAAGATCCTAACAAAGTTACACTGAGCTGCAAATATACGAAGCCGAATATGCCTATCATTCTGGTAAGGATATAGCAAGTACATGCCTTATATTTATATGTGTACGATATGATGGCAGATTTCGGTAAAATCAGCGCATAAGCTTTGCAGGTGTGGCCCTATTAGAAATGTTCATCCACGCCCAGACGGTCTCTCATACAACTGGTTATGATCAGACAAACGACAAAAATCTGTGGTATCAAGACAACACATGTACATTTTTACACCTCAAATCAATTGATTAGAAGTCCTGATAGTCATGCCTAGTATAGCATCAAGGCATTATAATAGTATTATTATTATTATTAGTAGTAGCATCAGTAATAGCAATCTGAACACGTCACGTGAATGTTGCAGTATATTGAAGCTAATGATTTAACGTAAGTAAATCTCCTAAGATTTACGTAAGTAAACCTCATCTACAAGAACGATGACTAATGCCTAAAGTACCTATTTGAGGCGACACTGAAACCTTACTGACACGTCTCACTTCCGAAAACCGGGAAAAATCACAAAACAGTTATTTGTAATCTATTTTTGTGGGACCGAGAACTTTTCAGTACTCACACTGTAGCAGCATCAACCGACAGGAAACCAAACCATCCCGGGAAATAAGATTAGAACTTCACAATCCCCCCCGCCCCCCCAAAAAGATGAAATGACAGTGAAAGATATGGCGATCAATGACGGACAATGAACCACAGAGTATGGGGCACGTGAGATCTCCAATACGCGCAAAAGTGCACTTTCCAAAATTAAATTTTACCAAAGGGCAAAAACAAAGTTAGGTAGGAAAACATAAGATGAGACGGGAAAACGTAAGAAAACAAAAATTTTTGATAGAATATGTGCGTAACAAAATTAGTATAACAGTAACAACGTGTTTAGCGAAATCGAAGTCACAAAATGTCAGAAAGCTTGAAATAGGAGAGAATAAATACATACATTCACCGAAAAATAAACGACTGGAAAGAACCAGGACATGATGGGATCCATGTATATTGGTTTAAGAGATTTAGCATTCTAAGCGAGTGTCTAGTTCAACAGCTTAAAAATTGCTTATAGAAATGTGAAATCTCAGAATAAATAGGCTGAGACAGTGCAATCCTCATTCACAACATACCTAAATGCAAACTTTTTGAACAACTACAGACCAAAGACATGCGTACAACTGAATAATAAACGATTATTACCAGGGCAATGGCAAGAAAGATGCAAGTGAAGAATTAATCATTTGTCTCTCAGTGACTTTTTCATTGCAGCAAAGAGATGGAAGTCTGAGGGTGCTAAGTCAGGTGGTGATGGATTAAAAACTGCTATAAGGAATTAGCTAAATGAGCAACAAGCTGAACCATTACGAAGCTGCTATACACTCATTGCCATTGAAAAAGTTTGTGATTTATGTTATGAATTAGAGATGTGAGTCTGATACATGATATATTTGATTGTGTTCCTTATTTCTTATATAAAACAAAATGCATTACTTTTTAATTCACCCTCGTATAAGCAAATGGTAACGATACTAAACTGTCCTGGAAAACAAGAATCACAAAATATTTTAGGATTTCGACACCTAAACTGACCACAACATCTAAGAAAGGACCCAGACTTTAATGATAATTTAAACTAAGGAAAATGCATCTGTTAAATCATTGATATTGTGCTGATGGGTAACACAGTAACGTGAAAGGGAGTAAGAAACTTGAGTAATAGCATTATCTTTCTAGGTGGCAAAGAAACATGGAATATGAAGATAAGACCTATGTTCATAATAGCATGTGTATTTTGACCTCTACTACGGATACTTATGAGAAGACTGAGCGATTTGGAAATCGTAGGTAGCTTCGAGACTATAGTCATACTGGTATCAGCAAGGTTACTAAGAAAGGAGATGGAGATTTGAGATTTCAAATTACAAGGACCTCGAAATCGGAATCTCACAAATGTGGTACGTGAAGACAGCATCAATTCCAGTTGTAGTTGGAGCCCTCGGTTAAACTGGAAAAGATTCCGATAGACTCATTGAAAGGATCCCAACCATTAACGAAATACAAAAAAAAAAATGCACTCACAAGTACATCTCACACTTTAGGAAGGGTTTTATCTATGTTAAATGTGTGTGATCTTAGTCTCTTTCCAACAAAAAACGCTCAGTGGAATAATGCCATTTCTGACTTTAGGTTTCTGGTTGTGATCCGGAATAAAATGAATATACAACAAAAATCAAATGAAACAGCAACAACACTACTACTACTACTACTACTACTACTACTACTAATAATAATAATAATAATAATAATGATAATAATAATAATAACCAATAGTAATTGGAGCTCTGGGCCTCGTGAGAAAAGGAATGGACAAGTTTACTAACAGTCACCCAGGTAACATCAATATAAAAGTTGCCCAGAAGATGGCCCTACTAGGAATATCCCTATAATAAGAAAAGTGCTACCAGTTAAATGTCAGTTCTCCTATGGGGCCTAAGGACTATAGTTTGAACCCGGCTCTTCATGATATAAAGCAGGAATCGTAACACACACTAATGATAATAATAACAACGGCTCAAGTGGGCCTATACTACCCTACTGCGCAAATGTCCGAGCACCCCCCTCATCCCCCGGTGCTTGTATAATGTAATCGGATTGTTTCATGTATACAACGCATGAACGATCCTCAAGAGAAAAGTCCATCAAGTATCCTGTTAATAAAATAGCTCATTTACCCGAGTGCAGGCTGTATGTGAAGGCTACTGAAAGTAGGCAACATATTATCAGTGGTTAAACTCAAATGGCACTAAACAGAGTACATACGAAGCCATGACAATGTTGTCTATAGAATACATTGGGAATCATGTTAAGTGACAAGCGTCTGGAGAACAATCTCCCTGTTATCACACTTCTGGACAAGATCAGCAATGAACGGGTTATGATAAACGTTGCTGTACCTAAGGATAAGAACATTATAGCGGAGAAGTGAAGCGCATGTTGAATGCAGCCATTTTGTATCATATCTCAATATGGATAAAAACATCATAAAGATTTGCTGGGTACCCCCCCCCCCCCAAAAAAAAAGCTTCCAAGTGCTAATATAAATTAAACAAATTTACCAAGCAGCAACTGAACTTTTCTCTGTTGTGGTTGGCGCACTCGGGTCTATTTACAAGGCAGCTTGGGAATATGTAACATCATTGGTAATGAGCAGGTGACAACGCTGCTTAGAATCTGCTGGGGAAGATTTTGCGCAAAAAGAATAGAAATATTCTCAAGTTAGGAGCTGAAATATGAGCATAATCAAACGGCCGCAACATCTAAGAATCCACGAGGATTTCAAATACATATGCAATAATAAATATGGCCCATGAGGACATCAACAATTTCAGGTGTAATTGCAACCATCGGGTTGATTGGAAGCGATTCCAGTAGACCCGTTGAAGGGATTCCTGGTAGCCCTTGCCTTAAGAAATACAAAAGAATAGTTCTCACAATTATAGCCCACACCTTTCGAAGGGCTTTATCTATATAAAATATGTTTCATTTAATTTTTTTTCAAAACTGCTCAGTGTCTCTGGTCGGGAAAAAATGAGTATACACCAGGAATCAAAGGAATAATAATAATAATAATAATAATAATAATAATAATAATAATAATAATAATAATAATAATAATGATGATGATGATGATGATGATGATGATGATGATGATAATAATAATAATAATCATGATGATGATGATGATGATGATGATAATAATAATAATAATAATAATAATAATAATAATAATAATAATAATAATGCAGGTTCTGTGGTAAATATCCAGAAACAATTGACCATCTTGTATCAGCTTGCACAGTATTGGCACCCACTGAATATAAAACCCGGCATGACAGAGTGGGACAATATCAGCACTGGAAAATCTGCAAATGATACGTGAAGGTAACTTAAAGAAATTGGTATGAACGCCACCCAGGCTCGGTTACGGAGATAAGAGACCTGTAACAATTTTATGGGACTACACAATACACACAGGCAGAACGATCAAAGCTAACCGCCCAGGCATTGTTATTAGAGATCACAAACAAAAAAAGTGCCTCCTTATTGATATGGCAGTCCCTGCAGACTGCAATGTATCTTTGAAGATCTTCAAAAAGCTATCAAAAGATATGGACCTTGAAATCGAAATCTAAAAAATGTGGCACATGAGAACATCAACAATCCCTGTTGTAAATGGAGCCCTCGAATTGATTGGAAAAGATTCCAGTAGACTCATAAAGGGATTCCTAGAAGCCCATGCCTTAAAGAAATACAAAAAAACTGTTCTCATGAGTACAGCCCGCACTTTACAAAGAGCTTTATCTATGTAAAATATATTTTTTAAATTTTTTGTTAGTGGAAAATGTCATGATGCCATTTCTAACCTTAGGTCTCTGGCCGGGACACGGAAAGTAATGTGTACACGCCAGAAATCAAAGAAAATAATAATGATAATAATAATTTTTTAATAATGGAAATCTCAAAAATGTGGCACATGGGACCATCAAGAATCCCTGTTGTAGTTAGAGCCCTGGGATTGGTTGGAAAAGATTCCAGTAGACTAATTGAAAGGATTCCTGGAAGCCTAGGAGTTAAATAAATACAAAAAAAAAATTATTCTCAAGAGTACAGCCCACACCTTACTAAGGTCTTTATCTAGGTAAAATATGTTTATGGCTTTTTATTTATTTATTTTTTAATTGGTCAGTGGAAAATGTCATGATGCCATTTCTAAACTTAGGTCTCTGGTTGGGACCCGGAAAGAAATGTGTACACACCAGAAATCAAAGGAATCATAACAACAACAACAACAATAATAATAATAATAATAATAATAATAATAATAATAATAATAATAATAATAATAATAATAATAATAATAATAATCTTTCTAAGCTTTGAGTAGGCGTTGAGATATGATCGAAACATTGAAGTAGCAGAAAATCTCAAAATAATTAATATATTTTAAAGAATGAATGCACTAATCATACAAGGAAAGTTCACAGTATGAAGGGCGATAAAATTGCCGAGAAGAATCTGAATATACTTCTGGACTGTTTTTGTTGATATTTAATAAAATTCTGTTTATTGAATGCAAATTGTAAAATTTTCTTAACCAGTATTCATTGTTCTGGATCATTTAAATAATTGTTCAAACGGCTTTATAAACATTTCGAAATTTACGAAAACATAATTACCATTTTTACCGATTTTTTTGCAAAATTTCTAGAAAGAAGTTAGACTTCAAAAGCTAATCGTTACCGCTTCTACAGGATTCGAATCTACGTCTAACTTTTCAGGGAGAACCACCGCTTTATTGCGAACCTCTTCGTAGCTGAGCGATAAAAAATTTACCGGATCAAACGTTGGCTCCCTTGCAAGCGGGGTGCGAAAGTTCGAATCCTGCCAGAGATTACACTATTAATTTTTCTCAAGTACGTAGGCCGGTAGACAAAATAAACAGTGTTTAAAAATACATGGAGCATCTATTCAAATACGAGTATCCACTAAAAAATACCATGTGAAGTAATTGATATCTCCTGACGAGGGGACTGAACGAGGTTCATTTACGAAACTCTGGAGTTGGGGTAATAAATATAACATAAAGAAAGTGACAAATGCCATATTCGTATTAATCTTATATATATATATATAAATGCGTGTGTGTGCCCGTGTTAAAGTTCTCAGAATATATCTGTAGAGTAGAAAAATTAAATAAAATAAAAAAGAGAAGGAAAAAAGAGAAAAAGTTACTTGTATCCAAAAGGAGACTTATACAGGAGCGTGTATTAATTTTTTTGAATTTCATGTAACTACACATTTCGCTTTTGTTTATCATCAAATGATGAAACGCCTCGGCAAGGACTAAGTACTATTTTACGATTGTCTACTTTGTTCAGTATATATATATATATATATATATATATATATATATATATATATATATATATATATATATAGCATAATGAGAAGCCACGTATACTTTCTTGATATGTATATAGTATGGAGAAAACAACTGAAAAGTTGCAAATAAAAAAAATTCAATTCAACTTTTTTTTAAATTTTAAAATTTAAATTTTTTAATTTGCAACTTTTTTCTGCATACTATATATATATATATATATATATATATATATATATATAAGCAAGTTATAATATATCTGCATAGTACAAATATGAAAAGAATATTGCGCAAGATTTATAGCCGAGAATATTGTCCTTGCGAATGTTTTTGAAAATGCTGCGTCCCTTCGTGAAGTAGCCAATCATGGTTGTCACAGATTCCTTTTTTTCCTATCCTTCTTGGGAATGATAGTGGAGTAGTTTTCTGTTGCTTTCTTCATTTTATTTTAATTGAGAGTAGTAGTTCTAGATAGGTTGCTCTAGACATGTTGCCATTCGAAGCTAGACATCTCAATCTACCCTACTATTTAATCAATGTTTTTGGTATTTTATATATATATATATATATATATATATATATATATATATTCCATATCCTATCGAAACAATCACGGCTCTCCCCAGATATATTTTTCTTATTATATGTAAATAGCCTTGATTTCTTGGGAAGTTTCATTCTCCTTGTTTATTTAAAATCAGTCTCAAGGCTAAACAGCCTAGTCAACACTCCTCTTTCAGGAATAGCTAGGCGTCTTCTTATTTATTCATTTTTCCTAATATCATTTCCCATCGAAAAATAGACAATTACGGCTTTCCGCAGTTTCTTTTTTATTATCTGTTAACAGCCATGACTTCTTGGGAAATTGCATTCTCCGCGATTTTTTAATTCAGTCTTTCTCCTAGACTGGCTGATAGCCAAGGCTAGAGAGTCTAGTCTTCTCTTCTAATGACTAGCTGTGTGCTTTTCTCATCAGAATATAGATAATCACGGCTCTCCACAGCTGCTTTTAAATTATCTGTAAACTACCATGACTTAAGTTGCATTCTCCGCGTTTTTTAAATTCAGTCTTTTTCCTAGACTGGCTGATACACAAGCCTAGAGAGTCCAGTCTTCCCTGCTATCTAATGACTGAGTCCTTTTTTTGTCAATTCTTTATCGCATCAGAATATAGACAACCACGACTCTCCACAGCTACTTTTATAGTATCTGTAAACTGCCATCACTTAAGTTGCATTCTCCGCGTTTTTTTAAAATTCAGTCTTTCTCCTAGACTGGCTGATACACAAGGCTTCCTTGCTATTTTGCATATAGCTAAGAGGAGGACTAATGTATTTATGTGTTCCCCGAGGTCATTAGTCCGAAGCAAACGTAATATAACATTTATTACCGGTTTCCTTTTCCCGAGTTTATTACATCCTTGGCTATAATAATAATGTTCATAAACAAATCTTACTTAAAAACTCTCAATAATCAATTAGATTATTTAGTAGAATAGAAATGTAGCAATTTATAAATCTATGTGTCCCTTTAACGGAACGTACAACTAGACTATTGATCACATTGCGACCACCGGTCCCGTACTTAAAAAGCTAGAAAACCTGCAGAAGAAAAGAAAATTTTGCAAAATCATACTGGGCATGACTATATATTTCTAAATAATAATAATAATAATTGTATCAGGTTGCACATTGTTGGCACCCACTGAATATAAAACTCGGTATGATAGAGTGGGCCAATATCTGTACTGGAACATATGCAACTTTTACGGGAAGATTCTCCAAGTAAGTGGTATGAACATCACCCTGACGCGGTTAAACAGATAGGGCATACAACAATTTTATGGGCCTTTACAATACACACAAACAGAACAACCAAAGCTAATCACCCTGATCGTGATTAAAGACCACAAGAACAGAATGTGTTTTCTTATAGGCTCGGCAGTCCCTGCAGATTGTAATGTATCTTTGAAGATCTTCAAAAACTATCAAAATACATGGATCTTGAAGTGAAAGTCTAAAAAATGTTGCACATGAGGACATCAATAATTCCAGTGGTAATCGGAGTACTCGGATTGATTGGAAAAGGACCCGGTGGACTCATTGAAAGGATTCCTGGCGGCCCACGCCTTAAAGAAATACAAAAATTGTACTCACACGGATAGTTCACACATCACGATGAGCTTTATCTATGTAAAATGTGTGTGATGTTTTTTCTTTTCTTTTTTTTTTTTCACAAAAATGATCAGTTTAAAAAGTCATAAAGCCATTTCTGAACTTAGGTTTCTGGTTGGGACCCAGAAGGAAATGTGTATACAACAGAAATCAAAGGAAATAATAATAATAATAATAATAATAATAATAATAATAATAATAATAATAATAATAATAGTAATGACAGAACAATCAAACCCAGACATTGTTATTAAAGACCACAAACAAAATAAGTGCCTCCTTATTGATATGGCAGTCCCTGCAGTCTGCAATGTGTCTTTGAAGATATTCGAAAAACTGTCAAAATACAAGGACCTCGAAATATAAATCTCAAAAATGTGGCACATGGGAACATCAACAATCCTTGTTGTAGTTGGAGCCCTTGGACTGGATGGAAAAGATTCCAGTAGGCTGATTGAAGGGATCCCTGGAAGTCCATGCCTCAAAGAGATACAAAAAATTGTTCTGACAAGTACAGCCCACACTTTACGAAGGGCTTTATCTATGTAATTATTTTTTAATTTATTTATTTTATTTTATTTTATTTTATTTTTTACAGTGGAAAGTGTCATGATGCCATTTCTAACCTTAGGTCCCTGGGCGGGACCCGGAAAGAAATGTGTAAACGCCAGATATCAAAGGAAATAAAAATAATAATAATAATAATAATAATAATAATAATAATAATAATAATAGTTCCAAAACGGAGTAACGAAAATGTGGAAACTTTAAACTACGATTATTCCTATTGTAATGGAGACATTGAGTATAATAAAGAAGGGAACTGAAAATCATGTGAGTAAAATTTCTGGGCACATCAGCATCTCAGAACTACAAAAGATTATTTTATGCGGAACTGCACATATCCGCAAAACCTTCTCCATCTAAATGAAACGGCCCAAATGTGCATTTATAACACACCTACTATGGCCATTTTTACTCATAGACCCAGAGGGGACTTGGGAATAAGGCACGTAAAATTACTCTATGACAAGATGATCCATAGGACTTCATCGGACTAAAAAGTAATGTTTTTGTAATTATATATGCGTGTGAATGGAAGTTAGAATATAAATACGCAAACGTTGGATAAAATTATGCAGAGATAGGAAACCATGAAAATGTTGGAACGTTGGAATTTTAGATTTTTTGTTGTCTAGGTATATAGACTAGCCAATAGAATTTAGTTCCTTTTTATAATTTTATTTTTATCGCTTTTATTATTAATAGAAGATCTGCCTGTGACACTTATGCTGCTTATGAATTTTATCAAAAGTTATTTACGAAGTTTTTCGAAACTGTTTCTCTTCCTCCTTCTCCTTCAGGACATAGGTGGTCGTGTTTCTTCACAACATCCTATCTTTTGTAGCTCTTAGCACTGTCTTTATAGTATTCCTCCTACTCTACTCCATTTGCACAAGCTCCTTATGTAGAGTCTGTCTATATTTCTGAGATGAGGTATTATGTACAGTATTTACATTATTCGGACTATTGTCCTCATCTTTGTCGCCATATTTGTCACAACGTTTCGGCCGTTGTACGCTAAGGCCTTCTTCAGGTGGTTGGAATTTCGAACCGAACCCTTTATTTCGATCACTGGGGTAGACTGTTCTAGTTCCACGAGCCATGTTTGATGGATGTCAGTTATCAGTTATCTCCTGGTAATTTTTCCCTCTGAAAGTTCTCCACTGCCTGAACCGGGTATTGAACTCACACTCTTTTTGGGTCTGTTACTGGATCTAACCAACGCCTTTATCCACTGTAACATGTGTCCTTGAGGACATCTGGGTATGAATTTCTGAGTATTATAAACCTAATTTTTCAGCAACCATTTTTTACCAGTACTCATATTGCAATTTTTGCTGTTATCATTGCATGTTCTTTACCAGATCTCATATTGCAACTTTTTGTTATCATTGCTGTTCTCTGGCACTCCTTATTACTGGTCCCCATATTGTATTTATTTCTATGCTTGGCCGACTCAGGAGATTTTTGTGGCCTCGCATATGTGCTGATTCCTTAAGTTTACGAATTTTCCAATGGTGTTCCCTGTCTATGATCTCAACCTGACCCCACAGGGGACGGTGATCTCCCTTCTCTCTCCATATGTGGTCAGCCACGCCTGATTTTTCTACTTCCCCTCGCATTACAGCTTTCTGGTGTTCTTGAAGCCTTACCTTGAGGGGGCGGCCTGTTTCTCCGTATGTAGGTTTCTCCCCTGCACCCTTGTATTTAATATGACCTGTGGTTGTCAAATTATCCAAGTCTTCTTTCCTCATTAAGTATCCTACTATGTTCTACTGTCCCTTTCTGATTCTGATTATAAGCATCCGGTTTTTTCCACTATCCGTAAAAGTTCCTTGTTATCCCTATGACCCTTATGTCCGATAAAAATGGAATGGTATATTAGCACTGTTCTGTTTTCTTTTATTTAGATAATTTTTGATTGTTACTATTTCATGATCCTTTAGATTAACTTGTGGTCTATATGCCCTGCGAAGTCTACGATTTGACAAGTCGATTCTTTTACCTATTAATATCACTATTATCATAGGATCTTTTATCGTACAAGTAATTACAGGAATCGTGTATGCAATACTTTTATAATAATAATCGATATTACGAACCACAGAAAATATGTTTTACTTTAAACGTTATCGGTTCAATTTAAAGAGTCTTACGTGTACGTTTTTATTTCTTTCTTTCTGCTCTGATACGTAAAGAAAGGTAGAAGTGGGAATGTGTTATATTGAGAAAGAGAATGAAAGAAAAAACGCAAGGGACAGAACAAGAAAGAACATTTCAAAAACATTCATCTCAAACTACGTACACCCCTTCACGTACCCAACGTTCTAGTGGTTGTCATAGCAACACACGCTGATGATCGAGTGTCCCACGCACGCACGGAAGGAAGAAAGGAGATATACTGGGCCCACCCACCGCTTACCTGTCCACCCATCCGCTCTACGACAGCTTGAAGGGAAAAAGTCTGATCAAGGACGAAAGACGACCCTGTCTGTTAAGTGCGGCATTGCCGGTAACACGAGATACAAAACAGCTGTGCCCACTCAGTGGCTTAAATGAGAAAGAGATAGATAGATAGATAGATAGAGAGAGAGAGAGAGAGAGAGAGAGAGCGAGAGAGAGAGAGAGAGCGAGAGAGAGAGAGAGAGAATGAGTGTGTGCCTGTGTGTATATTTGTGGGTGTATGTGAATGAAGAGATAGGCAGTCAGTAGTGTTTGAAATACAGTCGAAGAAAGAAGAAACCAGAAAAAAGAAAATGAAGAAAAAAGAGGAAAAAGACGTGTGTCCAGCTGTACACTGTCAAACGGACAATTGATTAGACGTACGACCCTCACTATTGTATACTGTTGTAAAAATTAAAAAAAAAAATAAAAAAATAAAAAAGACGGTCGGTGTGTATGCACGCGTTTGCTCCTACAGACCACCGCCAATTTTATATCTGATAAAATTTGTGTGTATTTGGGTATGAACTTGCATCTATTGTTAATTTTAACGCCCCCAAAACTGCTCTCTATTAATCGTCTAGGGGAACCTTTTCTACATTCTACATTAGTACGGCTGATGCTAACCTCCATGAGAACGACTCATTGCGCCTTTTCAGTCTAAAGTTTTCCGCTGAAATGAAGTGGACAGATTATGTGGAATCAATTGCTAGGTCTGCTGCTAGGAAAGTTGGTTTTCGTCTGAATCTATCTTACATATTTACAATACAATCATTCGTTAATGTTTATAACATTGCTGCCATATATAGTCTGGTGTTCCTGCTATATATAGAAAGATACTTGATAAAATCAACAGAAGAATGTGCAATGTCATTGGTCCTGATCTGGCACCTCGGTTTTATGTCACTTTCCCACTGTTTTAATGTAGCGTCCTTCTGCCTTTTCTATGAATACTTACATGGTAGTTGTTCTGAGAAATGCTCCTCTAAGGTACCTAGATTTTATGAATTTAAGCGCAGAACTAGATTGGCCGCAGTATCTAATGATTTTACAGTTCAAATGGCTAGATGTATGCATAAATTTAATGCTAATAGTTTTTTCTCTCGCACTTCTCGCTGGTGGAACTCTCTTTCAGTTTCTTGCTTCCCAGCCAACTTTGATCTTCGAAAATATAAATGCAAGGTCAATCGTTATCTTCTGTCATCTTAGTGCATGTTCTTTTGTTGTTCTGTTTCTTTTTTAATCTTTTGCTTATATTCTTTCACATCCAGTTTACCTCTGCGTGTTAGTGGCTTTGTTGCCTTGCTTGGGATGAAAGGATATATACAATTAGATATACTCAACTTCATACACGAATACGCACATAAACAGCAGAAATACATTCCTAGACACTGGATTTCCCCAAGTTCTACATTGCCTACAGTTAATGCGTTAGTCTTCCCCAGTTCTTACCAGTAAACTCCTGTATCTTCCTCAGACTTTTTGAAAACGATTTCTACTGCTTTTAATACATTTACTCTTCAACTGAGTAACTATTAACCAATACTTTGCTTTCTCTGCTATCCTTTCTTCTTGCTATAAGGTAGCCTATCTTTATTTATGTCATTAAATCAGTTCTGCCATGCAGATTTCACTTCTCTATTCTATCTTGATTCTTTTTATCTTTTAGAAGTACACATTGTCTTTTCTATTAATCCTAATTTCATTTTAAAGCAATTTTAATGCCTATGTTTAATGTACGTCACAGATGGCATTATATAGTTAATTATGGCAACCATATTTAAAGTCATCATTTCATAATGTGTCTATCTTTATTAAATGCTTTCGAAACACTTGCTACGCGCCATTTTATTTAAACTTCATGGTCTTTATTTAACATTTTCACCTATATTAGTAGATATATTCCTGGACAACTTCTAGTTCATCTCTTTTTTATGATATATTCCAGGAACTTAACACTTGTTTTTAATCAAGTCACACTACGCTATGTAATAAAGCCATAAAGACGTAAGGGGTTACTGAGTGTGAAAGAATATGAGAAAAAGAAAAACTATTATAAAGGAGAGAAAAACAATAAAAACTTGAAATATGATGAGAGAAAATAACGATTGATATTGCCGTTCAATTTTGGAAGATCAAACTTAAATTGAAAGCAAGAATCTGGAAGAGAGTTCCACAAGTGAGAAGAGAAAGAAAATAAATTGTTGGCATAGAGATTACGCTTACCTCTAGTCAACTGTAGAATTATGTGATCTTGCCTCAAATCTAGTACGTAGTTCGTGAAATCGAGGTACCAAAAAGTAAAGCTCATCAGAACAATTACCATGAAAGTATTTATAGAAAAGGCAGAGAGAAGCTACGTTACGGTGATGTGAATTTGACTGAAGCCGAGATGCCAGGTCAAGACTGTACCAAAGAGGAAAGCTCATCAGAACCATTACCATGAAAGTATTTATAGAAAAGGCACAGAGAAGCTACATTACGGTGATGGGAAAGTGACTGAAGCCGAGATGCCAGGTCAAGACTGTACCAAAAAGGAAAGCTCATCAGAACAATTACCATGAAAGTATTTATAGAAAAGGCACAGAGAAGCTACATTACGGTGATGGGAAAGTGACTGAAGCCGAGATGCCAGGTCAAGACTGTACCAAAGAGGAAAGCTCATCAGAACAATTACCATGAAAGTATTTATAGAAAAGGCTCAGAGAAGCTACATTACGGTGATGGGAAAGTGACTGAAGCCGAGACGCCAGGTCAAGACTGTACCAAAAAGGAAAGCTCATCAGAACAATTACCATGAAAGTATTTATAGAAAAGGAACAGAGAAGCTACATACGGTGATGGGAAAGTGACTGAAGCCGAGATGCCAGGTCAAGACTGTACCAAAGAGGAAAGCTCATCAGAACAATTACCATGAAAATATTTATAGAAAAGGCACAGAGAAGCTAGGTTACGGTGATGGGAAAGTGACTGAAGCGGAGATGACAGGTCAAGACTGTACCAAAAAGGAAAGCTCATCAGAACAATTACCATGAAAGTATTTATAGAAAAGGCACAGAGAAGCTACATTACGGTGATGGAAAAGTGACTGAAGCCGAGATGCCAGGTCAAGACTGTACCAAAGAGGAAAGCTCATCAGAACAATTACCATGAAAGTATTTATAGAAAAGGCACAGAGAAGCTAGGTTACGGTGATGGGAAAGTGACTGAAGCCGAGACGCCAGGTCAAGACTGTACCAAAAAGGAAAGCTCATCAGAACAATTACCATGAAAGTATTTATAGAAAAGGCACAGAGAAGCTACATTACGGTGATGGGAAAGTGACTGAAGCCGAGACGCCAGGTCAAGACTGTACCAAAGAGGAAAGCTCATCAGAACAATTACCATGAAAATATTTATAGAAAAGGCACAGAGAAGCTACATTACGGTGATGGGAAAGTGACTGAAGCCGAGACGCCAGGTCAAGACTGTACCAAAAAGGAAAGCTCATCAGAACAATTACCATGAAAGTATTTATAGAAAAGGCACAGAGAAGCTACATTACGGTGATGGGAAAGTGACTGAAGCCGAGATGCCATGTCAAGACTGTACCAAAGAGGAAAGCTCATCAGAACAATTACCATGAAAATATTTATAGAAAAGGCACAGAGAAGCTAGGTTACGGTGATGGGAAAGTGACTGAAGCGGAGATGACAGGTCAAGACTGTACCAAAAAGGAAAGCTCATCAGAACAATTACCATAAAAGTATTTATAGAAAAGGCACAGAGAAGCTACATTACGGTGATGGGAAAGTGACTGAAGCCGAGACGCCAGGTCAAGACTGTACCAAAAAGGAAAGCTCATCAGAACAATTACCATGAAAGTATTTATAGAAAAGGCACAGAGAAGCTACATTACGGTGATGGGAAAGTGACTGAAGCCGAGATGCCAGGTCAAGACTGTACCAAAGAGGAAAGCTCATCAGAACAATTACCATGAAAATATTTATAGAAAAGGCACAGAGAAGCTACATTCCAGTGATGGGAAAGTGACTGAAGCCAAGATGCCAGGTCAAGACTGTACCAAAGAGGAAAGCTCATCAGAACAATTACCATGAAAATATTTATAGAAAAGACACAGAGAAGCTAGGTTACGGTGATGGGAAAGTGACTGAAGCGGAGATGACAGGTCAAGACTGTAGCAAAATGAAAGGTCATTAGAACAATTACCATGAAATTTCATAGAAGCGGTACAGTGAAGCTACGTTAAGGTGGTGCGAAATTGACTGAAGTTGATATGTAAGATTAGGACCTATAACGCTGCAGATTCCTTTCTGAATTTTATCTAGATTCTTTTAAATGCATAGTAGAAGTACCAGTCCCGACGTATTTGCAATAGTCAATACACGGCAGAATCATAGATTCATAACTATATGTTTTATTTGGACTTCTTCCAGTTGTTTATGTATTTTTTACGACCAAAATCTTATCACCTAAGTAGATGTATTCCTGGACTTGTTCCAGTTATTCGTCATTTTTAAAAAAATTTTCCTAAATTTTATCACTTATCTTAAGTAGATGTATTCCTGAATTTATTCCACTTCTCCATCTTCTTTTCATATTTTTCGACTGTTATTTTCATTTTTATTCATTTTTCATCCCACTTTTCAAATGAATCAGTATTTTTTTTTTTTAATTCATCTAATGATTAGTAAAATCTTAAAAGTTTTTAAAATGTTTTTCGTTTATGTTTACTCCCATTCTTTCTCAAACAATTTTTCACATCTACTTCTTTCGTTGGAAATTATGTGTTTGGATAGAGATAGTTAATTTTTGACACAGGAATATCGGCACGTACTTATGCCTAACTAGTCATACAATCAAGTACCTATGTAAAACTGAATAGTCACACTACAAGATTAAGGAATTTTAACACTGTGTGTACGTTTCATTAAGTAGAAGTTTCAGTTCCGTATTGGCAAAATTTTTATTTTATTTTTACTTTTTTTCAAATAACCTTTGAAATGTAGAATGTAGCATTTTATCAAATTATTATCTTTTATTGTCAGAATTAAGACATTTAATAGCGAAACATTAAAATGATTGTTAAACTGACGGCTATGACTGTCATAAGGTACACTTTTATTGTTGAAACTCTCTGTTTTAATGCAAGAATTTCGAATTTTATAGTCGGAAACTAGTATTTTGTTGTCTGAATTTAGTCTTTTAATGTCGAAATTTTGTTTTTATTGTTAGCATTTAATGTTTTATTGCCGAAACATAAACTATTTTTATTCACCAGAATTTAAGTTTTTGTTGTCAGAATTGAACCTTTATCGTCGGAATTTAACCTTTTAGTATAAGAATTCAGTCTTTGTTATCCGAATTGTATCTTCGTATTGTCAGAACTCTAATTTTTCTTATCAGAATTTGACCTTTTTATTCATAAAGTGTCATGATTTTTTAAAATTATTTATGTTTGTTTGGTGAATTTTCTATCTTGCACGCTAAATGTATCAGAGGTCAAAGCTGTAGTTCAATTAAGCTAGATTTAATTGTCAGATTAACCAGGAGTAGGTGAATATCAGAAAAAATTTGATATAGGAAATACGATCAAAATTTGGCTAAATTGGTAAATTATTCATCTATTCATCATATTTTAAGTTTTTCTTGTCATTGTTATCGTGCAGCCTTACAATTTTCGTACATCCATCGCAGACAACAAACATAAGCCAACTAATCGACAGTCGAGACAATAGTGTATGAGCGTGATAAAAATCTGATGCATTCACGGATGACGCAATATTTTTCAAGGTCAAACAAATTTCATCATACAACCCGAAAATAGATTTATATTTCTGAAAAGTACTGCAAATGACCTAATCTGAGGAAAATATAGAAATCGATTCGCAAATTCAGTCGGGTTTCGATCCTAGCTAGAGGCAACCGGACGTCTAGCCACACTGATGAGCTGTGAAACAGCGAAACAGTCTGTCTGTGGACGACAAATATATATATATATATATATATATATATATATATGTATATATGTTTGTGTGTGTGTGCGTGTGTGTGTGTGTGTGTGTGTGTCAATTTATATAAGCTTAACGTAGATGTAGCACAAGGCCGAAAGTATGAGGTATCAAGTGAGGATAGAAATCCCTACTCTAATGTCATAAGACAAGCTTGATAACCATTATATCACATCAAAGAGCCCATATGTATGTATGTATGTATGTATGTATGTATGTATGTATCATGGGCAGGTGGCCGAGTTGTTAGCTCGTTCGCATTCATGAGACCCAAGTTCGAATCTCACTATGTTCGATTTGTCAGGAAGGACAGTTCCTTGTTGTAGATACCAACGTGCATCACCTTTGGAAAGTGCCTGAAAAACATACAACGGGTTGACCCAAGCCTTGTGAGTGAAATTGGTTTGGGGCGGGGAGGATGTCGATAGCTGTTCTAGCACGAAGTCACAAGTCATCGTGGCCGAGGGCTTGAGCGTGCTGACCTTGTTCAAATTGTTGATCACGCTCTTTCCCAGAAACTGTAACTAAGGTCTGCCCAGCATAGTTATAGTATAAGCCACATGTGGGCTCTGTTGGTGTTGAATAAACACAAATGCACCTAAGCAAGCATCTGTAGAAAAAGGACTGGCTAGCTGCACTAATAGACCGGTATCCTCGAATACGAGTGGCTAGCTATATACGTGTATTATTAAAATACTGAAATATGTAATAGTTTTGCTTTTTCATTATTGCTTATTCTGAAATTTTATGCTGATTGTTATATTCAAAACAGGTAGATAAAAAGGACTTTTAATATTTGGCAGGTTGCATAAGTTTTAGAAGAATTCAAAGCGTCAAGCAGGATTTGGTTTGAAATACCAAAGCCTGGAAATTGATAAAAGAAATAACTCAAAAACTGAATAACTGAATCCTTATCCGGAGTTGATTGTAGGAAAAAAAAAACTAGAACATCCTTCATTTCTAATTACCTCGTTGTCTAAAATTTAATTGCTACATAATTGTGCTAATTGGTTTCAGAGTAGGTAGATAAAAGTAATCTTCCAGGTACTTATCCTAAAATTCTTATTGAGGTCTTATCTATGTTAGGAGACTATTTTAAAAGACCACTGGTGATTTTTATGACTTAATGGTGATACTTAAACTGGTGAAGAAGAATCCAATACAACCTACTCAAAAATAATTTAAGAACTTTCATTATACTCAGACATGGATAAAGTACCATTTGTAATATGGGTTCACATCTCTTTATAGGCCCGAGTGTTTTTGTTTAACGGCATGTCAATAGCCCTATGGGTTATATAATGCTGAAATCTAAATATTTTGTACGCAATTTTTACTAATTAATCCATAGCTGGAGAGAGAAGAGGTGATTTATACTTTTCTCAATAGTACTTACGCATAAGTGAATATAACGAACCCAACTGGAATTGGAACTTGGCTCTCCGATTTACAATTCCGAGCCATTATCCATTACATAACCCGCACATCTAAGCTTACACCGTCCTGGCTATGACGATAAACTACATCCGCGTCCTGGGTATGAAGATAAATTATATCCGCGTCCTGGGTAAGACGATAAACTACGTCCAACAGCAAGGCCTCTGATCAGAAGGTTTTGAGGTGCGTGGAACCACCTCTTAATTGCTGGTGTTTCCAGGTCCACCCTGATCCGGTGTGGTAGCACCTGTTAGGGCCCCAGCTATGGGCAAATAGTTAACACCCAAACTTGTGTAAAAATAGGTTTTAACACCAGAAATACTTTGTAATAAAAAAAAAATTATTACCAGCAATAATTTTTGAAGGAAAAATTATTATCAGCAATACTTTAAAAAAATACCAACAATACAAACAGCTATACATTCTTTGAAAAAAATATGACCAGCTATAGATTTCTTCAAGGAAAAATATACCCAGAAATCGATTTTTGGAGAAAGACATTACCAGCATTAAGAAGTTTGTCGGATATTAAATAACCCATTGAGATTGATATGCCGTAAAACGAACCAAACAAAACCAAACCAAACTTACAGGATCGACGTTGCTTAACTTCGGCGATCGTACGGACCCGGTGTTTCAGTGTGATGTGAGCCTCTAATCGAGTTGATTTCTTATATAAAATACATCGTTAGAAATTCTTTTATTAAACGCAAAATAAGCCAAATTTTATTTTTGATCAGAATAAATCAATAAAATTCTTTATAAGTGGTTATTTCTATAAAAGTAAATAACACCTTGTAGATATTTCTGACAGATAATACATATGAAAGACTTCTGCTATTAATATAAAAGACCAAATCCAAATCTTTCGAAATAGATTTAAAGGGAAATTATTCGGTTGGAAAGAAAGTTCCCGTCATATTTGAAAATTGAAAATAAAAATAAAATCCTTCTTTTGACTTAATTAATATATTTCATCGCGATATTCCCCACCATCATCAACAAAATTTCTCAGATCAATGACTAAAAACGGCTTGAAGCGAATGAATCTTCTAGATCTTAAAGAAGACATTCATTCATCAGAACTTATAAACTGGCGCTACACTATCAAAAACAATGACCATTACCAACTAACAATAACAGTATTCAAAGTCCAGCAACAAAAGCAACATCTAAAATTAATAACATTTATAACGAGAAGGTAAAATAATGATAAAATCAAGAGGTCAAATTTCCACACTACATTAAACAAAAGTTTTGGAATGAAACTCCCAACCATAATAGAAAGAACGATAGCCGTGAATTGGAGAAGATTTTATAAATTTCAACGGACACTAACGCTTCCTGTTTAGTCAATGAATATTTTCTATATGAAGAAAGTTAACCCCACCATTACCAATCAATCAGTTATGTGCCTACGTGATACACGGTTAGGTTGCCATTTCTTTCTGCGGTAGACCAGATGCCATCCAAGGCTATAGAAGCCGGTCTGTCCTAGCACGAAGGAGAAGAGGAGGATTCATATCATTCCTAACAGTATTAGCACGTAAGTGAATGTAATAGATTCGACTGGAATTAGATCTCTGCTCTCCGATTCCTCAATCCGAGCCGCTATTCATTACTCCACCGTGTCTCCCAATCTAGTCAGTCAATTATGTACCATGCGTAATTCACGCTTAGGAGATCATGTATCTTTCGATAAATGATTGCCGAGACAGATTTTTCCCGCCATTTCTTTCTGCGGTAGACCAGTTGCCATTTATCCATAGCTCGAGGGAGAAGAAGAGGATTCATACCTTTCCTAAGAATATTAGCATGTAAATGAATGTAATGGATTCGACTGGAATTCGAACTCTGCTCTCCGATTCCTCAATCCTAGATGCTATACATTACCCCACCGTGCCATTACCAGTACCATAACACCACTTACTTGTTAAATTGTTGAATCATCGGATGTAAAATTCTTCAAAAAAAAAAAAAAAAGAAAAAAGCACTGAATATCATTTTTAATATTTTCCAAATTAATAAAGAGTGAAAAGATGATTGCCAGATGGAGTAAATGCAGGAGAGTAAGGAGGATGAGGCAAAACATTCCATATTTAGTTGCATAAACTTTTCCTGGGTAACTCGGGCTATATGTAGATTTGCATTATCGTATAAGAGCAACAATTTACGATTAACTAATGATGGGCGCTATTATGGTTTATAGGGCTCTTCGGTAAATCAAATCGAGTTCTCTCAGTCACTGTGTGTTTATCTAAAAATAAATACGCTTAAATTCACCTTCAACCCTGCTGTGCGCCAACGGCTTAGTGGTAGAATCCCCGACTGACGCCAATTCAGTCAGGCTTCGATCCTAGCTATAGGTAACCCGACCTCTAGCCACACTGATGAGCTGTGATACAGCGAAACAGTCGGCCTGTGGACTATATATATATATATATATATATATATATATATATATTGTGTGTATTTAGACAGCAATCCTTTTTTATGCACATCTTTTATATAATTTATCATCTGAAAAGGAAAAAAAATATTTGATCGCATGAGAAATTGTATAAAAAAACTAAATAAAAGCATCTTGTCTGCCGCATTCAATGAAATGTGCATATATATGTATATATATATATATAATATCTATCTATCTATCTATCTATCTATCTATCTATCTATCTATATATATATGTATATATATATATATATATATATATATATATATATATATATATATATATATATATAAATATATGGTAAATAAATATATAATTACGTAATTTTTTATTTTAATGTTTCTAAATGACAGCAATACTCCTTTGCATTATAGTTTCATTTCGGCTTATCACGACTTTTGTCGGTTGTCGTCCTCTTTGGACATGTGATCTCTTTTTTTCATTGTGAGTATGATATTGTAAAATCCACCTTTCATAACTGGTGATGATTTAACCAAAGAAAGTTTCGGAGTAGCAGGTCTCGATCCTTTAATCGTGTGTACAGGACAAATCCTACATTAAGCGCAGGAGTAATTAAGTGAAGGCCCAACTGACAAAGTTTAGACATTTTCCCGAGTTCATGAATGTATATTATATGATCGAAGTGTGACCTATATTGAACTGTTTTGCTGCTTCCTGTATAGTTTGCTTAGGGTTTCCCTCAACTACAGTTTGCCGAAGATCAATACTGACCGAATTTGGTTGTCCACATCGAAGGGAATCTTCGAAAGAAAAAACACCAAAAAACATTTAAACTGATCAGACCATCGTTGGCATGTCCGGAAATTGAAATCTTCGTGTCCATGGACACGAAGAATATTTCTTGCTGTTTCCATTCCAAAAGAGTCTTTTCGAATCCATGCAGCATGCAATGTCTGATATGGTACTGATTTGAGACATTTGAAAATAGAAGAAAAGAAAATTATATACATAGATATTAATGATTATTTTGCCGTAAGTAAGTACCATGAAATATGCTCATGTTAGAGATATGACAAGAATTTCTTTCCAGCCTAATAGAAAATCACATTAAATAT
>OZ038520.1:13863938-13881438 GCA_964036315.1 Acanthosepion esculentum
AAAACTTGGAAATCTATATTTCACTTTCAAAAATTATGGTTTATAATAGATATATGGGAAATGGAACATATCCTTTCAAAATTAAGCCATAAAGGTATGGTTAACACTGGTTCTTTCTTTTACCATATATATTCTGATCATTTTGAATAAGGCTTAAATTTTCTTGATTTCAGATGAAAACTTGGAAATCTTCTAGCATATTTCGGTGAAATTTTTTCTCTTTTTATTACAATAAATATAATTATAAAGTAAAATATTGATTATCTGTCCATATTTCTGAGATGAGGTATTATGTGCACTATTTACATTATTCAGACTATTGTCTTTATCTTTGTTGCCATATTTATCACAACGTTTCGGCCTTTCAGTATCTGTCTATATTTCTGAGATGAGGTATTATATACACTATTTACATTATTCGGACTATTGTCCTCATCTTTGTTGCCATATTTATTACAATGTTTCGGTCCTTCATTATCTGTCTATATTTCTGAGATGAGCTATTATATACACTATTTACATTATTCGAACTATTGTCCTCATCTTTGTTGCCATATTTATTACAATGTTTCGGCCCTTCATTATCTGTCTATATTTCTGAGATGAGCTATTATATACACTATTTACATTATTCGAACTATTGTCCTCGTCTTTGTCGCCATATTTATTACAAAGTTTCGGCCCTTCAGTATCTGTCTATATTTCTGAGATGAGGTATTATGTACACTATTTACATTATTCGGACTACTGTCCTCATATTAGTCGCCATATTTATTACAAAATTTTATATTTGTATTAATTACACACACACACACACACACACACACACACACACACACACACACACACATATATATATATATATATATATGTATACTATTTACATTATTCAGACTATTGTCCTTATCTTTGTCGCCATATTTATTACAACGTTTCGGTCGTTGTACGCTCCGGCCTTCTTCAACCAAAACGTTGTAATAAATATGGCGACAAAGATGAGTGCAATAGTCCGAATAATGTAAATAGTGTACATAATACCTCATCTCAGAAATATAGGCAGATACTGAAGTTCCGAAACGTTGTAATACATATGGCGACAAAGATGAGGGCAATAGTCCGAATAATGTAAATAGTGTACATAATACGTCATCTAAGAAATATAGACAGATACTGAAAGGCCGAAACGTTCTAATAAATATGGCGACAAATATGAGGGCAATAGTCCGAATAATATTAATAGTGTAAAATATTGATGCACTTCATAATTACAGTTAAATAGAAAAAACGAATGTATCAGTTTAGACTTAACCAGGAAGATATAGGTTAAAGTATTATTATTCAGTATATAAGTTCAGAGGCCAAAGAAAGACGTTGAAATTCTCAGTGACAACAGCAAATGAAAGAAATACAATTGATGCATTAAGTTGCTTCGTTTTTCTTTGTCAGTGAAAGTCTTGACTAAATTTTATAACTTACGCCATCAGTTGCCAGACAAAGGGAATGGTTATTAAGTAAACAAGTAAAACGTAACAGTGATCAGATGTAAAGGAAAAGAGTTCATCGGACCGATAAAATCTATGTAACATATACACTTTTAAAAGTTTATAGTATTATAGATGCAACTAAAGCATACAACAACGTGGGTATTTGCTACTCTACAAGCCTAAAACGATCATCAAACCATGACTGTTTTAGACGTGAATTTACCAATCACCATGTGGTATTGATTTCTATGTCCACACTCTTTCTATGTATGTATCTATGTATGTACAGTTGATTTGTCAGGAAGTAGACTTTCTGATGTTATCGGTCTGGAGGGGGCGATCCCAGCTTGCGGCACCATTGGAAAGGGCCTGAAAATCATACCACGTCTTGACCCAAGATTTGTGAGTGAAATTGAGTAGACGGAACCCTTGGGCCAATCGATAGCTGTGCTAGCACAAAATCACAAGTCACCGTGGCCGAGGGTCTGAGTGTCCTGGTGTTGTTCAGATTGTTGATCACGTTAGATAACACGCTCTCTCCCAGAAGCTGCAACTAAGGTCAGCTCAAATTAGTTGTAGTATAAACTACAAGTTGGCTCTGTGGATACGTGACAGAGTGTCTTCAATAGGGGTTGGCGAGCTGATAGACGGTTATCTTCGAATATGAGTGGCCAGCTGCCCTAATAGACGGGTATCTTCGAATAGGAGTGGCAAGCTATTATTTTTATGTATGTATGTATCGGTGTTGGGAAGCGATACCAGCGTGGGGCAGCTTTGGAAAGCGCCTGAAAACCATATTATGAGTTGGCCTCAGGCATGCTAATGAAATTTGGTATAGGAGACGAGGTTGTACTAATACGATGACCCATGTCATTGTGACTTGTTCAAACTGTTGATTACGCTAGATCATGTGCTCTCAGAAACTGTAAGAAACTTCCGCTCATTATAGTTACAATATAAATCATACATTGTTTCTTAGAGTGTTGAATAAACACAAATATGTCTGAGAAAGCGTTTGCAAAGGGATTGACTAGCAGCCCAAGCAGATGGTGTAGTCGAAAATTTATATATTTATATATATATATATATATATATATATATATATATATATATATATATATATATATAAATTAACAGATTTAAAATATGTTTTTTCGCAACTCAGTAATAACCACGTTTCAAAAATGGAAGCTAAAACCTTCAAATTTAATTTCGTAATTAAATTAAAAGCATTAGTTCCATTTCATCTTCAAGCGAATATCTACATAACTTAAAAATGAAGTTAAAAATAAGTTATTCCAATAAAAGATGAAACGGAACTACTCCTTTTAATTTAATTACAAAATTAAATACGAAGTTTTTAGCTTCCATTTTTGAAACATGGTTATTAGTGTGTAGCCAAAAAACATATTTTTAAATCAGTTAATTTATAATGTTTATGCTCTGTAAATTTACATTGAGCACTGTTTTGTAAAAAAAAAAAAATATCAATAAGAACACCGGATTATATATCTTACTGTTCTTTTTATATATATATATATATATATATATATATATATATATATATATATATATATATATATATATATATATATATATATGTGTGTGTGTGTGTGTGTGTGTGTGTGTGTGTGTGTATAACATCGAAGGTTAAGTGCTGGCGAGGAGATACATATATATATATATATATATGTGTGTGTGTGTGTGTGTGTGTGTGTGTGTGTGTTTGTGTGTGTATGTATGGCAAAATGTAGTTTTCAGGTATGCTACATTTATCGGTTAAACTGCTGAATATCATACATATATATACATATAAATATAAGTATATATATATATATACATGGGAGAATATATATATATATACACACATGGGAGAATATATATATATATATATATATATATATATATATATATTGACGATTGCACTAGCATGAAACAGACTGTCGCCTCTAAGTGCTGACTTCCATGTCCGCTTTTATATTTACACATGCTCTATCACTGATATTGAGCACATTATCCCATAAATATAGCACACTTTAAGACTATATTCTGCATATATATATATATATATATATATATATACATATATACACACATATGGGAGAATATATATATATATATATATATATATATATAAATATGTATATATAAATATATATATATATGGTGAAAATATATCTTTCAAGTATACTACATTATTTATGGGCTAAATTGCTCAATATACATATAAATATAAATACAAATATAAATATATGTATATATATGTATATATATATATATTTATATATACATACATACATACATATACATAGACATACATATACATATATATATGTATTATGTATGTATAGTAAAAATACAGCTTTTAGGTATGCTACATGTATGTGTTAATCTTGTCCATATATATATATATATATATATATATATATATATATATATATATATATATGTATGTATGTATGTATGGTAAAAATGTAGTTTTCAGGTATGCGATATTATAGGCTAAACTGCACAATATCATCTATAGAGCATATCTAAATATAAATGTAGACATTGAGGTCAACACCCGCCAGAAGTTGACCTCAATGTCCATTTTTATATATGAATGAAGATCGCGTTGTGCATGAAACTCAGTCGTGCTACTGGTGAGGAGAAAATAAATATTCATTACTAATATATGATTTATAACTGTTCTATTACCTAGAGCACTTCTTTATTAGTGCCAGTACTCAATGTGTGATGTTATATATATGCATATATATTGGTGATAAACGAAAAATTGCATCTATGGCAATATTTCCACGCAAAAATAATTACTAATCAAAAAAATCTTTCTTGATTACGCGTTGACCGTCCTCATATATGTATGTGTACATGGATGTATGTATATTGTTTAGTATTTGGTATATTTTATTTGGGAAGAGCGTACACATCAGAGATACAGCGTATATATATATATATATATATATATATATATATATATATATATATATATATATATATATATATATATATATATATACTGATGATCGCAAAAGCGTGAAACCCAGGATCACAAACACACATCAATCCAACCAAATATGTCAGCTCTATCTCTGATATTGAGCGCTTTCTAATGAGTACCGCGCATATAATATATAAATAATAATATATATAATATATTACATATATATATATATTTATGTTTATATTTATATACCCACACTTCACACACACACACACACACACACACACACACACACACACACACACACACACACACACATATATATGTATAGTGTGTGCGAACTTACAAATCAACATAATGCTGACTGTCAGTTTAAACCCTCTGTGCGTTCTCCTGACCGGGATTTCATCTATCTATCTATCTATCTATCTATCTATCTATCTATCTATCTATCTATCTATCTATCTATCTATCTATCTATGTCAGTCTGTTATGTATATATGTTATATGTATATATGTTATATGTATGTATGTATATATGTATGTATGTATGTATGTATGTATGTATCTATCTCTCTCTCTCTCTCTATATATATATATATATATATATATATATATATATATATATATATATATATATATACATGTGTTCGTAATAAAAAAAGGTACATCATTTTATTAATACATGTTTTACATAAGTACAAATAAGTATTTTAAAATAAATGTACGAAAATATGCCCACTGCTGTCGGGATAGCTTATTGAGCCATCAAGCCATGGGTTAATCAGCACACTTAATGGAAATAGTACCCACAATTTACGTTACGAACATTCGATTAGAAATGAGAGATTATTTAATTGAATGAAATTCACTTGACCATCAAAACCTGTAAGTTTCGTGTGTATATATTTGATTGTGTTTGTGTTCGTGATGTTAGTGTGGTAATGTTTACACCTATTTCCATTTTATTCACTCATACACATAGTTGAGCTTTTTTCTCATGATTTAAAAATGATTTAACATAAATTATCAAGTATTGTTAAACTCTTTTAAATGTCAGGGTTACGGGTATGGGCGTACTGATACTTTTAGAGTTGGGCCAGAAAAGCGTGCATCTGAGTCAATACCCCCAGTAATTTCTAATACAAAAATGTCATGCAACACACACACATACACACGCGCAAGTGAGCACACACACACACACACACAACACACACACACACACACACACACACACACACACACACACACACTAGACATCTAACCAAAGAGAAAGGAATTGTCGAATGAAATAATGTTTTGGTCAACATGGTGGGTGTGGAGGAAATGACTCCTCTGATAATAGCACTAGTTGAGGGTAGGGGTTCCTCGCGTAAAAATTACCTTTAAGCACCATAGCAACGGAAGTATGTGATAGTGGTTGTCCTATATATTTTTGAAGTAGTCATTTGTACAAAATCATCAACAGCTACAACTAATAATAATAATAATAATAATAACGATAGTAAAACTAGTAACCTGTAACCATGACAAACTAATAACAATGCAAAAAACAACGCTACCAGCATATTACTGTTATTACCAACCAGTATATCTTACTATAGAGCCATTGTTAACAACGAGACACCAGTTCGTTAGAGCAATGATTGACTAATTCACTGTGAGTCAAATTAAGTTAATCTCAAACTAGTATTTTTAATAAACCGTAGTACGCTTCCAGGTTGTACTTTTATTCATAGTTTTTTTACGATTTTCATTATTTTTTTTATTCTTGAGCATTTACAGACATTGGGAGATCTATCCGCATCTATTGCAACATTTCTTTGCTTTCCTTTGGATTTAATTTATTTTAAATCATCCTACCTAGTTTGTAGAACTCTGATAGACTCAGACACATGAGGATGTTAAATAATTTGTATAAATAACCTCCAGATGTATAAAGACCTGTTCAACGTATTTGCAGGACGGGTTTGAAAAATAATTAAAAATTAGTTGTTTTATCTTATGTTAGAAACGTGAAGAAATACAGAGGACCATAATATAATTCAGTTGTCTTGTAATTAATCGTTTCGTAAAGGAAACATGGTCAAGTTCTCTGAATATAATATTTCAAAGATGAACGTTAGAACGCCGTGATCCGCGAAGGAGTTTTAAATCTGCTGTCTGATGATCGCCTATGATAAAGAAATGCAGTGAGCCAATCTATATGAAACGATGTCAAAATAATAGATAATATTGGAGAATAATTTTATAATAATAGATAATAAAATTATCTATAAATTATTACATAAATTATTAAATTAATTATCTATAAATTATTATATAAATAATAATAGATAATGAAAAAAGAAGAGTCGCACTCGCTGTACCCAAACCGTCCTACCAGTATTCTGTGAAAAGATATCAATACTAAATAAGAAAGAGTAATTAGAAAATTACAAACATTAGTTATATTTTTAAATATCATGTCTATTCAAGACGTAGGTGATTATGGCTCTCAACGAATTAATTTTTATTATCTTTGAATTGTAAATACTTATTTAGAATAGATATATGAGTATCTTTCTTTTATCCTTCACTGTGGTTCTGAATTCGGAGTTGCCCTTCACCACTTCACTTGGGTGTCAACCAAAGTTAGAGAGCCTAGTCACCATGCTATTTACCCAACCTTAGGAAATTAGATATGAATTGATTTTTTTTCCAATTATATTTGTATGAAAATGAAAAGATGTAAGAAAAACTTGTGAAAAATAATGGGTGATAAAACTTCTACGAAAATTAAATGAACATATATTTTAATTTGTAATAATACTATGTTCTTCCAAGACATAAACAATCATGGCTCTCCACAGATTCCTTTTCTTTATTATCTATGAATTGTAAATGTCATATCCCTTCAAGACATAAACGATCATGGCTCTCCACAGATTCCTTTTCTTTATTATCTATGAATTGTAAATCTCATGTCCCTTCAAGACATAGACGATCATGGCTCTCCACAGATTCCTTTTCTTTATTATCTATGAATTGTAAATCTCATGTCCCTTCAAGACATAGACGATCATGGCTCTCCACAGATTCCTTTTCTGTATTATCTGTGTATTGAAAATCTCATGTCCCTTCAAGACATGGACAATCATGGCTCTCCTCAGATTCATTTTCTTTATTATCTATGAATTGTAAATCTCATGTCCCTTCAAAACATAGACGATCATGGCTCTCCACTGATTCCTTTTCATTGTAAATTTCATGTGCCGACAAGAAATGGACAATCATGGCTCTCCACATATAACTTTTCTTTATTATCTGTGAATTGTAAATGTCAGGTTCCCTCAGGACATAGACCATCATGGCTCCCCGCAGATTCTTTTTCTTTATTATCTGTGTATTGCTAAGCATACTTGGGCAAGATATTATAGCGGTTTCGAGTTACTTTCTCATTCAGAGTATTTTTTAGAATCGCTATCAGCCAAAGCTAAAGAGCTTAGTCTGTCCTGCTATTTAACCTGTAGATAAAGGTGAGAAGAAACGGATCTTCGCCTTTCCCAAGGGTATTTGTCCGAAAGTGAACGTAGAAGACTAAGGTGGAGTTTGAACTCAGATCGCTAATTATGTTTTTCCAGGCGATAACCATTACGCTACTTGTACAGAATACATTGGATTAAACACACAGATAATCGCTACCTGGGTGTTCTATAAGACCTGACACTAGGTTAATTTTACAAGGTCACATTTGACACAAAGTCGCTTCTGCTTCCCATGTAGTTGTGTATTTAATCCCTGAGGTCATGCAGTGCAGAAATAAATACTGGCTTATTGGAGGAGGATATCAGCATTATAACGAAGAAATGATTTTTTTAAATAAAAATTTACTAGGATGAGAAATAGGCGCTACCGGTGTAGGAATGCAAATGGCATATGTCCGCGGATTAATTGAAGGGTTTCGTTCAACATTTCCGGAAGTCTAGCAAACGTGACAGACACCGCAGGAAATCCGAATGATAATACTGACAAAGACGCTATTGTTTGTCATTATTGTTGTCATCATAATTATAAATTGTATTAATATTGACATTATTATTATTATTATTATTATTATTATTATTATTATTATTATTATTATTATTATTATTATTATTATTCCTATAAAGATTATTGTTATTATAAATATTATTATGTATATTATCAATATAAGCATTATTATAATTGTGTTTATAAAAATTATAATTATAATCATTATTATTAATATTATCGTTTATAAATATTATATAGTTGTCATTATTCAGTAAATCACGAAACGTTGAAGTCATTTATTGGGTTGACTCTCTCAAGAGTTTCGCCATGAAACATTCACCAAGGCCAGATGATGGATAAATCGATTGAAATTCTGATCAAATCTCAAATTTATGTTGTTCGGTACGAACGAACGATAATGCTAACTTTCAGATGGCACACTTGAAATTCTTAATATATTTCCTTTTCCTTAAAACTTCCTTATTATTTACATGTCTAGTATATGGTATTGATAACTTTTCCATTTACTGACACAGCCGTTAAACACATCTATCATCCGTTCTTTCTTTCTTTCTTTCACTTTAACCAAGTAGCGTTTCTGATATGTCTATTGTTTTTCCACGCGAACAAGACGGAATAGACCATTATTTATAAGGTATTGGCAGGGCGTAACGGTTGTGCAAACTAAGGAACTAACGAAGGCAGGGACAAGCGCAATTAATATATGATTTATGAATTTTTCTTTTTTGCATTTATTTTCCGCAGCTTAAAATCATCCATATACAAGAGATAGCTGATAAATAAGCATCTGAATAGTTTCAGAAAAATCATAAAAAGAAAGATAGAAGGCAGTAGAAGGATTTTGAATCTCTCTCAGTTTGATTTCAGTGATGGATAACTGCTGCTACAGTTACTTATAATTTTCAATTCTTAGCAGTATGAAATAGAACAAAGTATCCTGAGATCTTGATTAATTTAAAGCATACTAGAGAACAGTTTCTAGAAATAGTATTTTCAAATCATTTCACTGCGAGGCATTAACGACACTAAGACGCTAGGAGATACTGGGATTGGGAGAAAATAAAAAAAATAGTGAAGAGACAATAACAAATAGTGAAGAACAATAAAAATCAGGTTTCAGGACGATAGCATAGTTCATGTTTCTTCATCACGTGTCACAGTATGTTCAACTGTTATTTCTGATTTGTAATAAAATTTAAAACGGTAAGAAGCCATTTTAAAAGAAAAACAAATGAAAAATTCTAAGCATTTTTTTAAATACAGAAATGCTATGTCTGTTTTCGAGTTAGTAGTTATAGTAAAAAAAAAATGAAATGTTAATAAAATAAAAAGACCATAAATAATTCGACTGGCTTGAGAGAAACAAGAGAAATACTACATTTATATGCTTTTCTCCTTAAAGATGAAGAACAGACAGAGGTAACAGAAATGTTGTTCTACAGAAGGATGTTTGAGAACTCCACTGACTGAACATGTGAGTAACAAGAAACTTTTAAGGAAAATGGTAGCAAAAAGGACACTTTTATTTAGAAGCAGAAAGACATATAATGAGGAAAGCAGGCTTGGGGAATCTGACACTCATGGGTCATATTGAAGGCAAGAGCAGCAGAAATCAGCGAGTAAGCTACTTAACGGGACTGTCTAAATGGCAGAACAAAGATTGGGATGGATAGCAAAAAGAGAAAGCTTACTGAGAGCTACAAAGAACTGGAAGATGTAGAGAGCTATGACCGCCCACGTCTGACGGGACACGGTACATAGAGCCAAATGACAGAGATAAATTTATATAGAAAATATTGGATGCAAACAAAGGAAAATTTCAAAAAAATTCTTAATCATAGTTATTAAAAGTGTCTTTAGCATGATTAAGAATCTTTAGTAAAAGCAGCCCAACATAAATATCTTACATTAAATTAAGTGAGAGAAAGAGTAATGAAACGTTGTCTTTTTTATTTTTTATCGCAATATTTTGACCGGTTTTCTACAGTTGTTTTTTAGTGGTGATAAGCTTCTCGGGATGTATTTAATCCATATAGCAAACCGTTCTTATTCGTTTACTTACCATTTCCAAAGACCGTTCTAGGAAATTTCAGAACTCAATTTTTCCTAATGATGTTAATAATGTTAATATTAGCCATTTCCATACAAGGAAAAATTTGGCATTCATTGCCCGATCAACTAGTACTGTTTTTGTTTTAAATTTATAAAATCTTTCTTTAAAATACTTCTTTGTTTGTTTGAGAAAAACATGTTTCTCAAGTCCAGTAGCTGTTATCGATCTTTCCAGTATTGATTGGGGTTTCCTTCCTAAGCTTTTATTTGAAGTGTTGTGGAATGTTAACATTTTGATTATGTCATTATTTTCTCTAAGTTACATGCACAATCCATTTTAGTTGTTTCTACTGTTGGTAGTCCTCAAGTTATGTGGCTTCTGTTATTTGGTATAGTTCTTTGTGATTCTGTAGCGCCAGTTCACAATTTTCAAAGATGGATGATCTTAACCAAGTTTCTCATCAATCACTGAAAGTGATTTTCACCATTTATCTTAGGAAGCAGTTGTATGCAGCTGACAGTTTACACATTTCTGAAAGGCTTTGGTAGCATGCGTGATATCCACATGAAAGTCTTACTCTAACAAGGCTATTTAAGGACATGACTTAAGTTTTCAGGGTGATGTTTTAGTTTCACAGCAATTTGGGGTATCAGGCAAAACTACCTCTGACGCAGCCTATTGTATGTTCAATTTCATTTATATATACATATATATATATATATACATATATATATACATATATATATACACACACACATATATATATATATATATATATATATATATATATATATATATATATATATATATATATATATATATATATATTAATACATCTGAAATTACTATAAGTATGTTATTTTAAAATGATAGTTTGCACTACCGCCAATGGTATTTCAAGAAATCCACGTGTAGCATGAAGTGGAACACACCTTTTACCTTAATGTGTTGCGGGAAGTGCTGGTTGTTTAAGTCGGAAAACACGTGTCTCCTGGTGTATGTATTCCATAACAAACATGGTGGATTTGGAATGTGAGTCCCGGTAATAATTATTGAAGAAACAAGACTATATATAGAAATAAATGTATTATATTGAAATAATGACACCTTAAAGCTAATTTTTCTTTCATAATTTCAAAATTGATAATATATATATATATATATATATATATATATATATATATATATATATATATGTATTCTTGTGTGCAGTAAAATAGGAAAGAACACGTTAGGTAGATCCCAAATTCTCGCTTGACAAGGAAGCGGGTCCAGACACCTTAACTCTACATAACTTAAAAAATTATGTTAGGGGTCTCGGCTCTCGCTTTTGAAACATGAGAACTCTTATGTAGCGGAGGAATCATATTTTTAAAAACTAAAAATATTATTATAATATATTATATATATATATATATATATATATATATATATATACATATATATATATATATATATATGTTATGCAGTTATACGTGCATATACATCTATCCATCAATTATACATACATATATATATATATATATATATATATATATATATATATATATATATATATATATATATATATATATATTTAATTGATGGATAGATGTATATGCTGGTATAACTGCATAACATTGTTCAATGCAAGAAAATATCATAAAAATTTAAAAGATACACTGATAGGGTTGAGGCTGAATCATTGGGAATTATACAAAAAACTTTAATTATACTATACATAAAAAGATACTATAAATCTTAATCTATTCTTGCGTTTTATATTTTAAAATATTTAAATAGAGATAGATGAAAAAAAGTAGAATGTTTTAATTCTTAGATCCTGACATGGAGGCAATAGTAGTAATCAACACATAGACTCTGGACCCCAGAAGTAGACCACACTTAAGATGAGAGCGTGAAAGGAATTTGACCTTTTTAAGATGGTTAACCAGAGAAAATGACTGTTCCTTGAAAATGAACTATTCAGTCGTAATAGTTAACTCAATTTTTAAAACAACTGTTCGATTTATACACTCTACTTCAATTCTGTACTTCTAACGTCTCCACCTAAACTCTGAAATTCTGTTTACTATTTATTCATTTATTTTTATTTTTTTCGATTTTTAAAAAAATTCCTCAATAGCAGTAGATAGGTTCGCCTATTATACGGTTCACAAAAAGCTAAGCAGTGTATAAAGAAAATTTTCATTAGAAACAAAAAAAAATACTGAACTGTTATGTGGTACCTGCCCCCTCATATATGGCAGTGAATACTGGAGAATCTCCCTAAAAATTAAGAAGAGACGAGAAGCTACAGAAGGATGCTGAGAATACCTTGGACGGGACATGAGCAACGACGACGTTTAAGAGAAAATGGAAACAGAAAAGAAAATTATATTTAACATCAGGAAGAGACAGTTGAAATTTCTAGGGCACATAACGAGGAAAGAGGACTTGGAAAATTTGATACTCACATGACAGATTGAAGGCAAGAGGGATAGAAGAAAACAACGCATAACCTAACTAGAAAGCTTGAGTAAATAAATGGCGGATCAGGCTTAAGTAGAGAGATAAAAATACAAAATATAATATACTTCTACAGAAGGATGCTGAGAATACCACAGACCAAACGTGAACACAAAAAGGAAACATGCTTAACATCAGGAAGAGACAGTTGAAATTTCTAGGGCGCATAACGAGGAAAGAGGACTTGGAAAATCTGATACCCACAGAGATTAAGGCAAAGAGGGACAGGGTAAAATCAGCATGTGTCATGCATAGTGAGCTTCAGTAAATGGATGGCGATACAAGGATTAGGAGAAATAACAAAAAGACAAAATTTATTAAGAGCTTCAAGGGACAGGAAGATGTGGAGGACCATGATCGTCTACGTCCTGCAGAGATACGGCACATAAACGAAGAAGAAAGAGTTGTGGAACGATCTGCTTGCCACTCAACTTTGATCTTCAAATATTTAAATGCTGTGTCAATCGGTATTTTTTGTCTTCTTAATTGCCACTAACTATCTTGTATCTTATCGGCTTTATTCCTTGCTTTCGGTGAAATGATTAAACAAAATAAATAAATAATGCATATGATGAAGATCATAGAAATATTTCTCTTTTCTTTTTTTTTCTGGACTTTTCTTTTAAGCAAAGAAATTGATATTAATCTTAAAGGACACTCCAATTAAGCCCGTTGTCGTGGATGACGGCGATGAAGAATTTACAGAACAATTAAGCTGTTTCGTACATTTCGAAGCAGCATTAAGATTCAATGAAGCCTATTTGGTGCAAATGCTTGACCGCTGAGGGGACAATAATACTGGACAACTCGATCGCGACAAGTAAAACCTTATATCTGTCAGAAAATAAACGTTATTTAAATAGCCTGACCGTCAACAAAGTCAGACAAAATGGCCGACACAACCAGATTGTCATTTAAAGTAATGCCTTCGGATAATGTTCCAAATAGAGCGACATACGTTGTGTAAATAGGAAGATGGCTACGGGCTAGCAGATTAGCTATTGAAAAAAATCGAACATTAGTTTTTTCCTGATCTTAATAATTTCCAGAAAGTTTATAGTAGACCTCAAAGGCTTGTACATTTGGGTTAATGGTATATACATATCTATACATATTTATAGAAGTGTCCGATTCACTTCTTCGTTCTTGAGAGAAAATAGAATACATTATAAACCTGTAAGTTCTGGTTGAGATTATTACGTTTTTTTCGTCTATGTCTCAGTCCGAATAATGTAAATAATGCAAGTAATCATAATACATCATCTCAGAGATATAGAGGCCGAAACTTTGTGAATATGGCAATGAAGATGAAGATAACAGTCCTAATAATGTAAATAATGCAAGTAATCATAATACCTCACTGAGATGAGTTATTATAGTGATTACAATGATATGATTGCTTGCATTATTTACATTATTCGAACTGTTATCCTCATTTTCATTACTATATTCACAATGTTTAGGCCTTTCTACCCCCGGGCTTCTTCAGATGATTGAAATTTCGAACTGAACCCTTTATTTCGTCCACAGGGGTAAATTGTTCTAGTTCTACGAGTCATGCCTCTTTTGGATGTCTCAGTTATTTCCCTTTAACTCAACTCTTCATGTTTTGGTTCACCACTTATGTAGTCTGGTGTTGAACTCTTTTGGTCTAGTCACTGGATCTAACCAACGTTTTTATCCTCTGGGCCATGTGTCCCTGGAACTAGAACAATCTACCCCGGTGGACGAAATAAAGGGTTCGGTTCGAAATTTCAGTCGCCTGAAAAAGACCGGAGACTATAACGGCCGAAATGTTGTGAATATGTCAGTGAGGGTGAGGATAACAGTTCGAATAATGTAAATAATGCAAGTACTTTTTTTTTTAAAATAGAGTTCACCCCAAGCAAGGAAATAAATCCACTAAGACACAAGGGTCTAGTGGGTGTGGAAGAATTAGAAACAGAAACTTTACTAAAGAGCGAGAACAAAAGAAAAGTAAGTCATCACGAGGACAGTAGATAGCAATTGACATTGCATTTGAATTTTTCAAGATTAAAGTTGACCGAAAGTATGCAATCGGAAGAGAGATCCACAAATGAGAAGTGCGAGAGAAGAAACTTGCTGCATAGAACTTACGGTTGCATCTAGCCAGCTCAGCTGAAAAAAGATGAAACCTTGCCGCCAATCTAGTACTGCGCTTAAATTTATAAAGTCTAGTTACTACAGTGAAGAGCTCACTTGAACAATTACCATGAAATTATTTATAAAAAAAGACATATGAATGCAGATATACGGCGGTGTAAAACTGAAGCCGAGATGCCAGATCAGTACATATAATACATTCTTTCGAATCTCTAACAATTTCTGTTTCATATGTCTTTCGTATAGGTTTTTTCATTCATGTATGTAAAAACATATTAAGACGAAAATGTATGGAAAGTGCACTGATTTGTAAATCTTCCGCAGTAAATTTGTGTGCAGATTCTTACAACATCCCATCTTTCCTAGGAGATGGGTTGTTACAATATGGGATATTTGAAAATGATAGCTATAAAACGAAAGTAAAGCGTTGGGAAACCGAACGAGATCGCCCCGCCGTGCGTATAGACACGTCAGACGCCAGAAATATTAAAACAGAACGTTTTCACCATGAGAGCTGTTTTGGCATGAAGGCGCATTGCATATCAGTTTGATTTCTCAGCATCTTTGTAAATAATTCTTCAGCCCCCTCTCCAAACATCTGTTAACTCACGACAATGTTGCAGGTTATATAAAGGGGGTCTATAGTGTGCATATGCATGTATATATGTGTATATATGTATGCACATATATATATGATTAGGCATGGATATATATATATATGTATGTATGTATAAATATAAATAAAAACGTTCTAATATATATATATAAGCCTGGGTGGATGTGGATGTACGTACGCATATATGCAAGTATATACATGAAATAAACTCTGGTTCCGCTGGACTGATTTAAAGATGCTATACCCTTCACCATTCATCATTTGCATTCAATTTCTTACAATATTTAATCTTTCTTAGCAGATCTTCTATTATAAGAATGTGGTCTATAAAATCAATGAAAACGTAAACAAAAAGAAAACGAAACAAGACGAAATCAGCTCGACTATACGCCCAAAGCATATGTTTTAAAGAAAATAATCTAAAATTCTCAGCGTTCCCATTATTTCGTGTGCATGTGAAGCAGCATCAACGTAATGATCACTTCAGTCCAATGACGTTCAAAAGAACAAAACCCATCACACAATAGCCTTTTCCAATATGTTACAGTTTTTTCCTAATATATATATATATATATATATATATATATATATATGTATATAAAATTTAATTTGTTAAAACGTTATATATATATATATATATATATATATATATATATATATATATATATATATATATATATATATATATAATTTATTTTGTTTAAACATTATGAGCTGTGATGCAGTGAAACAGTCTGTCTGTGGATGACAATATATATGCTCCTGAAAAATTTATTTCGGTTGAGCTCTCTGGGGAGGAAGTGTGGGTTTGTAAACAGTGACTATTACGGCTCATAATGCAAGACTCTTCGGTAAATCGAATCGAGTTCTCTCAGTCACTAAGTGTTTATCTAAAAAATTAAATACGCTTTAATTCACCTTCTTCCCTGCCGTGCGCCAACGGCTTAGTGGTAGAACCCCGACGGACACCAAATCACTTGATCCTAGCTAGAGGCAACAGGACGTCTAGCCACACTGACGAGCTGTGATATAGCGAAACAGTCTGTCTGTGGATGACAGTACATAAATAAATATATATATATATATATATATATATATATTATGAAATGGAAAAATTATTTTAAGACATTTTTATGTTTATACATCCTTTTTTAAAGATACAAATATTTAAGTAAATCTCTGTTTATAATAAACAGTATTAACAACATTTACCGGCCTGAATGTCTGAGAAATTTTCATAGAAAATATGCATCGTATTATATTATAAACAGAGCATTTACTTTAATATTTGTATCTATAGAAAAGGATGTATAAACATAAAAATATCGTAAAATAATTGTCGGACTTTGTCCATTTCATAATGTGTGACGTCATTGGTTTACAATTGGATACGCATCAAGCAGATATGAATGTACGAGAGAGAATCACGGAGAATTGTAGTTTAAAAACAGTAAAATCGAACTTGCTAACTGAAACGCTCGTCTGTGACTAAATCGGTAAGCATGTCAGGCTATATGACTGTCGGAGGATGCATATTTTCTGTCAATTTCTCTGACATTCAGGCCGGTAAATATCGTTAATAGTGTTTATTATAAAGAGACTATTTACTTAAATATTTGTATCTATAAAAAAGAATGTATAAACATAAAAATGTCTTAATATATATATATATATATATATATATATATATATATATATATATATATATATATATATAATTTATTCCAAAACTA
>OZ038520.1:13883938-13913938 GCA_964036315.1 Acanthosepion esculentum
TTTCTGTTCATTATAATAATCATTCTGTCGAAATGTCTTTGGTAATTCATGCTAACCTTCATATGTTATCGTCTTCTTTATCACTTGAATATCTTTCTTTCTTTCTTTCTTTCTTTCTGTCTTTCTTTCTTTCTGTTCCTTATAATAATCATTCTGTCCAAAAGTCTTTGGTAATTCATGCTAACTTTCATATGTTATCGTCTTCTGTATCACTTGAATATCTTTCTTTCTTTCTTTCTTTCTTTCTTTCTTTCTTTCTTTCTTTCCATTTGTTTTTCTTTTATCTCTCTTTCTGTTGTCCTTTATTCCTTCTACTTAAGTTCTTTTCTAATTTGATTCCATCTTCTTCACTTCGAATCCCATGTGTTTCCTATATTCTCTCCCAACATTTATATCCATTCGTTTTCTTTTTAAGTTTCTATTTATTTCATATTCTCTTTCCGTTTACAACAAACGCATAATTTATCTATTTTAAAAACGGTTATTTATTCTTTTTAAAATCAATTAAACTCAATTAAAGCGATAATGCCACTAAGACGCAAAGGACCACTCGGAGTGAAATAGAAGACTTTACATGTACCCGGAAACCCAATCCTAAATAGGAAATAAGTTATAAACCTTTATTCCTGAAGAAAAAAACTGGAAGGATTTTGAATCGGGCGATTATCGAACTTAGCTACTTCTCTTGGGGAGAAAAAAAAATCTATATAAATAAAAATGAAAGATAAATGGTAAATTATAATTACAGAGTTTAGGCGGTGAAACCAGAAGCATAGAGTTGAAGCAGACTTTAGAAGGAACCGGAAACTCAATCCTAAACAGGAATCAAGGTCATAACACTCTGCTGTTCAAAATAATAAAAATGCTCCTCAATAAGACCAACATATTTGTACAGTCTATGAAGGAAGTTCTCTATATGATCGAAGGTCTCAAACGTGGTTTGAGAAGATTCACTCTGGAAATTTCTCACTGAACAATGCACAACGGTCTGGTAAAACAGTTGAGGTTGTTAGCGATAAAATTAAGTCTTTCAATAAGAATAATCAATATTAAATGTCTAAGATAGCAAACATGCTGAAAATATCATATTTCAATTAAAGCCAAGAAAAAAATGCTGTCATTTACTTTTACTTAATGACCGAACTAAGTTAGCCAATATACAAATGGCTGTGTATTAAAAAGTTTGACATAGTTATTAACTAAATTTTGATCTGGAAATTTCACTCTGTAATCTTAGACATTGGATTTTTTTAAAGTCATTTCACCCCAAGCAAGACAATAAAGCCACTAAAACGCAAGGGGTTACTGAATGTGAGAGAATAAAACAAATACTGCATTTAAATTTTTGAAGATAAACGCCGGAAGAGAGTTCCACAAGCGAAAAGTACGATGGGAGAAACTGTTAGTCTATAACAGGTTTATCTATTCCAACTGTAAAATGATGAGACCTTACCGCCAATCTAATACTTCGCTTGAACTCATATAGTCTAGGTACCATAGAGGAAAGTTGATCAGAACAATTACAATGAAAGTTTATATGGAAAAGGAACAGGGAAGCTATATTATGGAGGTAGGAAAGTGACTGAAGCCGAGATGCCAAGTCAGGACGAGGAACATTGCAAATCCTTTGGAATTTATCTAGATTTTCTAAACACATAGCAGGATCATCAGATGACATGTGACAGAACTATTCAAAGCCTGGACGAATGATAAACTTATAAATATGTAATATAGATTCTGTAGAAAAAATTGACTCGCACGCCACAGTGACCCAACTTGTCTAGTAGCAGAACTAGTAGTTGATTCAGTATAATATTTCCACTTCATGTCAGCGGGAAACGTTAACCTAAAAAGTGGCAACAATCACTTTCCTGGAGCTTAGCTTAGCCATGATGATGGAAGGCATAAACGCTTATAATTTTTTAGTTGATGATGAGTAGGGAACAGTTTCGTTAAAATTTACTTGCCCAAGATATGCTACGGATGAATGAATGGTTTTTCGAATTTCAATCCATATTTTTTTAAATCATTTTACCTCAAGAAAGGCGGTAATGCCACTGAAATATAGCGTGAAAATATAGAGTGAAAGTGAAAGTGAAAGTGAAAGAAAATGAGAAGACTGAGAATGGGTAGGATTGAGGAAAGGACAAAAATAAACAGGGTTAAAGAAGATAGCGATGGCTATTAGCGTTGAATTTAAATTTTTGAAGATTGTAATTATCAGGGAAGCAATAAAAACTGAAGGGTTTTCCACAGGTGTGAACTGCGAGAAAAGACACTTTTGGAGTAGAAGAGGCGGTTGTATTTAGCTATTTTAACTGTAAAACAGTGTGACATAGTTGTTCATTTAGTAGCACGCTTAAATTCAGGCAATCAAGGAACTATGGGAAATGCTCATCAAAGCAATTGCCATGAAAATATGTGTAGAAAAGACAGAGGGAAGCCACGTCAAGTCGGTGAGAAAGTGACTGAAGTCGAGATTCCAGGTCAGGATCGATTATATTGCAGATCCTTCTTTGGATTTTGTCAAGAATCAGACCAGATATAACAATGGTATTCAATGCACGGGCTAATGGTTGATTTATAAATGTGAAAGGTGGATTCTGACGAGAAAAAGCTTTTGGCACGGCACTGTGAACCAACATTGCTTGCAGTAGACGAAGCAATTGTTTCGATATAATCACTCTATTTCATATAAGTGGAAAACGTGAGGCCAAGAAGGGGTAGTGTGTTGGTCTCCTGATAGCAGACAGAAAAGTGTCTTTGCAGTGACTAAATCAAAGCAGCTTTATAAAGGTAGTGAGAACTGATCAGTTGCTGAGGAGTGCAGTAACCGCAAATGCAGGTGTAATAGATTATGATAATAAAACGTTAAGGCTTCGACTTAGTCAAGTTCATGTTCTTTGCCATTAAATCTTTATGTGCCTCTACATTTATTGTAAATAATTACTATTAGCTTTAACAAGACACTTTTCTTTTGTGGCTGATCTTATTAATTTCTGTATACTTTAAGCAATAATAATACTTTAGTATACAAATTAGTCATTGCTGTGCAGATAGTATAACAGTTCCCGACACAAAAAATGTAACCGGTGAGCCGAGTTCAAATCTCTGTCCAATCTCTTGCGTGTACAAGTAAATGAATGAATCCATTTATTTTTCTCCTCATCTGTGAGTTAAATAGCAGAAGTATTTAGCCTTAGGTTACATCTAGTCTAAGACAAGGATTATTCTGCTGTTTAAGTAGTTATATGTGACCGCAAGTTCTATTCTAAAAGTTTCTTCTTTCGCATTTCTAACCTGTGGAACTCTCTTCCGGTTCCTTCCTTTCCTGTCAACTACGAACTTCACAAACTTAAATGCGACATACATCGCCATTCTCTGTCTCAATGTTATTTTTATTGTCCTCTTTCCTCAATAAAGTTTTCTCATTTTCCTTTCGCTGTTAGTAACACTTTGTGTTTCGCCGTGCTTTGAGTAAAATGATTAAAAAAATTATAAAGAGGTTGAAATAATAGACAGAGAGTATCACTGGAAAATACGAAAACTTAAAGAATGAGCACATATGCTAGGCCACAAAAATCTCCTAAGCCGACCAAGCATAGATATGGGAACCAGTAATAAAGAGTACTGGGGAAAAGCAATGAATAACAACAAAAATTGCAATATAATCCTTGATATATGCAATAATAATAACAAAAAAATTGCAATATGAGCACTGCTAAAAAATGAGGGTTGAGAAATTAGGCTTATAATGTTCCAAAAAAAATTCCTCAAGCAGACATGGCCCAGTGAATAAAGACGTTAATTAAATCCAGTGAATTATCCCAAAGAGTTTTGAGTTCAATACGAGGCCAGAGTGAATATGGCAATGGAAATGAGGATAACAGTCCGAATAATGTAAATAATCATAATACATCATCTCAGATATATATAAAAAACCCATTATTTTTTAAAATTATATATGATTTATACATAATATATACCTATTTCAAAACAACATTTATACAATATTTATATACTCCCAACATACTTTATTACTTGTATACTCCAACTAACATTAAAAGTTTATGCCTTATAAGGCTAAAATAAAATAACTAAATGAAATTAAAATGCATGTGTAATGCTCCAACTGAATAAATACACAAACGTAATTTTATTCAATATTGGAAAAAATGCAAATAAATATGTAAGCAAATCTGCAAGAATAAAACAAAATTTTTAATCGTATTTGTGAAAACGCGTAACACAAAAAGGAAATGTAATATGTGTAACATATGGACGTCTAATGATACAGCTCTTTTCTGACAGCTAATGTAATAAATACCTGTGTGCGTGTCCATTCGTTTCTATATTGAACTTTTTTAATCATTTGACCCCCCCAAGAAAGGCCGTAATGCCACTACGATGCAAGGTGTTACGAGGAGTTAAAGATGATAAGAAGAAAGGGCAATAAAGAAAAAAGACTGAGGAAGATAGAAGGTCGTGATTGGCGTTACTTTTAAATTTATGGAGACTATAGGGAAGCAAGAAATCTGAAGGGAGTTCCATAGGAGATATTACCGAGAAAATAAAAGATTAGAATTGAAGTAGCGGTTACATCTAGCTAGTTCAACAGTGAGACCTACTTGCCAATATAGTAGAACGCTTAAATTCATGCAGTCGATGCACTAAGGAGGAAAACCACCAGAACAATTGCCATAAAAATAGTTGTAGAAAACCATGTGGAACTGATGGTATGCCTGCAATTGTCCTTAAGAGATAAGCCCCTGAACAGGGTCCTGTTCTCTATAAACTCTACAATAAATGCCTGGCTGCCTCTAGCATTCCTTTTTGTTGGAATTCCTTTTCTGTAGTTCGAGTTTTTAAGTACTCAGGTGTACTGTCTGAGCCTTCTACCTATTCTGGCAAAGTACTAGAGGCCCTAATCAATTCTGAAATGATTAAGCATTTTAGATCGCTGAGCCTTCTTTCAGATAAGCATTATGATCAACTGCTGATTTAATAACAATTAGTTCTGAAAGAGCCTATCAAGCTTCAGATCAGAATATTGAAACTTGGAATGTAGCTTCAGGTATCTTGACAGGGTTTGTTATATCGGTCTTCATAAATTAAAAGGTTATGGTATTTCTGAACGATTTTTTTAACTGATTCAGTCTGTCTTTTCAAATCGTGAAATGAAAGTTATCTTGAATGGCCACTCTTCTCGATCGTTTTACATAATGCAGGTGTCATCCAGAGCTATATCCTTGGGCATACGTGTTCCTAATTTTCATCAATGACATTCCTTTCATCAGTTCTCAACTTGGTATGTATGCTGATGACGCAACTATTTACTCCTCTCAATAAGTCGGATCGATGTAATATGGTCAAATAATTAGCTGATCTGAAAAACGACTTAAATAACCGGGGCAAAGAATAGATTGTTAATTTTAAGGTCACCAAAACGAAACTGCGCTCTATTAATCATCTGCACCCCTCATCTGCACTCTTAATAAGCATGCGAAAGTCTAGAAGAGTGACACTTTTCGTCTTTTCGTGTTTTCTGTTGACGTCTCGTGCTGTTCATTTCTCTTGCCAGAATCTATCTTACATATTTATAAGTCTACCATTCGTTCTTGCTTTGATTATTGCTGCCATATCTGGTTTAGTTCTCCTGCTATACATTTAGGGATACTTGATTAAATTCGAAGAAGAATCTGCTGTTATTGGTTCTGACCAGGTATCTCAGCTTCAGTCACTTTCTCACCGCCGTAACGTAGCTTCACTGTGCCTTTTCTATAAATACTTTCATGGTAATTGTTCTGATGAGCTTTCCTCATTGGTACAGTCTTGACCTGGCATCTCGGCTTTAGTCAATTTCCCATAACCGTAATGTAGCTTCTCTGTGCCTTTTCTATAAATACTTTCATGGTAATTGTTCTGATGAGCTTTCCTCTTTCGTACAGTCTTGACCTGGCATCTCGGCTTCAGTCACTTTCCCATCACCGTAACGTAGCTTCTCTCTGCCTTTTCTATAAATACTTTCATGGTAATTGTTCTGATGAGCTTTCCTCTTTGGTACAGTCTTGACCTGGCATCTTGGCTTCAGTCACTTTCCCATCACCGTAATATAGCTTCTCTCTGCCTTTTCTATAAATACTTTCATGGTAATTGTTCTGATGAGCTTTCCTCATTGGTACAGTCTTCACATGGCATCTCGGCTTCAGTCACTTTCCCATCACCATAATGTAGCTTCTCTGTGCCTTTTCTATAAATACTTTCATGGTAATTGTTCTGATGAGCTTTCATCTTTGGTACAGTCTTGACCTGGCATCTCGGCTTCAGTCACTTTCCCATCACCATAATGTAGCTTCTCTGTGCCTTTTCTATAAATACTTTCATGGTAATTGTTCTGATGAGCTTTCATCTTTGGTACAGTCTTGACCTGGCATCTCGGCTTCAGTCACTTTCCCATCACCGTAACGTAGCTTCTCTCTGCCTTTTCTATAAATACTTTCATGGTAATTGTTCAGATGAGCTTTCCTCTTTGGTACAGTCTTGACCTGGCATCTCGGCTTCAGTCACTTTCCCATCACCGTAACGTAGCTTCTCTCTGCCTTTTCTATAAATACTTTCATGGTAATTGTTCTGATGAGCTTTCCTCTTTGGTACAGTCTTGACCTGGCATCTCGGCTTCAGTCACTTTCCCATCACCGTAATGTAGCTTCTCTGTGCCTTTTCTATAAATACTTTCATAGTAATTGTTCTGATGAGCTTTCCTCTTTGGTACAGTCTTGATCTGGCATCTCGGCTTCAGTCACTTTCCCATCACCGTAATGTAGCTTCTCTCTGTCTTTTCTATAAATACTTTCATGGTAATTGTTCTGATGAGCTTTCCTCTTTGGTACAGTCTTGACCTGGCATCTTGGCTTCAGTCACTTTCCCATCACCGTAATGTATCTTCTCTGTTCCTTTTCTATAAATACTTTCATGGTAATTGTTCTGATGAGCTTTCCTCATTGGTACAGTCTTCACATGGCATCTCGGCTTCAGTCACTTTCCCATCACCATAATGTAGCTTCTCTGTGCCTTTTCTATAAATACTTTCATGGTAATTGTTCTGATGAGCTTTCATCTTAGGTACAGTCTTGACCTGGCATCTCGGCTTCAGTCACTTTCCCATCACCATAATGTAGCTTCTCTGTGCCTTTTCTATAAATACTTTCATGGTAATTGTTCTGATGAGCTTTCATCTTTGGTACAGTCTTCACATGGCATCTCGGCTTCAGTCACTTTCCCATCACCGTAACGTAGCTTCTCTCTGCCTTTTCTATAAATACTTTCATGGTAATTGTTCAGATGAGCTTTCCTCTTTGGTACAGTCTTGACCTGGCATCTCGGCTTCAGTCACTTTCCCATCACCGTAACGTAGCTTCTCTCTGCCTTTTCTATAAATACTTTCATGGTAATTGTTCTGATGAGCTTTCCTCTTTGGTACAGTCTTGACCTGGCATCTCGGCTTCAGTCACTTTCCCATCACCGTAATGTAGCTTCTCTGTGCCTTTTCTATAAATACTTTAATGGTAATTGTTCTGATGAGCTTTCCTCTTTGGTACAGTCTTGACCTGACAGTACTAGATATGCGGCAAGGTTTTATCATTTCACAGTTGAGATGGCTAAATGCAACCGTATCCCACTTCTCTCTTGTAGAACTCTCTTCCGGTTTCTTTCTTTCCAGTCAACTCTGATGTCCAGAAATTTAAATGCAATGTCAATCATTATTTTGACCTTCTTAATTCTTATTCTTTTGTTGTCCTCAATCTTCAGGCCATGTCTGAAAATTACATGACTCGAAAATTTCATTTAAACATGAAATAAACCGCAGGCACTCGGTTTGACCTCAGGGTCCACACGCACACACACATACGCATACACACATATATACATGTATGTAAATGCGTGTGTATGGGTGTGTGTGTGTGTGTGTGTGTGTGTGTGTGTGTGTGTGCACGCATGTGTGTGAGAGGGTACGTCCGTCAGTATTTACGATTCGATTTTTAGTAGTGCCATCGACTAACTTATTATCAAAAATAAACATCACGGATGTGGAATTTTAATCTAGCTGGAGCCTTACATTGACTAACTCAGGAGTTGCAAAGTTAGATTCTTCTTGTAATTAATATTTAGGTCAACATTCAATATGTGGTTTCTTTGATGATATTTCAAATCTACCTCAGTTAGACAAACGCGACCACATATTAGGTCAAATTCCATATCAACTTTCTCACGCATTTAACATTAGGATAATTACAAACATCTCTCGGGCTACCATGCGAAACACAATTCTGTTCAAAATCTCTCTTCAATTGTGCAATGTGTTCCTGCAGACTGAACAATATACTGCAAGGTTTAGCAACTCATTTTGGACGATATTACATTCTTCAGGACATTCTTGATGCGAATTTCATACTTCAATTCCGGTTTATAGTCTGGTCTTTTAATTGTGGCCAATTAACCGGACGGAATCTGAATATGGACCCTATCTTCCTTCATCCTAACCAAATGACCAGTTCTGAGGTGCCAAAGACTCTATAATACCAGATTCCCTCTGCGTTCGAGGATATCAACTTCACTTATGTACATTTTTCACCAATATACTGTACAGACACTTTTGGTGAAATCGCTCCAGGCTTTTCGTGTGTCCCATGTAAATATCCCAAGTTACACATGTATACAACAATGAAAAAAGTACAGAAGTATTGTAAATATTCATATGTGTCTGAATTGAAATTCCATACTGAGACCATAGATGTCTATTCAGTTTCATGAACGTATTACTGAATTTCTTGATTCGTAGGTTTGTTTCATCATTCTGAAACCATAGACGTCCATTCAGTTTCCTGAAAGTGTTACTGACATTCTTGATTCGTAGGTTTGTTTCATCATTCTGAAACCATAGACGTCCATTCAGTTTCCTGAAAGTGTTACTGACATTCTTGATTCGTAGGTTTGTTTCATCATTCTGAAACCATAGACGTCCATTCAGTTTCCTGAAAGTGTTACTGACATTCTTGATTCGTAGGTTTGTTTCATCATTCTGAAACCATAGACGTCCATTCAGTTTCCTGAAAGTGTTACTGACATTCTTGATTCGTAGGTTTGTTTCATCATTCTGAAACCATAGACGTCCATTCAGTTTCCTGAAAGTGTTACTGACATTCTTGATTCGTAGGTTTGTTTCATCATTCTGAAACCATAGACGTCCATTCAGTTTCCTGAAAGTGTTACTGACATTCTTGATTCGTAGGTTTGTTTCATCATTCTGAAACCATAGACGTCCATTCAGTTTCCTGAAAGTGTTACTGACATTCTTGATTCGTAGGTTTGTTTCATCATTCTGAAACCATAGACGTCCATTCAGTTTCCCAAAAGTGTTACTGTCATTCTTTAATCGTTAGGTTGTTTCGTCATACTAAAACCATAGACGTCTATTTAGCATCGGGAATGTATTACTGACCTTTTTGATTCGTAGGCTTGGTATATCATGCTGAAGCCATAGACGTCTATTCAGTTTCCTGAAAGTGTTACTGACATTATTGATTCGTAGGGTTGTTTAAACATACCTCAAACCATAGACGTCTATTCAGCTTCATGAATGTGTTACTGACTTTCTTTCTTCGTAGGTTTGTTTCATCATACTGAAACCATAGACGTCTATTCAGTTTTCTAAATGCATTACTGACTTTCTTGATTCGTAGGTTTGTTTCATCATACTGCGACCATAGACGTCTGTTGTTTCCTGAATGTAGGTTTGTTTCATCATATTGAATCCATAGACGTCTTTTCAGTTTCCTGAATGTATTACTGACTTTCTTGATTCCTAAGGTTGTTTCATCATACTGCGACAATAGACGTCTATTGTTTCCTGAATGTAGGTTTGTTTCATCATAATTAATCCATAGACGTCTTTTCAGTTTCCTGAATGTATTACTGACTTTCTTGATTCCTAAGGTTGTTTCATCATACTGCGACAATAGACGTCTATTGTTTCCTGTACGTAGGTTTGTTTCATCATATTGAATCCATAGACGTCTTTTCAGTTTCCTGAATGTATTACTGACTTTCTTGATTCCTAGGGTTGTTTCATCATGTGTATTTTTCAAACAATACTGTGTAAATACACGATCTTTTCCATAATCTTCACTTTCTGGCCATCCACTTAACTACTTGGTTCAAAGCAGGCTTTATCTGGACCAGTTTGATATATCTCGATTGTCTTTTCCCAGTTAATCCTTAGACCCAGGGCGCTATGTACAGTCGAGAAGTAATCCACAAAATGTTTGTCACTCTGGCATCCTAGTAGACATAGTACAGGAAATCGCGTATTTTTTTAACAATAGATTTTTTTAACAGCAAACCGTATTATATTGGTTTTAACCGTTTAGCTTTTCACTTCTAAGATGAGTCACTGTCATTATAGTTTTCATTATTGAGAATTTTATTTCACAATAATAAAAGGCGTATAACTTACTCATTGTTCGATATTTGATGTAGATCCTCTATGAGCATCCTTTAAATGTCATCAAGGAAGCCATAGCAAAAATGTAGGGTGTCCCCAAATCATTGACATCATTTAAAATATGTATACATGTGTAACTACATGTCCCAGGCAAACGATTTTAAATCGTCAGACCCACGGCACTGTGTACTGTCTAGAAATAATCCACAAAATGTAGTTTGCCACTATGGGATCACTATAGACACATTACAAGAAATTGCATATTGTTGGTGACAATCATTTTTTCTTTTAGTATCAAAACGTATTTTAGTCACCTTAACTGTTTACTATTTCATTTCTGAGATTTTCAGTATAGTATAGTTTGTATTAGTCCGAACTATTGTTTTCAGTGAGAAGTTTAGACTCAACTTACAGAAACTACTTAATGACCCTATTGTATTTTATCCTGACCATATGGTCACTTCATCGTAACCGGTGCTGAAGTACCAGAGACTCTATCACGTACATTTGTCACCGGATACAAAATAGACACAATATACAGCGGAGACATTTTCGAATAAATTACTCCAGCTTTTTCGTGTGTTTCCGATAAGTGGCTCAGGTTTCATGTACATACAACAATGAAGACAAAACAAGTATTGTAAACCTTCAACTTCGTCCACATCGAAATTTCATGATGAGACCATAGACATCTATCGAATTTTCCGAAAGTATTACTGGCCTTCTCAATTCATTATGAAGTGTATGTGCTATATTTACAGAACTACCTTAATGCACGAACATTTCTTCAACATACTATTTTTCGACATACACTTACTTGGAACAGCTTTCTACATTACGATGGTATTTTTCAGTTTAATCGTTAGTCCTAGTGTTATTCATGCTATCAAGAAGGAATCCATAAGATGTTGCCTGTCACTCTGGGAGTGAGCAACAAGAACACAATTGTCAGCTTACAGGAAATCTTGCATTATTGATGACAATAGCTTGTTTTAGCAACAAACTGTCTTATATTCAACATCTTACCTATTAGTCCATATTTGATGTAGGCCCCATGTGGACATTCCTTAAAGGCCATCAAGACAACCATAGCAAAGCTCAATACAAACAGAGTTGGCATTGCTATATCCCCTTGCTTTACATCAAAATTGGTTCCGAGAGCTTACCAGGCCATCGAAGCTCCTTTAGAATCTTCCATAAGGCATTGCTAATCCCAATATGAAAAAAACCTTTGTTAGATCAACAAAAATTTTATACATGTCAATCTTTTATTCAGTACTTTTTCTCTTTCAGTTACCCTACAGTTCTTCTATTATGCCTGAAACAACACGAGTATTCAGCAAGGATATCATCAAAGGTGTTGTGAAGTCTATGCAGCTCCCGACATTTCAGGGTACAGCAGCTCAGTTCCAAAAACTGAACGACCAGACTAATCGTATCGATTTGTTTATAGTGGTAAAGGCTTTTGCAGAACCAATCACTGTTATTGGAAGAGGCGAATACAGAGAACTGGGCGCATTGTGTTCTTTCCTCGGGTTTTGTATCCAGAGTTCTCCTCCTAGACCAGTTGCCAATTACAGTCTTAGGACCCCCAGATTATCGGTGCTATTTATCTGTAGTTGGCAGTGTGGAGAAAAGGTGGATTCATACATTTCCCAAGGACAAGGATATTCGCACGTAACTGAATGTAACGAACTCGATTAGAATTCGAACTTCGCACTCCGAACTCAGTTTTCCATTACTCCATCGTGTTTGCACAATATATATATATATATATATATATATATATATATATATATATATATATATATATATATATATATATATGAAAAGACTTAAACACTAATATTCCAGGGTCATAATTTATTCCATTGGAATCGTAAGAACGATCCAATTCATCAGACCTACAAATTCAAAATGAAAACGGAACAACGACTTCTTTTTGAATCTGTAGGTCTGATGAATTGGATCGTTCTTACGATTCCAATGGAATAAATTATGACCAAGGAATATTAGTGTTTAAGTCTTTTTATTATATCCTTACTCTGTCCTGGACATTGAGTTTTACCTGGATCATATCCTCTTGGAATTATTTTTATACATATATGTATGTGTATATATAATTGCATATGTATGTGTATATTCACCACTAATATTATATATATATATATATATATATATATATATATATATATATATATGTGTGTGTGTGTGTGTGTGTGTGTGTGTGTGTGTGTGTGTGTGTGTGTGTTGTAATAAAAAGAAAGAACAGTAAGATATATAATCCGGTGTTCTTATTGATATTTTTCTTTTTACAAAGCAGTGCCCAATGAAACATGTTAATTCCTGTGTAGCGAATAAACCATATTTTAAATCAGTTAATATATATATATATATATATATATATATATATATATATATATATATATATATATATGAACAAATATAGTCTTAAAGTGTGCTATATTTATGGGATAAAGTGCTCAATATCAGAGATAGAGCGGGTGTAAATATAAAAGTGGACATGGAAGTCAGCACTTAGAGGCGACAGTCTGTTTCATGCTAGTGCAATCGTCAGGCAAATTGCCTGACGATTGCACTAGCATGAAACAGACTGTCGCCTCTAAGTGCTGACTTCCATGTCCACTTTTATATATATATACATATATATATATATATATATATATATATATATATATATATATATATATATATATATATATATTAGATTTGTACTTATCTGAAATTTTCACTTTATTAGGTTCAATCTATGTGATTACTGGAGAAACATTGAATTAAGTGCATTTACATGAATGATAATTATATCGAAAAATAAATATTTATTGTGTAAAATAAACGCTTTTTTATTCTTAGGTAGTAGACTTATTGATGTAACTAAATATTCATCACTGAAATAAGTGCATAGATAAGGGAGAGGTTTATGTTGAAAGTAAATATTTGTTGCGTAGAATAAATATTCTTTTCCTCATTAGACTATAGACTTGCACATTTACCTACGCATACGGGGTTCGAGCCAAAATAAAGTTCCAGGAATAAAGACTAAACCCAAGAATGTGAGATAGTCTTAACTGTCGCTGCTCCCATTTCTGAGAAGTACCCTTTCTAATTTAATATTCAAACATTATACGTGTACGGGTGCAAAGAAGACGGTATGAAAACGATAGTAGAGTAAGCAATGTTTTTCAGGATTAAATTCGAGATTCATTTGGGTCACACCTGCTATGCGCACAGATATACGGACACGTACATATATATTTATTAAGAAAATTACCCACGCATAATTCCTTGGCAATTACTGAAAAGAGCCATGGCTACACTTTGTCCTATTCCTTAAAACAAGCTAAACCTTTTATTTCTCTTATAATTGTTTTTCGTCCTAAATAAAGCATAAGTGATGCTTAATTGTATAATGGCTAAACGTAACCGATCCTCTTTGTTCATTGGTGAATCTCTTAAGGCAATCTTAGAACGTCGACAATGTAAGAACAGTAATTTGCTAATATTGAATCTATGAATGTACTCACCAAATATTTTAATTTAGTTTTTATACATGAGCTGATATGAAAAGAAAATCTTTAAAATCAAAATGCTTTGGTATAGGAGTTCTCATGAATATTAATAACTCCTATACCTAAAAATTTTGATAAACCAATAACATTTGCCTTGATAAAGTCCCTCAGAGGACAAAACACGTCTGCTAAAATAAGTTTTCCGTTTGCCTTTATTCATGGTTGTTTTACAGATATCAATCAGTTATGTGCCGTGCATGATACACGATTAGGCGAGCATGTATCATTCGATACATGACTGACGAGGTAGATTTTTTCCAACATTTTTTTTTTTTTGCGGTAGACCATTTGCCATCCAAGGCTATAGAACCCGGTCTGTCCAATTTATCCATAGCTGGGAGGGAGAAGAGGATTCATAACTTACCCGAAGGTATTAGCACGTAAGTGAATTTCAGTCAGTTATGTGTCATGCGTGATACACGCTTAGGCGATCATGTATCTTTCGATACATGACTGACGAGGCAGATTTTTTCACCGCAGTAGGATGCCATTTATTTCTGAAGTAGACCACATATATATATATATATGTGTGTGTGTGTGTGTGTGAGTGAGTGTGCGTGTGTGTGTGTGTGTTTGTGTGTTTAAAATTTCAGAAAAATATAAATTTAGACACAAGAATAATCATTTTTTATTAGTATTTTCTTTCTCTTAAATTTTATTCCTTTTACAACTAATTATTGGATTGTCTATATTTCTAAGATGAAGCATTGTCCACCATTATTGATTTTTGACGAGTATTTTTTCATCTTAATTATAGTTTGTCTATATTTCTGAGATGAAGTATTATGTACAGTATTTACATTAGTCGGACTATTGTCCTCATCTTTGTCGCCATTTTTGTCAAGGACACATGGTACAGTGGTTAAAGGCGTTGGTTAGATCCAGTGACAGTCTCAAAGAGTGTGATTTCAATACCCGGTTCAGGCAGTGGAGAACTTTCAGAGGGAAAATTAGCAGGAGATAACTGATAACTGACATCCATCAAAACATGGCTCGTGGAACTAGAACAGTCTACCCCAGTGATCGAAATAAAGGGTTCGATTCGAAATTCCAACCACATGAAGAAGGCCGGAGCGTACAACGGCCGAAACGTTGTGACAAAAATGGCGACAAAGATGAGGACAATAGTCCGACTAATGTAAATACTGTTAATTATAGTTGCTTTTTCGCTCATTATTCATAATTTAAGCCTACTACTAGTTTGGCTATTAGGTCTCACCGTTTTACTGTTGTAAGTTCTATTCTTATCTCACACTTCCCTGTAACCCCTTTGAGTCATTGTAGTATTATCGCCTTGCTTGAACATCTTTAAATATTAGTTTGTCTGAATTTCTTAGATGCGCCATTGTCAAAAATTATTGATTTTGACCGTGTATATCTTTCATCTTAATTTTAATTTATTCTACATTGGCTAAACATAATATTACTTTTTAATTTCTTATATGAAGTATTGTCAACTATTCTTATTTTTTGTTTTCTATTTCTTTCATCGTAATTTTAATTTCTTTTTGCATCTTGTAGTATGGGATAAATTCTACTTTAAGTAAAAGGGAAAGCAGTTTACTAAGACTAATTTACTAGTTTACTGCTTTCTGTTTTTAAAGTAGCACTTTTAAAATCTAAATCATGGTCAGACTCATTAGGTTGAGTAAGTAATGCATTGAGATTGTAGTTTTATAAAAGATCCCTTTTGAGTTCATATGATCTTTTATTCAAATCACTTGAGGTTTCTCCTATGTATTCCTTGTGGCAACTATTATGGGTGATAGAGTAAATTCTTCCTTCAAGTTTTAGTTTATTATTATTTTGATTGTATTAAGACTTTTATTGTTTTAGAAGTATTTGTAGTAATGTTTCTGTTAGACTTACAATTCTTGGTCGGTAGAATAATATTTGATTCATTAGGTTTGTCAGAATGGTCCACTCAGGGTACTTTTAATGATTTTATAAGCTTTTTGTTTCACGGTGAATATGAAATAATTACATGCGTGTATTAAGTAATAGGCCTTCATTAGTATAAATCTGATTACAAAAACAAGGTACTTTCTTTTTTTTTACTTAACTTTTTTGTTCACATACGAGAGAATATATGTCTGAAACGTTTAGGATCTAGAGTTCATCATTCTTTGAGTTCTTGGAGTTGTTTCCGGTTACCTTCTCCACGGTTTTTAATTCAGAGTTGTCCTCCTAGACTGCCTACCAGCCAAGGTTAGAGATCCCTGTTAATCCTACTATTTAACCCATAAGTAGAAAAAATGTACCTTTGTAACTTCCCCTCTCAGTATTTTATCACTTATTTAAATAGTTGCTTTTATTTATAGCAATATAGTTTTTAATTACTCCCATCATATCAATAGTAGTTTTGTGAAGAAAAAATATGTTGAATAGGATGATATATATTAAGATATCTTATATTTTATAACTTTATGTTATTTTATTTTATATTATTTTTATTTTATATTTTATAAAAATTTATATTATTTTATTTTATATTATTTATTTTATATTTTATAAAACTCTATATTATTTTATCTTATATTAATATATGTTGAATGAGATATGACACATTATACAACTATATAGACAGGAGAACAAAATTTAATCTTAAAACGGAGCATTTCTGTATCTTCAAAGTTTCGATATAAACTGTAATCGAGGTAGTTATAATTCTTTATGCTTGTATCCAGTGCATATATAGATTGCCCAGCAGTTTGCCGTCTAGAGCTTTCGAATATAGTTCTGACTATCATCAAGATCGGGGAAAAAAGTTGACATATAAGATATATTATCTTATGCCTTTATTCAATCCAAATGCATATAAATATTGTCCAACCACTTGCCATCTAAACTTCGATCATTCTTCTAACCCTTAAAATCAGCGAAAAACTGTGAATTTTATTTGTTTTTTGCTTGTTTGCTATTTTTGTCTTTGTAATTTTTTAACTCACATAATAGCGTTTGCTGATTTTGCGTTATAACGATTTCACGCAGTAGATGGATGACATACAAGAGAAATTCTTCATTGGGATAAATGTGTTTACCAGTTCTTCTTCTTCTTCTTCTTCTTCTTCTTCTTCTTTGCGTCGTGTCCCTTTAGAACATGGCTCTCCACAATTTCCTGCCGTTGTATCACAAAATTTATTATTTTGTCTTTATACTATCTCTCCTAAACCTTGTTCCGCCATCCATTTATTCAAGCTCCTTCTTCTTCTATGTGTCATGGCTCTCCACAATTTCCTGTTCTTTGAAGCTCCTGATAAATTTTGTCTTTATGCTATCTCTCCTAAACCTTGTTCCGCCATCCATTTACTCAAGCTCTCTAAGTAGGTTATGCATTGTTTTCCTCTATCATTCATCCTGTTCTGTGAGTTTAAGATTTTCGAGACCCTCTCCCCTCATTAAGTACCCTAGAAATTTCAAAATGTCTCTTCTTGATGTTAAATATAAATGTCCATTTTGTTTCCATTATTCTAACACTTTGTAATTGCACAAATGTTCAGTCCATGGTATTCTCAGCATCCTTCTGTAGAACCACATTTCTGTTGCTTCAAGTCTTCTTCATCTGTGAAGAGATTGCCTATCTTTCACTGCCATCTAGGAACACTGATTTCACGTAACAGTAGAGTACTCTTTTCTTTGTTTCCAACGAAGTTTTTCCGTTTCTCAATACTTTGCTTAGCTTTTGGAAGGCATCTTTCGCTATGTTAATGCGTCTCCTAGATTTTAGTGTCTCACTTTCCATCCTGTGTTAAAAAAGTTCCCAGATATTTAAATTGTTGTACTTTTTTAATTTATTTTGGTAACCCCAATTTGTAATTTGCATCTTAGGCTGTTCCTTTTTACTAACAACCATGCATTCTGTCTTCTTGCAATTGACTTTTAGTCCATTCTTCTTTGCTTTTCTTCAATGCCTTCTGTAAGAGCTCTTGCAGTTTCCTTTCTGTGTATTTCTTGCAAAAAATTCTGCTACCAATGATCTTTCTAGAAATTTCAATTGTTAAGTATAATTGTCATTTTGATTTCATTTTCTTTAAAACTTTGTCATATCTTCAGTCCATAGTATTCTCGGCATCCTTCTGCAGAACCGTATTTCTGTTGCTTTAAATTTTACATCTGTGTGGAGTTTGTCCATCATTCACTGCCATATAGTAGAACATATTATGTAACAATTAAGTACACTTTTCTTTGATTCTAATGAAATTTTCCTGATTCTTAATACGTTGTTTAGCTTTTGGAAGGCATCTTTCGCTATCCCAATGCGTCTCCAGATTTCCATCCTGTGTTAAACCACTTCCCAGATATTTGAATTGATGTATTTATTTGATCTTGGTATCCCCAATTTGTAATTTGCATGTTAGGCTGTTCCTTTGTGCTGACAACCGTTGCAATTGACCGTTAGTCCTTTCTTCTCGCTTTCTTTTACTATCTTCTCTAGGAGTCCTTATAGTTAATAAATACATTTAAAGTATCAATTCTCAAGCTTTAAAAAGATTTAAGTTCAGGGATTTCAGGATTTTTATAATAAGAATGACAAGAATCGTTATTGTATATTTTCTTTCTTTTGTAGCAATCCCCCATTTATACATGTTTCATTAAAGACAATTGTCAAGGAACTGCGATTAAGCTCTTTATTTATTTTTTGTATTCGAACAAGTGTTTTCAAACCGAATTCATAAATAATTAAAACGGTCACACTACATGCCTATCCAGACGCCTTAGGTTACATCTATCCGATCACGGCTCCATTAGAAACCATTTAAACACACACACAAACTTATCAGACTCCATACATAATTTTTTTTTTAAAAGTGTATCACCCAAAGCAAAGCTGGAGGCCACTATCACGCAAGGGGTTATAGAAGGGTTGGAGGAAGAGCAGATAGGAGTGGTAAAGGAGAGGATGTGGAGAAAGAGAAAGACAGTGGGTCGATCAAGGCAAGGGGGTCACAGAAGATCCGGAGCGAGAGCAGATAGGAATGAAAGGTGAAAGGATGTGGAGAAGGGAAGTGGATAGATCAAGGCAACTGGAGATGTCGATTGACGCTACACTTAAATAGTTGGAGATTTTATTTGTCAGGGAAACAGTAATAGGGAAGGGAGTTCCATAGGCGAGATGTGCGAGACATGTAGCTATTGGAGTAGAAGAGACGTCTACATCTGTTTCCACGGTGTAGGGGTGGGAGCGGGATGCCAGTCTCGTGGGACGTTTAAATTCACAAGGCCTAGGGACAAGCGAAAGCAGCTCCTCGGAGCAATTACCGTGAAAGTACTTGTAAAAAAGGCAGAGCGAGGCAACATCACGTCTGTGAGAGAGCGACTGCAGACGAGATGACAGATCAGGGCCAATTATGTTGCCTATCCGTCTCTGGATCTTATGAAGAACCCTGAGGCAAACAGCAGGGGCCCCAGACCATATATGGCAGCAATACTCCATGCAAGGGCGAATGGTCGATTTATAGACTTGGAGGATTGATTCCGGGGAGAAAAATTTCCTGGCTCGGCACAGGGAACCAACTTTCCTTGCGGTGGATGATGCAACTGATTCGATGTATTTGTTCCATCTCAGATCAGCAAATACTAGTAGAAAATACAAACATAATAACCTTATCTACATGTAAAAAAAAAGAATTAAAAATACAGTGATATTATAAAGTGATATTAATAATAAAAAAAGAAAAAGTCAACACTTAATAATATTAACTACGAACACGGCCACAATGTGCTGACTGTGTTTGGAAAATAAAACATCGCTATAACTCTAAAAACATACACACAACCCATACACCTAAATAAAAAGCAAAAAATAAAATCATCCTTGAAAATGGCTAAAAGTATAAGCGAAAGCGTTCGGAATTATAGAACATTTGGACAATGTCTACACATTCTATGTCCAGAAAGAAAACAATTGCTCGAATGCAAGAAAAATTAAATAAAAAATTTAATCGCAGTACCTTGTCTGTCGTCTTTAGTGAAACATATATATATATATATATATGTGTGTGTGTGTGTGTGTGTGTGGGTGTGTGTTCATATATAGCGAGAAAGAGTAGGAAAGAATAACAACGAGACAAACTGTTAAGTAGGTAAGTAAGTAGAGACAGAAATATGTAAATTGATAAATGAAAATTGACTGATAAACCGATGGGCTGACGAACGTAAAATAAAATGACCTCTCTTTCTCTTACTGGGAGACAAGCAAAGTAATTGGGCGTGTCGTTCCATTCTACTTTGCAATTTGTTTATTCTTTCGAATGTGACGCCCGGCTACACGCCTAGCATTTGGCAATCGATAAACTGGAAGGCGATTGGACTATATCATTAATAGCACCTCATTAATCTCACACCATTAATTGTAAGATATTAACTACACCCCATTAACTGCGTCCCATTAATTGCGACGTTTTATTTGTAGAAATCCTTACATGTATTTTTAGATAGAAAGACAGATAGATAAATAAAACGACCGACAGACACAGAAAGACAAATATATATATATATATATATATATATATATATATATATATGTCGAGAAAGAGAGAGAGAGAAAGAAAGAAAGAGAGGGAGAGCGAGAGAAGAGGGGGTAGAAAGAGAGAGACCGACTAACCGATAACTAGGTAGGTAGATAGCTAACGAGATAGAGGGAGAGATAGAGCGACTGACTGAAGGAATGCACGAACGGACGACATATATATATATATATATATATATATATATATATATATATATATATATAGAGAGAGAGAGAGAGAGAGAGAGAGAGTGAGTGAGTGAGTGAGAGTTTGATAGACAGGGTCCGACCGTTAGTTAGGTAGGTAGGTAGAGAGATAGATAGATAGATAGAGAGAGAGAGAGAGAGAGAGAGAGGGATGCCAACAGACTGAGATTGAAAAAGATATAGATACGAATAGACTGCTACAGAGAGATAGATAGGTCTGTACAGAATTATATATATATATATATATATATATATATATATATATATATATATACATAGATAGATAGATAGATAGATAGATAGATAGATATGGACAGACAGAGATAGATAGATAGATAGATAGATATATAGATAGATAGATAGATAGATAGATTAAGAACAAGCAGCATATACATAAAGAAGGATTCATTGGTAGCAGTTGAAAAGAGTTTTTATTCTATTTATGCTTTATATATTATCTAACTTCTACATATCCCATGTATGTTCTGTATACAGGCTGCGATGGATAAATTGTCGTCTAAATTAGGCACAAATGAATATAACACTGACGTCAAAAATATCTTGAAATACTAAGGAATAAATTTATTCAATAAAATCGCCATTGATTTCAGCCACGGCCTTCAGGCGACTTCAGAATCTCCTGCGACTCCTCAGGGTGGACATTCTTGTTTAATTCGGTAAATGCTGCCATAATCCTGGCATTCTGTTCAATTTTGGTGTTACGAGGAATTTTCTTTGTCTCTCAATCAACTGCTTCCCACACATAATAATCAAGAGGTTTGCAGTCTGGGGAGTTAGGTGGCCTGGTGTAAGGGGAGGAGTGATGTGGTCGCAGAAACTGTCTGACAGCCATGAGTCTTGTTGCCAGATATATGGTCTTCCAGTAGCCACCCTCTTAAGCCAGGGCAGCACAATCTGCTCAAGGCACTTGATGTAGTAATCTGTGTTGAGTCTGGGGCTATGTGGGAAAATGAATGGAGACATAATTAGTGATTACTCCAGTCCCTTTCGTAATCACCATTAGACTCATCCAAGCTCTTTCCAAATCCTCTGCACTGTCCTCAGATTGACATCCAAACGCTCTAAAATGTCCGTTTTGGAGCTTCCGGTGTGAATGCCAAGCAGTACAGCATGCAGTTTCCAAATTTCTGGCTGTGTGAATTACGTCATGGTCCTATTTTTTTTTCACAGATTGTACCCTACTGACCCTACTATGCAGTCGATAATACTATGCAGTCGATAAATTCAGAAACAAAAATGCGCATGCGCGAAATTAAAATATAAAATGTCAATAAAATCTCATGGCACTTCGTATACTACATATGTTCTATATATAACATATTACCAATTCGGAAGAAACAAATTAAAACCATTTACCCAATTAATTATAATCAATGAAACATGATAATATAATCAGAGAAATATTAATTAATAATTAGATCTATATATTATTCAGAAATATATTTATCATATTTAAAGAAATATGTTTCTGTTCATTATTCAAATATTAAACAACAGGCCAGCTTTTTCATTTCGTTTATTTTGTTCTGTTTTATTTTTTGTGTGTGATTCTTACGAAACCATTCAAGCGGCAAGAGTAAAATATTCTATTTAGCAAATTCAGATTTACAAGATAATTTGTAGAGATTGTATATTGATAAAATGAAATATATATATATATATATATATATATAGGTGAACATAGAAGTCAACACTTAGAGGCGACAGTCTGTTTCATGCTAGATGCAATCGTCAAGAAACAACTCGAGTTGCCTGACGAATGCATCTAGCATGAAACAGACTGTCGCCTCTAAGTGTTGACTTCTATGTTCACTTTTATATTTACACACGTTCTATTTCTGATATTGAGCATTTTATCCCAGAAATATACCACACTTTAAGACTATATTTCTTCATATATATATATATATATATATTTTAAATAAAAACAGAGATTACTTTAAGGTTCCATATAATAAATTATTTCACCACAGCCCTTCCAAAGGACAGTGGATCATCAGATTTATATATATATATATATATATATATATATATATAAAGAAGAATCTCCCAGGATGCCTGCGACAGGAAGAACAAATGGCACATGCGTGAGAAAAGAGGGGCTTCCTGGCGCCAAAGACAAACTAGAAGAATCGTTCTCTTGTTCCCTTGAACTTTCAACGAGTCTGTATACACGTGTCTTTTGCTCGGGAAGGCATTTCCCTTCAACAGCCCATTGTTACTGTATTAAAGTTCCTGAATTCATTTCCAGTGTCTCTGCCTCCTTCTTCTCTTTGTACCTTTTATTTCAGGAACAGCAAGAATTCAACGTGGTTTTGGAGTTTGAACAGTCTAACCGAAGAATTATAATCTCTCTCTTTTTGTTCCTCTTTAAAACTCAAAATTTTTTTACGCAAACTCTTTTTATTTTATCTTTTAATCACTCCATTTTTTTTTGTCCGGTTATCTCCTATTTTGAATTTAATTTATAACAATGGTATTCAAAATATTATTCCAATCAATGCACATTGAAATTATTTATGAACGTATATCGATTACATTTTAATCCACTCACAGTGAGACATCTGTAACAGGTTAATATGTTTTCATTTCTTACCCACGAAAATAATATCGGTTTTAAAATAGATCAAGTATAAAAATATATTTTTATCTATTATTTTCCATATGCTCATACTGGTTAAAATTATTTTAAACGAAACTCTTTAAGCAATTACACCCCCCCCCAAACAAAAACAGTCAGTCAATGTTTTTTGTTTTATACGTTTTTTAAGTAAGAAACAATTTAAAATTTTTAACCGAAATTCTTCATCATTTTCATCAAACGTATATTTTTTCTAGATTATTCAGCATTTTCATCGTTTGTTTCTTGCGTTGATCACGAATATATATATTTATTCTTCACTATATGACCGATGAATGGAACGTATGGCAGTCAGGTAACCAGATGTATTTCGATTAACGCATCTCTTAAAATCAAAAGCCAAATAGAAACTAATTATCATAAGTGCTTGTAGTGATATTCATAAAATGTTTGTTGGTAATTGTTTTAATTACCTTTAGAATTTAGCATTAAAATATCAAGTTCTGTTCTTAAGAAATTAGTTTGCTTTCTTTTTTTGTGCTAAAATATAAAAAAGGGTTCTGTTTTATTTTAATTTATTTTAAAACCACAGAAACCCATCGATTAGTACGGCTAATGTGTACATCGGTAACTATAAAAAATTTCAAATTACGATGGCTAAAATGAAGAATGTTTTATCGCACTAATCGAATATTATGTATGCACGAATCGTATTTTAGTATATAAGAATTTTAGTATATAAAAATGTTAGTATATAAAAATTTTAGTATATAAATTTTTAGTACATAGAAATTTTAGTATCTAAAAATTTTAGTATATGAAAATGTTATTATATAAAAATTTTAATATTTAAAATTGTTAATATATAAAAATTTCAGTATATGTTAGTCTATAAAAATTTTAGTGCATAAAAATTCTAGTATATAAAAATGTTAGTATATAAAAATTTTAGTGCATAAAAATTTTAGTACGTAAAAATTTTAGTATTTAAAAATTTTAGTATGTAAAAATTTTAGTATATAAAAATGTTAGTATATAAAAATTTTAGTATATAAAAATTTTAGTATATAAAAATTTTAGTATTTAAAAATTTTAGTATATAAAAAATGTTAGTATATAAAAATGTTAGTATAAAAAAATTTTAGTGCATAAAAATTTTAGTACGTAAAAATTTTAGTATTTAAAAATTTTAGTATGTAAAAATTTTAGTATTTAAAAATTTTAGTATATAAAAAATGTTAGTATATAAAAATTGCTGCGCATTAATCCCAAACCCATTAATCAGATGTGCATTAATGGAGAGATGCCTGAATTTTTCATCGATCATTTGAAGATAACTTGTTTAATTTATTTCCTTTCTGTTGTTTTTGTTTAAAGTGAATAAAATAGAAAGGAAAACTATAAGTCTTCCAGTGCAGATATTGGCCCACTCTATCATGCCGAGTTTTACATTCATTGAAGTTTTACATTCATTGAAGGAATCCCTGGTAGCCGATGCCTTAAAGAAATACAACAAAATTGTACTCACAAGTACAGCCCACACCTTACGAACGGCTTTATCTACATAAAACATATGCGATTTTTTCCCCAAAACTGCTCATTGGAAAAAAGTCATGATGCCATTTCTGACCTTAGGTCTCTAGTCGGGACCCGGAAAGAAATGAGCGCACACCAGAAATCAAAGCAAATAATAATAATAATAATAATAATAATAATAATAATCGTTGGTAGTTGGAGCCCTAGGATTGATTGGAAAAGATTCTAATAGACTCATTTAAAGAATACAAAAAATTGTACTTCCAAGTACAGCCCACAACTTATGAAGGGATTTATCTATGTAAAATATGTGCGATTTTTGTTTTCAAAATTGCTCAGTGGAAAATGTTTTGATGTCATTTCTGACCTTAGGTCTCTAGGCGGGACCCGGAAAGAAATGAGTACACGCTAGAAACCAAAGGAAATAAAAAAAAAACAACAAAAAAACAAAACAAAAACAACAACAACAACAACAACAATAATAATAATAATAATAATAATAATAATAATAATAATAATAATAATAATAATAATAATAATTGACTGGAAAAGATTCCAATTGACTCATTGAAGGGATTCGTTGTAATCCATGCCTTAAAGAAATAGAGAAAATGGTACTCACAAGTACAGCCAACGCCTTACTAAGGACTTTATCTATGTAAAATATGTGTGATCATAGGTGTGTTTTTCTTCCTCAAAAAGTGTTCAGTGGAAAATATCATGTCATTGCTGAGCTTAGGTCTCTGGTTGGGACCCGGAAAGTAATGACTATATACAAGAAACCAAATGAATAATAATAATAATAATAATAATAATAATAATAATAATAATAATAATAATAATATGGAACATAGAGTTCTGAACACAACGTCAAAATAACTAACTAGATAGAGACCATGATAAATATAGAACATGTGAAAAGCAAATGTAAATGCGTGTAAATAAAGATGACAGTGAACCACACAAAGTGTGAACATAGACGTATCTCGGAAAAAAATCTAAATTTCGAAATCACTCTCTGTCAGCATTAAAACTAAGCAAGAAAATAATTTGAATATACAAATTCTGCTTTACAGTCTACTCAGAAAACCACCGTCTGATCCAGCAATCTGTTGCGAAACCGAGCAGATGTAGAATTTATTTTTGTTTTAAACTGTGTGCATTACGTCTATTGTCCTGCGCACATGAGAAAACATAATAAACAAGATATGGGCTTTCGAGAAGATCTGAACGAGGGGGATATGCATTCCTTAGAATGGATAAATGGATCCTTGATTGGTCCGTGACGTTTTCTGTAGCCGTGCGGTCTAAATCACTCCTGATCAGACAGTGATTTCTCCTACAAAAAGCCACGTAGGCTAAAACCTTGCCGAAGAGCAAGTTTTCTTGAGTGAGCAGTCCGGTAGACATAATACAAACTGTTTTAAAAATCGGGACGTCTATTCAAACGCAGGTATCCCATGGAAATATCGTTTTAAGTGATAAAAATATCGGATTAAAAATCTATCTATTAATTCTTTTTGTGGTGTCCTCCCTCTAAAGAGTCTATGTTAGACTCTTCCGTCTACTATAAGATTAGTAGGGGAGAGGGCTTCGGGAAACAGTGAACAGATTGTTCTACCGATGCTGTGACTTTTCGCAGCTGCTGTATAACTCTGCCTTTGGGCAGAGAGGAACCTGGACGCGGCTTTGCCGAAGGGCAAAGTTTCGTCCGGGGAGGTAGACAGGCTCTGAACCTGTTTATGCAGGTTCTAAGGGAATATTTTTGGCCGAGCCTACGGGCTTGAAGAAACCACGGTGAACTCGGCCTTGTGTCACATACATCCCTCTTGGGGTTGGCTGTTAAATATTAATAGTGAATAGATTGAGCGCTAGTTCATTCGTTACACTCTCACTAGTCGTCTCATACTCTTCTGGTGTACTTACTGTTTAATATACGATATATCTGCAAACCTGGTTTTTGTTATTACTAAACCATTTACTTGGTTACAACAATTTTTAGAAATTGCCTGACTTTTCAGATACAAAACCGAGCAGGTATAGGCTTTCAAGAAAATCGGAACGATGTGACGTGCATTTTCAAAAGGGTATTTTTAAAAAAATACGAATCACCTTCTTCAATTTTTCTCGAAATTATTATATATTTCGCTTTCTATCCGAAACATAAAGAAAACACTTTATATATATAAAAAAAAATCAATGGATATATTCTTAATTCAATATTTCTATTACTTTAATTGAAGTTTACTGCAATATCAATGGAAGATTTTTGGAGTTTACATCTTTTCTTCAAGAAGTCGTCATTTAATAATTTTAATTTATCTGCAAAGGTATACCTTTGCTAATATACTTGGGAAAGATACGAATCCTCTTCTCCCCCAGCTATGGGTAAATAGCAGGACAGGTCGGATTCTATAGCCTTGGATGGAAACTAGTCTACCGCAGAAAGAAATGGCAACCTACTGCAGGGGAAAAAATCTGCCTCGTCAGTCATGTATCGAAAGATAGATTATCGCCTAAGCGTGTATCTCGCATGACACATAACAGACTGATTGACTGACTGACTAAGTAATGATGAACCTGACCCATTCATCAGTCATTACCGAGGCTCTCTTTTTCACTAAATATATATTAATTCGGTACAAGGTAATAAATATGTGGCACTCAGTGTGTATCAAACTCACTACTCTGCCGTAAAGTCAACCAGCTAACTATATAACCATTAACGTCCTGTTAAGATTAGCATAGTGTGGTACAAGCCTATAAGTATGCTACACGTAGTGAAGATCGAACTGACTTCTTTTAAGTAAACTAATTCGCTATTAATCCACGTTCTTCTTACTAAGCTAAACGTACTTTTGGTATAAAACTGTATGTATGTGCACTGAATGATGATCACAAATGATGATGCATAACTAGCTGACCATTGAACCACTATGAGGAATGCTTACTAAGCTTAAATTAGTTTGGCACAAGTACAATGCACTCAGTAAGAACTGACCTAAATACACAGTAGAAATAGTCAACCAAACTACCTTGTTAAGCATTTCCCCACTCCGGAGACACATTTATTGACTAAGCATAGATAGTCAAAAAATCACAAGTATTAGATACCAAATGAGGATCGCAATCACTATTCAGTAGTAATGGTTAGCCATACAAAACTTACTATAACTAGATGAGTTATTGGGCTGTTACATACTAAACATGGCTTAGTTTCACACCAGGACACAAGTATGGAACACCTAGTAAAGACCGAATTCACTATTCAGTAGTAATGGTTATCTATACAAACTTAATATCACTAGATGAGTTATTGGGCTGCTACATACTAAACTTAGCTTAGTTTCACATAAGGACATAAGTATGAGGCACTTAGTGAGGATCTAAATCACTATTAGTAGTAAGGATCGGAATAGTAGGGGTTAATCGCGTTAGCTTGTTAAACAATACCCTCCATACCAAAAAAAGTTGTTCAGTTCGATTAATATATTTCATTTATTCAATATTGGAATTGGAATAAATGAAAATTTAAATATGTCTGCTGAATATTTTCTCAAGATTCTAAGATTTTTTTTGTTTCTTAATAAATAAAAAATAAGCATAATGAAAAATTAAATTAACCGAGCAAATTAAGTTATGTAATTAAAAGAAAGGTGCACAAAAACGTTTTAATCTTAAAAATAAAAGGTCCCCGAATTTTGAAAATCGACATAATTTCAGTTAAAGAATAAGGAGTTTTAGTCAATTTATTGAACATATACAAGCATAAATCTCTTGATTTCGTGAATTATACGTTTCTGCTCCGTAACAATTTAAGTTTAAAAATTAGACAACTTTGAAGCATAAAAAGTCAGAAAAAGCTTTCTTTTTTTTCTTTAATGTTGATTGATAAAATAAAGTACATTCCATCAAATAAAAGAGTAAAGAGCACAATTGTGAAGTTCTTGTAGGTATTGAGAAATGAAGAATATAAGAAATTGGTTTGAAGTTAGTGTGTTGCCAAAACGCCTGCAGGCTCTCGTGTTTAAATTAATACTTGTCTTCAGAAATCTACTAAATTATCAATATACTTGCTCAGCAGGTTGATCCTTTAGTCTGAAGAGTCGAATGTTATATATATTTAATTTGGCGAGGTTATTCTGTGGCAGGTCAAAGCTTAAAAGGTTTGAGAATCAAAAATTGATTTAGTAAGGATACAAAGTAATGAACAGAAAAGTTATTTTGACCTATAAACATCAAGAGAGCTTGGAGGATTATGGCCATATCGCATTGGAATACCAATTCTCGTACGATTACCGAACTTATGTTAAAGTCGAGCCTGATCAGTACCTAGATAGGTGACCGCTTGGAAATACCAGATCTTGTAAAATTGGGTGTGCGGATGGTGTAATGGATATCAGCTCGAGTTCCAGTTTCAGTCGTGTTCGTTATATTAACGTAGGCACAAATAGGCTTGAGAAAGAAATGAATCTATCTTTCCCTCCAGATATGGGTTAATTAATAGGATTTGTATCAGTAAATCATAATTATCTCCAAAATTTCTTAAAACTTCAAGATATTTTCTGGCTTTAAATAACCTACATAAAGTTATTTTTCCTGTTGTTCACCTATTAGATTATATTTAAGAATTTATGTGTTCAGCAATTGTTTAATAGCTCAGATACTTGCTTTGAACTAACTTTTTTTCTAGTATATAAAATAAGCGGCAGTTTAGTTAACTTATTTTGCTTAACTTAATACATATCAAGCCAAAATATGCGGAAATTGTGCTAAATTAATCTTCTAAGTTGTTTTGTTTTTTCATGGTCTCTTAGAGTATTTACACTTATTATCATTGGAAAATACGTAATTATTACTTATGAAGGAGGTTAAATTTACGCGATCACGAGTTCTATAACCAGTTACGGTTATAGAGGCACTATGTGTACTCTGGTTGTAATAGCAGTGGATGTGTCTAGCAAGATAGTCTGACGGAGACTATCCCTCTCCAGACTGTTCTTGAATTCAGAATTTTCATTTAAATGGATGCTCTATAAAGACTATAGAGTCCATT
>OZ038520.1:13918938-13921438 GCA_964036315.1 Acanthosepion esculentum
ATATTTATAATATGTATATAATTATAATGGTCGATTTGTCAGTTAGGTGACTTCATGATCATATCGGTCTGGAGGGGTGATCCCAGCATGCAGCACTTTTGGAAAGTGCCTGAAAGCGATACTACGAGTGAACCCAATACTTGTCAATGAAACTGGGTTGGCGGAAGTCATTGATGGTCAATTGTGACATCGTTATAGTGCCGTGAGGGAGTTGTTCACAAAACTGATCACGCCACATTATGCGTTCTTTCCTGAAAACTGTACGTAACGTCCACTCAGTTAGTTTAAGTATAAAGCACAGTTTGAAAAGAGCACTAGAAAAGAAGTTGTAGCCGACCCTCCTCCTCCTCCTCCTCCTCCTCCTTCTTCTTCTTCTTCTTCTTCTTCTTCTTCTTCTTCTTCTTCTTCTTCTTCTTCTTCTTCTTCTTCTTCTATATGTCGTGTCTCTTCAGGACATTGGCGATCATGGCTCTCCACAATTCTCTGTCCTTTGTATATCTTAGTAACGTTTGTCTTTTTTGCTATGCCTGTTCTTCCGTCCATTTATACTAGATCGCTAGTTATGCTACGTGCTGTCATCCAATCGTTAGCCTATTGTTAGCCTTCAATCTGTCCTGTGGGTATCATATTTCCCAAGCCTTCTTTCCTCATTATATGTCCATGAAATTTCACCTTGTTTTCTCTAAAACTTCGCCGTTGTCCATATGTTCGGTCCATGGTATTCTCAGCAGCCTTCTACAGAATCACAAATCTTTTGTTTCAAGTTACTTCTTCGTGTTTGATCAGATAATCTAACATTAACTGTCATATAGGATGACTGATATGACTTAACAGTTCAGTACTCTTTATTTTGCTTCCATCGAAATCTTCCTGTTTCTTAATACTTTGCTCGGCTTTGGGAAGACATCCTTCGTCTTTCAGTGTCGCATCTCCCGTTCTCTGTTAAAACACTTTCCAGATATTTATATTGTTGTAACTGTTTGTTTTTAATATCTCCAATTTATAATTTACATGTTGGGCTGTCCGTTTTTTATAACAAACATAGATTCTGGCTTCTTACTCTTCATGTTTTGTCCTTTCTAACACTAACTTCTGTAGAAGAGGTGCTTCAACGTGGTGTTATGGATAGAAGGCCTGTCTTGTTAAATCAGTTATAACTAAAAAGTGAGTTCGATTCTCGCTTGATGCACCATATTTTCGACCTTATGCTACGTCTAAGCTATCCTTAGAAAATCACCATTACCTTCTGTAGAAGTTCTTCCAGTCTCCTTTTTGTTTCTGCTATCAGCAGGTGTATCAGTTGCAAATCTTATGTTGTTAAGATTGTAGCCACCAATAATGAATCTCAGGAGGACACTTGATTCTCTCAGAATCGTCTCACTGAATACTTCGAATAAGTCCGGTTAAAATACCTTACGCACCTTTCTATTTTTATATATTTGCTGAATTAATTTTCATCATCAATTTTCAGGCAATTTGCTACCTGCATAGGTACTTGATTATTCCAGTATCCTCCCCAAGATTACATTCAGTTCTAACAATAGCATAAAAATAATATCTATATAATACAAATAATTAAGGTATTAAAAACGTATTAAACATTAAGATTATCTGTCTATATTTCTGAGATGAGGTATTTATGTACACTATTTACATTATTCGGACTATTGCCCTCATCTTTGTCGACATATTTATTGGTAGGATTTTTCAATTTGTCTCCATATTTTTGGTATATTGGGTCCGTACCGATCCTTCAGTATCTGTTTATATTTCAGAGATGAGGTATTTATGTACACTATTTACATTATTTGGACTATTGTCCTCATTTTTGTCGCCATATTTATCACAACGTTTCGGCCTTTGTACGCTCTGGCCTTCTTCAGGTGGTTGGAATGTCGAACTGAACCCTTTATTTCGCTCGTTGGGGTAGACTGTTCTACTTCCACGTGCCATGTCTAATGGATGTCAGTTATCAAGTTCTCCACAGCCTGGTATTGAACTCACAACTCTTTTGAGCCCTGTCACTGGATCTAACCAACGCCTTTATCCACTGTGCCATGTGTCCTTAAGGACACATGGAAGGGACACATGGTATCGTGGATTATATTTACTAAATTTTCCAAGCCACGAAACAAAAGAAAATTAACATACATATGCGAGCAAAATGAGTTTTCACTTCTCATAAGAAACTTTTGAAGTTGTTTTCTTTTCACCAGCATATAATGCAATTATAATTAAAAATAATAATCCATATTTATCCATTCTTACAAATACAGGAATATAATTACGACAGTAATAATAATTATTATTAGAAATTGCCGAGGAATGAAGGTAGTTAAAATAATAGCGGTGTCAATGAAAAAACAGTCTTTTTGAGACTCAGTTTTTTTTTTTTCGGGCAAGGTCCAAGTTTGTCAAATATTTTACGTTACGATGAAAAACATCAACGCATAATTCCACTGAATTACATTTTCAAGCACTTTTTGCTGTACTTTCTCTC
>OZ038520.1:13923938-13933938 GCA_964036315.1 Acanthosepion esculentum
GTGAACCCAATACTTGTCAATGAAACTTGGTTGGCGGAAGTCATTGATGGTCAATTGTGACATCGTCATAGACGTTATAGTATATAAAAAAGACAACCCCCACCCCCCCAAAAAACAGGAATATCTCCTCAAATATGTGTATTGGTTGAATACAGCGCTCATAATAATAACAAATGGAACGGGTATCTTTATTAATTTGTTAAAAGATTATTAAAGTGAAGATCAGCGTTGTGAATAAGTCATCATTTGTTATATATTAGTGCTGTCCTCCTAGATGGTAGTGAATCTTTTCAAAGATAAAGAAGAGACTTGAGGCATCAGAAATATTGTTCTACAACAGGATGCTGAGAATACCATGTACTGAACATGTGAGCAACGAAGTCGTTTTGGAGAAAATGTAAACAAAAACGAAACATATACTTAACATCAGAAAGAGGCAGCTGAAATTACTAGGGCACATAATGAGAGAAAAAAAAAGCTTGGAGAATCTGACACTCACAGGAGAGATTAAGGGAAAGACGGACAAAAGAGAGCAGTGCGAAATATATTTGATGACTTTCAGTGATTGGATGATAGAACATGGTTTGGGAGAATTAAGGAAAAAACAAAATGTATGGAGGGCTACAAATGACAGAAAGTAAGATCTACTTAATGTCTTTGAATTGTCAACGATTTGAATATCTATTTTTCATATTTTCACTAACAATCGCGGCAATAATTTCATTATTACGTCCATAGAGACCTACTCGAAATAATAAAACTGTGATTGCTAAATTGTTGTGATGAAGAGCTATCGTTATTTATATTCGGACTACTATTCTCATCTTTGTTGTTTTCGGCTTTGACGCTTTCAATTCTTCTTCAGGCGCATGTCGAACCGGGTAACCTTAAGGGAAATTCGAACTGAAGACATTAATCTAGTGAGATAAATTGTTCTCGTTCCATTATGTCTAGAGATATCTTATCTAGTTATTAATTAGTAATGTGGTTAATTATTGCCTTCCCTGTTTCCGGTGAGTCTAAATCGATACTGCCCAGCCCAGGGATTGAACTCACAATTACAATGTCACCAAATTATAAATAGATATCCCTAGACATGAACAGCTGAACACGGAAAATTTAACCCCTTATATTAATTCGAAATTCCCTGAAGATTACCTGATGAAGGCTGGGTGGAACATCGGTCGAAACGTTATGATATTGACAACAAAGATGAAGACAAAATTCTGTGTGTAAATAATATAAATAATATCACTACTAAAATTTAATTTATTGATGCATTGCTGAGATGTGGTTAACATTCCCTGTGCTGTAAATGGAGCTATGCTTCTCTTCATTTTAGACAGAAGTTACTCAGCCTCGGGGATTCCAACCCTGTGGCGGCATCTTGAAATAGAGTTGTGGGGTTGGTGTAATACCGATGCCAGCGTGACAGTGGTCGCGTGGGCTGGGTAAAAACGTTAAAACGACCTTGTGTCATATTCAGGCTTGTGAGGTATATGTCTACTTCTGACATGAAAATATAAATTCTCAGACCATAATTTTTTTTAAAGTTCTGTATCTTAGGCTTTATTTTGTTAACTAAAACTCATATTCGCTTGTAGAAATGATTAAAAGAATATTGTATGAAGACGCTTTTTAGAATATTGTATGAAGACGCTTTTTAGAAAATGTTTGATCTGTTTGTCGTAATGAGAATAGTAATTGCTATAGTTGAGTTCGATGCATTAATTTTATTAATAAAAAAAAATAATATTGAGTGTTTTTGATACCAAGAAAAAGTAAGGAAAAATATGAATAATATTATGAAAATGTATGATGACACCTACAATATTTTTTAAAAGTCTGTTATAATAAAGTTCAGAAGATATCTTTCATATAATCTAATAACATGACAGATTTGTTTTTAAGATCATTTCTGTTTTAATAATCGAATGGGCTCTTTTACGGGTCCCGGTAAAATAGACACCAAGTTTACTTTGCCTGTAAATATAAATAGTTTTATTGAACTAAGAATATACAGTGTAACCCGGATATAAGAGAGTTGTCGGGACCGGAGAAGAAGTCTCTTATATCCGGGGTTCTCTTATATCCGCGTTTTGTCTATTTTGTTTAGGTAAGTATGGCTCTAATTTGGGACCAGAGAAAATCTATCTTATATCCAGGTTTCTCTTATATCCGGGTCTCTTATATCCGGGTTACACTGTACTATATTTGAGATCGTCAGCGCAATGGTTGTGTATGCAGAAATTGAACAACATGGATTCTGTGGTGTGGGACTGTTGTCTGCTGTGGGAGTATCTGTAATGTATCAGGCAAGAGAACCATGATCAAGAGAAAGTCTGGGATTTGCAGAGATTGTTATGCCTGAAGTGCTTAGAATATTCAGAGACTTTTATATTTCTTTTAATAACTGATGATGAATAAATGATTTTAATTTGTGTTTTAACAATTGATGGTAGAAAAGATTTTAAATTGTCTAACAATTCATGGTGAAAATAAATTAACTTTCATGTTAAATCTGTTTAGTGTTATTTTTAATACTACCTGCTTTCATAATAATAAAAAATATTTACCGGCAAAATAGCCTGGTAAAATAAACTTAAAAGTGTGTTTGTCTATTTTACCGGGGTCGGCAAAATTGATTCTTCTTCAATAATAGCAGGTTCAGTCCGTATTACATTAATTTAATTTAATGAGGTAATCTGTTCTCTTTTATAACATGCCCGAGACAGAGGATCATACTTGCAATAGTACCGTGGTTTGTTATTCTTCGATTCCAACTGCAACTGACAAGAACATGAAGATAATACAATTATGACAATGCAAATTTAACGTTGACCAGAAAAATAACAATAATAAAATTCATAAAAAGATTATAATAATAATAATAATAATAATAACGACAAAATGACAAGAGAGAGAGAGAGAGAGAGAAGCGAATATCTTTAATGGTATTGCTCGTTGATATTGGAAGGAGTGTTGAGTTTGATTTTTTTTTAAATTGTGAAAATCCCCTTCGAAAAAGATGGAAACATTTCTCTTAAATTCGTTATTGAAATTTTCAATATTTTTTTATACGATTTATTTTTAAAAGTTGGCGTCACATTTTAGTTTCTTGCTGGCATTTTATTATATATATATATATATATATATATATATATATATATATATATATATATATATATATATATATATATATATATAATGATCTGTTATATATATATATATACATATATATATACATATATATATACATACATATATATATATATACATAAATAGTTATATATATATATACACATAAATACATATATAAATATATATATATATATATATATATATATATATATATATATATATATATGTATATATATATATATATATATATATATATATATATATATATATATATATATATATATATATATATTGTGACCAAGATTTCATTTTACTGATATTTGTAACTGAGATCCTGCACAATAAGACATTTTAACACGTTGAGTTTAATTTTCATATTTTTAGTTTTTCGATTTCTGGTTTTTCCAGTTTAATGATAACAGATCGTTATCATTTGCGTTTTTTTAAATTCGGGAGACACGGAAATTAATTTTTAAAAATCCATCTAATTGCTATGGCATTTTTTTTTTAAGAAAAAAATCTGGAAATGAGTGGTTGATGTGAGTGATGCTTTTTTTCTTTTTTTTTTTTTCTTTTTTTTTGGTAATTTTCAGTTAATTTGTTCCAATTTTTTGTTTTATTTATTTTTTGCTTGCTTGTTTTTTGTATTTTGTTGTGTGTTTGTTCGGTCTTCTTGTTCAGTGTGTTTTGAGGCTTGTTCGTTTTGAAAAAGTGATGCAATTCAGTAAATATTGTCCTTGACGTGAAGTTGATTGGAAAGTGGTTTGTTGCCTTCATAATGTTCAATAAGTTTCGGGATTGTGGAAATATTTCTGGATGCGTTCACTGAAATAATAAAAGAAACAAGTATCCTTAGTAAAAAAAAAAAGAGGAAAATCGTAAAGAAAATTTAACATTAAAAAGCAACATATAGGATCATAGTTATGAAAAAGATCATTTTTGGCATTAAAGTTAACAATGATGATAATAATAGCAATCACATTCATAGTATTAATAACAATTTTTCGCTAACAATAACAATACTTATCATGATATTCTTCGATTAGACAAGAATATACTAATACAAATAATAGTACTTTACGACGATAATATAAGAACCATTACCACATAGGTATGTAATTTCAAAATTTCTCTCGATGTGCAATAATAACCAACATTTGTTTCACAATCTACATAAATATGATCCCATCGAAAAATTATGTAGTCTGTTTCATAAGTAGCATTTTTAAATAAAATCCTTTATAACCATTTTTGTTCACCTGATGAGATGCTTAGGTTTAAGCATCAAAAGAAATATGTATCTTTGTAGTGATTACTTGTTTTTTTCGTATTTAATAACTTACATATATATATATATATATATATATATATATATATATATATATATATGTGGTATAAAATGACAATTGGAAAAAATCTTAGATTTTGCCGACGCGTTTCGTCTACCGATTTTTTCAAGGCAAAAATTAAATCGAAATGTCTCTGTTGTTATAGTTACATTAAAAAATCCAAATTTAAAAAGATGGATGCTTCTGTCCAAGTCTTTTTTTTTCTGGTTAATGTAAATTGCCTTTATAGTAAGAGAAAGTTTTTTTCCATGTCGACAATACAGTTAAATTCCCAGATCAAGTCTGTGGACAAGACAGATTGGTATAAAAAGAATTGATCTGGGAATTTAACTGTATTGTCGACTTGTAAAAAAAATTCTCTTACTATAAAGTTAATTTAGCTTAACCAGGAAAGAAGGCTTGGACAGCAGCGTCTATCTTTGTAAATTTGGATTTTTTAATGTAACTATAACAACAGAGACATTTCGATTTCATTTTTGGCTTGAAAAAATCGGAAGACGAAACGCGTCGGCAAAATCTAAGATTTCTTCCAATTGTCATTTTATACCAATCTGACTTGTCCACAGAATTGATATGGGAATTTAACTATATATATATGTATGTATGTATATATGTATGTATGTATGTATATATATGTATGTATATATAGGTGTAAAAGAGACCGATAAGGAAAGTTTTCCATTTGTCTTTATTCATATGTATATTCATACATATAATACATATATATATATATATTTATATATCTTATATATATATATATATATATATATATATATATATATATATATATATATATGTGTGTGTGTGTGTGTGTGTGTTTGTTTGTATGTGTGTGCGTATATATATATATATATATATACACACACACACACAGTGTTAGCAATCTACCGGTTCGCGCGACCCGGTTTTTTAAATTATAAATGCTAAATGCTTAGCAAACCGATTGTTGGAGTATTCGAAAATTATCTCATATATTAATAGCCGATATATAACAACTAAGAATATAATTAATACTATTGCTGTAATTTCTGTGGAGGCTGAAAGAGGGTTTTCTGTGATTAAAAGAATTTATTCTGACAAAAGAAATCATCTTGAAGTTAAAAATGTGGCAAATTTAGTCACAAATTTGATAGTTCTTCTATTTGGATCTTTGTGATTGCAACGATTCATTTCGAATGTACCTAAAACAGCTGATGACGCTACAACAAAAAAGCATCATACTTCTAAAGTCTAAATGTTCTAAGTTGCTCACTAACTATTTTATATACAAAATAATCTGCCTTATATATGTATATATATATATATATATATATATATATATATATATATGCGTGTGCAAGTGAGTGTGTGCGTGCATGTGAATATATGTGCGTAACACGAACCCCTGCTTTGTGTAACTGACTCCCAAGAGAATGCTTTAATGACTCCCACAATCTTAACCTGTCCAAGTTCAGGGTTAACCGTTATCTTCCCCACATACTCTCATAAACTATGCCTCTCACTCTTGTAACTTGAACTAAGTCTAAAAACTACAACAATCGGATAGAATTCATACCTCACAAAAACCAATGACCCTCACCTAAAAATAGTAAAACACCAAATCAACAAAGAAGTTACACTCTTCGAGAAACCGTTTAATATACCTGAAATCCTATCAACAAAAAAACAAAGCGAGTAAAACAGAATGCAAAATAATTTGCCCAAAAGAAATTACAAATAAATGGGAAGACAAGGCGTTGCATGGAAAATACCTAAAAAGAACAAAAGAAGCCGATGTGGACCAACAGAACACACATCAATGGTTGAGGAGCACCGGGTTGAAAGCTAGGACAGAAGGCCTAATTATTGCATCTCAGGACCAAAGCCTCGCAACCAGATCCTATCACTGTCACAGAATTAAGGATGGAACTAACCCGAAATGCAGGATCTGCGCAAAATATGATGAAAATGTCGACCATAATATCTCAGGATATCTGGAAGTACCAATATACTCCAAGACATAATAGGATAATGGCATATGAACACTGGAAGTTATGCAAGAAGCACAAAATCGAAACCACTGAGAGATGGTATGAGCACCAACCAGACAGCGTTACCCAAAATAATGATGGAAATATCCTCTGGGACATGCCAATTCAAACTGACAAGAAAATAAACGCCAAACAGACCTGACATTATCATAAAAGACAAGAAATTCAGGAAGTTTATGATTTATTGACATAGCAGCACCATCTGAGAGAAACACCTCCATGAAAATTATCGATAACTTGTCCAGATACAAGAACCTGGAGACCGAGATTAACAGGGTGTGGTGAATGAAGTAATCGGAAGTCTTGGTCTCGTGAGAAAATTGCCGAAGCAATTTTCAAGTGCTGGAATTATTATATTTATTTTTATTTATATTTTGAGCTGACAGCGGGTTTTTAAATAAAGAAAAACGTTGTCAGCCCAAAATACAAATAAAAATAAATATAATAATTCCAGCACTTGAAAATTGCTTCGGCATGAAACTCAGAGTTGTGCAATTAATGTAAGATATTATGTATATTTGTTAATATATCTATGAAGTAGCTCTGTTACTTAACATTGAGCACTGTTTTTTTCTTACACTATAGAGTATATATATTTATTTGTAAACGATTGCTCGCTATATATTATATTTACTCATTCGGTTATATATATATATACTCGACTCTCCCGTCGAATTCGACGTATGAGGGTCAAGCAGATAAGTTCCAAAGAAACCGACAGCCCGACAACAGCACCTGACATTTGATTATAGTGGTGAAGGTTTCGTGCAGAACAAATATATATATATATATATATATATATATATATATATATATATATATATATATATATATATATATATATATATATAAAAATATATTTAAGTATAGGATTGGTGTATACGGAATAAATCACTTGATAAGATACCTGAAGTGCTGAAATGTTGAAACAAAATGGCTATTTTTGTTTTGTAGTTATTTTATAACATATTTATGTTACAATTTTCGAATAAATAATATATATATATATATATATATATATATATATATATATATATATATATATATATATATGTATATATATGTATATATATATATATATATATATATATATATATATATATATATATATATTTGAATTGGACATAGTCCGACAATATATATATATGGAGGTACGGTGGATTGAGGAATCTGACAGATAGGTTTGAATCCAAGTCGAGTTCATTACATTCACTTACGTATGTAATACCCTTGGGAAAGGTATAAAACCATCGCTTCTCCCTCACCTACTAGTAAATAGCAGTATAGACTGGGTCGTATAACTATAGCCTTCTAAGAATTGAGCTGCTTGACACCCATACGTCGAAGGACAGGAAAATCCAATACATATATATCATTATATATGCTCGTGAATGTATCTGTGTTAATGATGAAACAATATTTTCCCACTTTAATTTTATTATGCACTTTATTCTGTCGCTTATAATTTGTTATTTTTAAAGACTTAGAACAGATCCAGAAAATGTTTAGCCAACCAAAAACTTCAAACCGAATTTGCGACACTAAAACTCAAGTGATGAATAACACAGGAGACATTTTTTAAAATTATAACGATTTTGAAATTTCATTTCCGTAAAAGATAGGTTTCATCAATTACTCAAAGTTAATGTTTACATATCTGTCTGTCACATTCCTTCTGTGTAATCTTATTGTTCTGCACTGAATACTTCTGGGCAACATATACACATACACTTAATTAATTTCCCTTTACTTACAAATCGCGTACTATATCTGTTAATAATACATATGTCTAAAGTTGAACTAATTTCACTTACAGAAACCTATATATTACAATTCGTATATATAAATAAAGTTAGAGAGTATATTACTACAGAATCATAATTTACCAGGATCGATAATTGAAAATATTCAGTATAATAACGAAACAGTCAATGTAATAAATGGAATAGGGTCCAAAGTCAATATTCATGATGAATAATGGACAGAAAATATAAAACAAAGGTTCTCAATATTTTCGTAGAGGGTGTTAAGGTTTTATTAGCTGTAATTATATAATTGATTTTAGTTCGTCTTAAAATATATGGTTTCTCATTTGTAATAAATGTTAAGTGGTATTGATGCATATTATAAACTTGTGGAAAGCAAATTCTGTGTATTAAGTCGTTATTTCAGAACGGTAAGAAAAGGATAAGCATGAATAGAGTGAGATAGCCAGTTAGACAGACAGACAGACAGACAGATAGATAGATAGATAGATAGATAGATAGATAGTATGAGTAGACTGAGATGAATAGATATGAACAGTGGGATATATATATATATATATATATATATATATATATATATATATATATATAAGCAAATGTGTGGATGTAGATCCGACGGTATGATGAAAATGTGGAAAAGACAAAGAAACAAAATAAAAACAGTCAGCTCACATATTCGGATTTTGCTTTGTCTTTTCCACATTTTCATCATATATATATATATATGTGTGTATATATATATATATATATATATGTATGTATATATATATATATATATATATATATATATATATATATATATATATATATATATATACACACACATACATATACATATATATATATATATATATATATATATATATAGAGAGAGAGAGAGAGAGAGACAGACAGACAGACAGACAGACTGACAGACAGACAGAAAGAGATAGATAGAAGATAGATAGATAGATAGATAGATAGTATGAGTAGACTGAGATGAATAGATATGAACAGAGTGGGATATATATATATATATATATATATATATATATATATATATATATATATATATATATATATATAAATATATATATATATATATATATAGAGAGAGAGAGAGAGAGAGACAAAGACAGAGACAGAGACAGAGACAGACAGACAGACAGAAAGAGATAGATAGATAGATAGATAGATAGATAGATAGATAGATAGATAGATAGATAGATTGAATGATATGAGTAGACTGAGAGAAATAGGAACAGACTGGGATAAATATATATATATATCTATATATATCTATATATACATATATATATAGATATAGATATGATTCATATTTATGTGTAACTATTCATATCTAAAGACAGATAAATACGAATAGACTGAGATAGATTGAATGATATGATCAGACTGAGAGAAATAAGAACAGACTGAGATAGATAGATAGATAGATAGATAGATAGATAGATAGATAGATAGATAGATAGATAGATTATATGGAGAAACTTTTTTCAATAGTAATTTGGTGTGCTTACACACACATACAGACGCGCATCTATGCACATACACATCTCACAACTTATAAAACGTTTGTTCCGTGACAAGTGCATATTAACAAAATTTAATATAAAGCTTTAACTGCATTACATCTTTTTATTTCAATAGGAAGGAAGGAAAATATAATTGATTTTAATTAAGTTATGGAATATTGCGATTGGACTAAGCGGCATCA
>OZ038520.1:13943938-13953938 GCA_964036315.1 Acanthosepion esculentum
ATAATAATAATAATAATAATAATAATAATAATAATAAAAATAATAAAGATAAAAATAATAATAATAATAATAATAATGATATCATTAATTATATTGGTTGCTGTCAACAATTTTGTTAGTTTATGAATGCATTCACTCTACATGATTATCTTTACAAGACAAATTTTATAAAGCTAGTATTGTTGAATATTCTAAAAATTATAGTGAATTCAATGCTCAATATATGACCCATTAATGTGGCTCATTGCCTGGTTAAACTAAACTTAGCAAATCATCATCGTCATCGACGTCGTTACAATTGCTGACTACATAAACAATTTAAATTACTTTGAAACCATTAAAATGAAAAAGAAAGTTTAAGTTTATAAGAAATTGTTATTTCATTAACTTATAAAATCGGTAATAGAATCACAGTAGAAATGTTAAATTATTAAAATTTTCCGTTTTTTTTTTTTTTTTTTAATTAGAATCCAGGAAGACAGCCTATTTAGTATCCTCCGAATCCTAATTGCTGTACTTATGACTATTCAGTGGATTTCTAATAACTATTTGCTAATAACTAATATTTGCTTCTAACTATTAATGGAATTATATTTAAAATTTGCTAATGCCGAGAACATTTTAACATTAGTCGCACGCGCGCGCGCGCGCACACACACACACATACACAGAAAGAAAGAAAGAAAGAAAGAAAGAAAGAAAGAAAGAAAGAATGAATGAAAGAAAGAAAGTAAAAAGGAAAATAAATTATTTAATAAGGAATACGAAATGTTACTGGAAAGTTCCCGAGTGAACCCACTTCATTTTAAACAGAATCTTGACTGACATACGCATCCTTTACACTACACACAAAAGTACACACGCAGAGGGACATACAGACACACACACGGGCACACACACACACATAGATAAATATATATAGCGAGAGAAGCGGGGAGAGAGAATGATAGAGAAACTGACTGTGATAGATAGATATGAATAGACTGCGATATATTATATATACATATATATATATATATATACCAGATGAGATGAGAACGAAAGTAATATATAGATTCCAACGATCACAGCGTTAATTCAAAAGAGGGGCTCGATACCGATAGTGTGCCTAAACTCTTGACCGATGTTTATCAGCGAAAAAGTTCCACAGACCAATCAACATTAAACACCCGGTCCATCCATCACCAAACTGCTATCAACAAGCACTATTGTTTCACTCCGATACCTATATATATATATATATATATATATATATATATATATATATATATATATATATATGTATATATTTTTCTTCACAAACAAATGGAAAAAAAGGAAGTGACGTTTCACATCCGGCTTGCCTACAAGCAGGATTGTTCATAACCATTTTCGACCCTCACCCGTCGATGTGCAGTTGAAATGCACTGAAACCAAGTTGCATCTTTGTAGTGAGTAAAATGGTTTTGTCTATATGATAAAATTATAATATATATATATATATATATATATATATATATATATATATATATATATATATATATATATATATATATATAAATATATATATATATGTATAGATAGATAGATAGATATGAATAGACTGCGATAGCTAGAAAGAAAGAAAGAGAGTGAGAGAGAGAGAAAGAAAGAAAGGAAGAAAGAAAGAAAGAAAGAAAGAAAGAAAGAAAGAAAGAAAGAAAGAGTTACCAGTTACCTCAATCCAAGTTCAGTGCTGAAACATTTTCGGTCTGAAGCACATTTTAAGTCACTTCTTAGTAAAAACGAGTAATTTTCAGCTGCCCTTGTATGAGTAAAACAAAATTAATAATATTGATAATTAATGTTTTTATAAAATACTAAATGTAATATTGATTGCGATATCAGTGATGGCGATGGTAGTAGTAGTGGTGGTGATAATGGTAGCGGTGAATTACAAACAACTTATAAACATAAATTTGGATCTCAATTACTTAAAAAGCAATGAATTAAAAAAATCTTCTTCATGTCAAACACTAAACCACGAAAATAATTACAAATCATTTATGTTAATAGTCAGAGACAAAGAAAGAAGAGCGCGTAAAGCTAAAATCAATTGATCTTTGTAAAATAAATAAATTAAAACGCCAATAAGAGAGAATGAATAATAATAATAAAAAAAAAATGAAAAGACATTTATAAAGGAACTATAATGAACCTCCTCTTGTCCGTACAACATGAAAAGCCCAATAGTATTAATGACACCGGTCCTGTACCGACATAATGGAGTAAGCTGAGATAGTGTTATTGAAAGCTTCCGTGATATCAGCGTAATCTGAACACAAAAAGGAAATTAATTGATAACAAGACGCGGGAAAATGAGATATCATATGTGATATCGAATGTGTATGGGTGCCTGATGCGTCTTTGTCGAAAAAATCCATTTCCGTTCTCTTCGAGAGTGGACTATTTCATTACTTATAGAAGAAAGTGAGAACAGGATTTATTTTCAGACATATTTGCTTGTTTGTGAGCAAGATATATATATATATATATATATATATATATATATATATATATATATATATATATATATATATATATATATATGTATATATATCGTTTCAACACAAACTAGACGATAATGCCATTGGAAAGCAAGGGTGGGGTACAGAGAGTGAAAGAGAATGAAAAGCTTTAGTGGTGACGATTGAGGAAAGGACAAAGAAGGAACAGGGTTCAAGAAGACAGGAGACGACAATTCACGTTGCTTTTGAAATTTTTGAAGATTGTAGTTATCAGGGAAGCAAGAAATCGGAAGGGAGTTTCACTGGCGAGAAGTGCGAGAAAATAAACTGTTAGAATAGAAGTGGCGGTTGTATCTAGATAGTTGAACAGTAAAATGGTGAGACCTACTTGCCATTCTCGTAGCACGCTCCATGTCGACGAAACATCAGAAAAAAGCTCACCAGTGTAGTTGCCATGAAAATATTTGAAGAAAAGACAGAGGGACGTCACGTCACATCACGTTATTAAAAAAAATAAAATGAAAAAAAAATGAAAACTACTTCGAAAACTACTCATGTATGCATGCGTGTGTCTGTGTACGCGTGTGCGCTTTCTTGTGTGTATTATGTATTTGTGCAGCAATTTGTATATATATATATATATATATATATATATATATATATATATATATATATATATATATATATATGTATGTATATATATATATATATATATATATATATATATATATATATATATATATATATATATATATATGGTGGACTCTCCCGTCGTATTCGACGTATGAGGGTAACAAGCAGATCAGTCCCTAGTACCCGACAGCCCAGACATCAGCACATATGATTTGGTTATAGTAGTGAAGGCTCCTAAACAACTCTTCGCAGGTTTTGAAATCAGAGTTGTTCTTCTCCTAGACCAGTTGCCATCCGAGGCTATAGAGCCCAGTCTGTCCTGCTATTTACCTATTTAATATTGCAGGAGTGAGAAGAAGAGGATTAATTTCCCAATGTATTCGATTGGAATTTGAACTCGGCTCTCCGAGCTGCTGTATGTATGTATGTATGTATGTATGTATCTATCTATCTATCTATCTATAAATATATATATATATATATATATATATATATATATAAGGATAAATTATGAAAGCACCTTAAAATCCATATCGGTTATAATATATTTCATGAATATTGTTATATCCAGGCATATATATATATATATATATATATATATATATATATATATATATATATATATACATATATACAATAAAATATTGTTTTAATATTTGCCATATTTGCGGATAAAAGTGTTTCGTATCCGGGATAGTGCATGTGTAAATAAGACAGTAGACACTGAGGTCAACACCGAGTGGCTACAGCCCGTTACATGCTGAACGCAATTTCCTCGCAATGTGACCTGATGATTGCTGCTCGTGTGTATGTATGTATGTGTGTCTCTGTTTGTGTTTGTCTGTGTGTCTGTATCTTTCCGTGCGTCTGGTTTATTATTGCTTGTATATTTAGTGGATACATAGATATGCATATTTATAATGTGTGTGCATATAATCTATCCAGTCAGTATAAAATCTTCAGTGTCATAGAATTTATAGTTTTATTTATTGATAATTTTTAGATTCATTTTGTGGCATAGTGATTTCTATAGAGGAAGCTTACGGCCATATCTCGTTGAGAAAAAAGAAAAAAGAAAAAGAAAAAGTACGATCACCGAAGTTAAGCAATGTCGATCCTGGTCAGTACCTAGAGGATGACCGCTTGGAAATAACATATCCTGTAAGCTTTGATGTGTTCGTAATGTAGTGGATAATATCTCGGAATTGTTAGTCTTAGAGTCGAGTCCCAATTCCAACTGGGTTCCGTATATTCACTTACGTGCAAATACGCTTTCAAAAGGTATGAATCCGCCTATTCTCCCCAACATATGGATTAACCAGTAATGCTTTTCTATAAGCATTATTATTTTTTTTTAATTTCTTACAATCTAAGCATATTTTGTGGTTTAAAATGAACTGCAAGGGGTTGATAAGCTATAGAAAACGAACAAATCAATCTACCGTGGAACATAAAAAAAAGCAAAATAAATTTGCTGGGCTGAAATGATTAGCCCCATTGAATTCCATGTATTGATTTCTTTAACTTTTAAATAAGGAACTCTAACAAAATACATTAAGATTTCAGGCTTGAATTTTTTTCGCTGATAAAATAGTTATAAAAAAGGTCGAAGAACGATCATAGTTGACAAATTTAGTGCAATTTAAATGAGAATAAAGCGTTGTCAAAAGTAGGTGAAATTACTTGGATACATACTGAGGTTAGAAGGGCTTGGAAAACTTAAACCTCACAGAGTATATTGGATGCAATAGAGATAGAGGAAAGCACTTACCTAATGAGCTTGTGCAAATAGCTAGTGTAACGGGGAGCGTTAGCCTTAGCAAAAAGAAAAAATAGCTGTTGGGGCCACAAGGGATAGGAAGTTGTGGAGAGACAGGATCGTTCATGCCCTGAAGGGACGCAGTATATAGAAAAAGAAAACGAAGAACACTTAAGTATCGTGAGATTTCCGCTTCAAATGAAAATATCGCGTGATCAATGCTTCAAATTAACATTACAGCCTCGGAAGGGTAGCTTTTCAAAATTACTGGAAGAGACGCCATACAGTTATTTTTTCTTTATAAATGTAGATTTTCGTGGTTCAAAAGAATAAGGAAATACTCTTTCAAAATCTTAATACCGCAATTTTATCGATTTTTTGCTGTCGAGAAAAGTTGCATTTCTTGTGGAAGATATTTGAACTGGTTACAAACAAGAACGAATGTACAGTAAAATAACATTCGACTGTTTTAAAAAATCATTTTGTTTTAGATAAACCGCATTAATTGAAAAAATCCTAAGTTATCTGTTTCGAGTAATTCAAATTTATATTATTTTATATATATATAAATATATATATATATAATGTAAATATATATATATATATATATATATATATATATATATATATATATATATATACATACATATATATATATATATACATACATATATATATATACATATATATAATATATATATATATAATAAATATATAAATATTATTTTATATATATATATATTCTAATATATAAATATATATATATATGTATATTTTATATATATATATTCTAATATATATATATATATTATATATATTTATATTATATATTATATATTATATTATATATATATAATATATATATAATATAATATATATAATAAATATATATATAATATATATAATATTATATTATATGTATATTTAAATAAAAAGAAATAACAGTAAGATATATAATCCGGTGTTCTTATTGATATTATATATATATATATATATATATATATTATATATATATATATATATATATATATATATATATATATATATATATATATATATATATATATGTATTCGTTGTTCAAAAGAATAAGTAAATACTCTTTGAAAATTTCATACGGCAATTTTATCGTTTTTATGCTGTCTAGAAAAAATTCTTGTCGAAGATATTTGAACTGGTTACAAACAAGAACGAATGTACAGTAAAATAACATTCGACTGTTTATAAAAAAAATCATTTTGCTTTAGAGAAACCGCATTAATTGAAAAAATTCTAAGTTACCTGTTTCGAGTACTTAAAATTTACATTATTTATATATATATATATATATATATATATATATATATATATATAATGGACAAAGTTCGACAATTATTTAAAGATATTTTTATGTTTAACATTCTTTTTATAGATACTAGTATTTAAGTAAATGCTCTGTTTATAATAAACAGTATTAAACATCATTTACCGGCCTGAATGTCCGAGAAATTTTCATAAAAAATATTCGTCCTCCGACAGGATTCGAGACGTGTATCCTATACGGAACCGTCATATAGCCTGACGTGCCTTAACCGTTTCGGCCACTGACGATCGTTCGGTTGGCAAGGTCGAATTTACTGCTTATAAACTTCAATCTTCCATGAATCTCTCACGTACATTCATAACTGCTCATGGCGTATCAAATGTAAACAAATGACGTCACACATTATGAAATGGACAAAGTCCGACAATTATTTAAAGATTTTTAAACCACATCGCTTTATAAGATAAACCCTTTTTTAAAATTATTATCATATGGAATCCCCTTTAATATATATTTGTCAAAATCATATTCCTTTCCGCCTCTGTTCCACAAACTATATGTTGTGTTTACTATCGAAATCTTGTATGTATATATACCGGGTAAAATGAGAACAAATTGCGTATAATTCCACTGTACGTAACATTTAATTTAAAATTTGTTTATTTTAAGATATTAAAACGTTAAAAATCGATAATTTATCTTTCAGTCGCATGTAGTTTAACATCGCCCGAGGAGACACATCTGAAATATAATTGCGATTATATAGCGATTTTTAACACGTTTTAATATCCTAAAATAAATAAATATTATATATATATATATATATATATATATATATATATATATATATTTCTTTATTTTTATAAACGTTATTTTTATTATATATACATATTTGTGTATGTATATATATATATATATATATATATATATATATACATGTATGTATGTGTGTGTGTCTGTGTCTATGTGTGCGTGTGTGTGTGAATCTATGTGTGTGCGTATCTCTATGTGCTTGTTTGAAGTGTGTGTGTGTGTGTGTGTGTTGTGTGCGTGTACAACCGAAAAAGTAATCAAAAATTCTCGTGACGTCCCATTTTTCAAAAAGGTTTAAGTAAAAACAAAAAAATACTTGTCAAAATTTTCCGCCCATGAATAGATATCACAATTTGAGGATTCTACGAACTCTCCGTTAGTTGATAGTCATATCTTAGTAGAGTCTGCGTTTATTTATTAAACACTGTATTTATTTATTACTGTCTACCAGCCTGAATATTCGAGAAATCTTATTAAAGAGAAACATCCGCTCTACGTCAGGGTACGAACCTCCGTCACCTTGGGACTAGATAAAAAAAAAAGCGTCACGTCAAATATATGTATCACACTAAAATAACGTTTACAGTGATAATATATATATATATATATATATATATATATATATATATATATATATATATATATATATATATATATATTTATATATATATATATATTTATATTTATATATATATATATATTTATATATATATATATATTTATATATATATATATATATTTATATATATATATGTATATATATGCAGAATATATATATATATGCAGAAATATAGTCTTAAAGTGTGCTATATTTATGGGATAAAGTGCTCAATATCAGAGATAGAGCGTGTGTAAATATAAAAGTGGACATGGAAGTCAGCACTTAGAGGCGACAGTCTGTTTCATGCTAGTGCAATCGTCAGGCGACTCTCTCTCTATATATAGATATATATATAGATAGATAGATAATATTAGTGGTCTATATATATATATATATATATATATATATATATATATATATATATATATATACAGTGTAACCCGGATATAAGAGAGTTGTCGGGACCTGAGAATAAGTCTCTTATATCCGGGTTTCTCTTATATCCGGGTTTCTCTTATATCCGGGTTTGGTCTATTTTGTTTTATTAACACAGGCTCTAATTTGGGGCCAGATAAAATCTCTCTTATATCCGGGTTTATCTTATATCCGGGTCTCTTATATCCGGGTTACACTGTATATATATATACATAAATTCCCAAGAGGATAGAATCCAGATAGAACTCAATGTCCAGCACAGAGTAAGAATATAATATAAAAGGCTCAAGCACTAATATTCCATGGTTATAATTTATTACATTGGAATCGTAATCACGATCCAATTCATCAGACCTACAAATTCAAAAAGCGTTTTATATATATATGTATATATATATATTCACTATTTCAAATATTATTTTGTGGATACTCATGCTTGATTAGACGCTCTGATTTTCTTTTATATAGTATAAATTACGTCTACCGGCCTGCTCATTCGAGATAATTAATAAAGTAGATACGTTCACCGTCAGGGTACGGAGCTGCACTACCCCTATGTAAGAAAAACTGATCCATCTGACCAGTCTTATATACAGAAAGTATATTTTGGTAGCAAACGGTAATAATTAAATGAGATAAAAGAAAAGGTGGGATTTTAAAAAAAATAAATTAGTTAATATTCCTTGTTTGCTCACAAGTGTTTTCATTTGTACCATTTTTACTGCAAGTAGTTTTCATCCACTTTGACAATCTGCAGTCATTAAAGTTGTTTTTATTTAGGGTAAAAACTCCAGTAATTTTAGTGGTGTGTTTAGATTATATTCGCTTTGTAACGTTATTTATTAATTGTAATTTTTACCATTGTTGTTCGGACTGTTTCAACAGAGTATTATTCACTCACATTTTCTCATACATACATACACACACACATATATATATATCTATATCTATATATATTTATTCTGTCTACACATTATTTTTATACATACAATTTATTTAAGTAAATACTGCGCTTTTAATTAATTAGTATTATATACATTTAGTACGTCAGATCAAATGAAGGTTTCTGTATAGAATAAAAATATGTATTTGATATATCTTCTAGCCGATTTCATTTAGTTTATTGTTTTGCTTATGTTTTTTTTTTACTTTTGTTATTAAGTATCCCATATTGTGATAACAGAAGATTTGTTAAGAAAGGGGAAACGTTATAAGAGCCTTGTCGTAAATTTACTGTCGATGTTCTAGCGATTAAAGCACTTTCTATATATTTTCGTTTTAGTAAATTGCTTTCTTTTTTAATTAAAGTAACATTTTTTAAAATCGAAATTATGGTCAGACCAATATATATAAATTAATGGATTTTTAAAACCCATCATTGTTTATTTTATTATTTTAAACCTTACATTTTTTTGACTACACATATATGAATAGATATCCGTGTTTTTAAAAAGATTCAAATTTAATATGTGGATAGTTTCTTGTTTATACAGTTTTAATAAAGGTTTTCTGGATAACATTATAAATGTTACATTTATTTATATGCATATCAGTGCACATCAAATCTCGAATGTAATATCTCTCCGGAGACAATTTTTCTTTAATAAATCTTTCGACCTTTAACCCGGTATATATTCAATTTTAGTGTTATAAAACTCTACTCAAACATGTGTACCCATAATATAACAAATATTAAATCCTTTAGAATGTAAATATTTTAAATTTAAATAGTTTGTTTTTCTGAATGTACATTGGCTGGAAAAATGGTGATTAAAAAGAAAAAATATATATAAATGAACATACAATGATTTTTAGTTTAAATATTTTGCTGTCTATATTATAAATTCTACCCCGCAGAAGGGGATATTTTTGAAATATGTTTGAAATATATGTTAACTAATGACGTAAATATTTATTAAATACAAAGAAGAATATCGTATCGTGAAAAAAATATATAGAAACGAAAATAATA
>OZ038520.1:13956438-13963938 GCA_964036315.1 Acanthosepion esculentum
TGCCTTCACTAGATAAAGTATCATTCCGCATGGCATAGCCTATAATAAACCAATGATAATGATGGCTTTGATGACGTTTTCTCCCCTCTTCATAATACAAACACTAATGCATGCATTGCATGTTAGTTCTTAGAGATAATTCGTAGTTTCAGGCTGAAAATTTTCAAATTCTCTTCACCAATTCCTCATCAGCTATTCCTGCTGTCTGGTTGCAGCTTCCAGTTCCTCCCTACTATAAGAAAACGCCTTCTTCGAAAAAGCCCAATCGTAAGCCACCGTGTTCCACGGACCCAACCCATTGCTAAATCATGCCTCTGTTTTGTCAAGAATTTCATTTTATCCAGGGTTTGTTTAACACTCTCTTTAAAATAAACCTGTTATTGTGTGCTGCCTTCTTTTTTTTAATTATGAATAATGCTTCCTTTAAGTATTATAAAATACCGTATAAACAATATATATATATATATATATATATATATATATATATATATATATATATATATATATAAAGCTTCCTTAAGTATTATAAATAATGCTTCCTTAAGTATTATAAATAATGCATCCTTAAGTATTAGAAAATACCATATAAACAATATGTATGTATGTATGTATATATATATATATATATATATATATATATATATATATATATATATATATATATATATATATATATAAAGCTTCCTTAAGTATTATAAATAATGCTTCCTTAAGTATTATAAATAATGCTTCCTTAAGTATTATTAATGAAAAAGAAAAAGCCAACACTCAATAATATCAACTATCAACACGACTACAATGTGCTCACCGTGTTTGGAAAATAAAGCATACTTAGATATAACTATCCGTACATTTATTTTAAAGTAAAAGTAATTATCCTTGGTAAGGGCTAACAGTATAGCCGAAAGTGCTCGGACATCCAAAACATTTGGACAATTTCTACATAATTTATATCCAGAAAAGAAGAAAATTCTAACAACACAATAAACATTAAATAAAAAATTAACCGTAGTATCTTTTCAGTCGTTTGTAATGAAACAAATGAAATATATATATATATATGTGTGTGTGTGTGTGTATGTGTGTGTGTGTGTGTGTGTCCCATATGAGGTGATTTGGGATTTTATTACCTATTAATTATTTGCTCTGTAATAATAAATACATTGAGCTCTTTTTGGGGATCTGTATTAATACTTAATATTAGTAGGATCCACTTGGATTAAATACCCACGGATGTGTTACCTATACTAAATATATATTCACTTGAGGATGAAACAGAATTAGGTACTTTAATTTAATTTAATTTCTATAATTAAATTGAGGTTTTTAGCCTCTGTTTTTGAAACATGAGAACTCTTATGCAGCGATGGAATCATATTTTTTTTTAAATAATTAAGTATAATATAGGCTCTACTTGTGTATTGACCAGTCTTTTTTTTCTTTAAATAAAAACAAAAATACTAAAAAACATCGGATTATTAACCTAACGGTTCTTTCCTATTTTCTCTATATTTGCACATACATATGTGTGTATATATATATATATATATATATATATATATATATGACATGGTCTTATGATTTTATTTGTAGCTATCAATGATCTATTACTTTAATTACAAGACCATTTTTTAAAAATTTTGTTTCTTATCTGATCATGTGTGTGTGTGTGTGTGTGTGTGTGTGTGTGTGTGTGTGTGTGTGTGTGTGTGTGAAAGTTCACAGCGTCTTTTAAAAATTTTGGAATTTCGTACCTACACACCATTTCGCTTCTGTTTATTATCACTTGCCTTGATAAAGTCGGAAAATGAAATGCGTCAACAAAGACTAAGTACTATTTTCCTATTGTCGATTTTATTCATATCTCTCTCTCTCTCTCTCTCTCTCTCTCTCTCTCTCTCTATATATATATATATATATATATATATATATATATATATATATATATATATATATATATAAATGGCATTATCTGCCAAATAATTAAGTACATTGATAAAGTGATTATTTTGAAAAAAATAAATGTTTTCTCTTCGTGATTAAGCTACATCCTATGTTAATGTTAGACATATATATATATATATATATGTGTGTGTGTGTGTGTGTGTGTGTGTGTGTGTGCGTGTGTGTGTGTAGAGGTATCTATGTATATATAGTGATAGTATATAAAAATAACTAGCGGTTTTATATTTTAAAAAAAGTCTAAATTCAAATGATGGGACATTATTAATGAAACACATGAGAGTTAATACTTTCAAATTTCAAATAATGAATTTAGTATTAGCGTCCGTTCTTTTTTTTTTTATTATTCCGAAGTGTATTAACATGAAATCTGATAATAATTTAAATAGATTTATCAAGCGTTTGACCCTCTGAAGTCGATCTATCAGATAAGTTATTAGAACGTTTCTTGATTTTTTTATTATTATTGCTCTAGTTATCTACCGGATCGTCCAAAAGTTTTGTAACCCCTGCATAATATTATTTTTTATTTATTTCAGATAGCCTGCCATAATATAATATAATATAATCCTATATAACCCCTACATAATATAATTTTTTATTTTATTTTAGATAGCTGCCATAACATAAAATAATCCTATATAACCCTTACATAATATAATTTTTTTATTTCCAGATAGCTCAACCTTCTCGATGTTTGACAGCGTCGATGAAAATAAATACACTGAATCCAGTACATGTGATTTGCATTACAGTATTACTTGTTCTTCTGTTGTTCTCATTAATTTTTGATAGGGGGCGACAAGATTTTCCGACCACCCTGTCACTTCCGTTAGTCTATCCGTCACATTCTCTGAAACAGTCTTTCTAGTGGATAGCGGCTCGGATTGTTGAATCGGAGAGCCGAGTTCGAATTCCAGTCGAATCCATTACATTCACTTACGTGCTAATACCCTTGGGAAAGGTATGAACCCTATTCTAAATATCAGGACAGACCGGGTTGTATACCCTTGGATGGCAACTGGTCTACCGCAGAAAGAAATAGCAACTTACTGCGGGAAAAATATCTGCCTCGTCAGTCATGTATCGAAAGATACATGATCGCCTAAGCGTGTATCACGCATGGCACGTAACTGACTGAGTGAGCTAGGAATTCCCCAAAACACATGTTAACACATATGACAAAGGATTAGTTGTTCTTCTATTGTTCTCATTACTAAGGGGTGACAAGACTTTCAGACCATCAGGTATATTGTCTTAATTATTTCACCCCAAGCAAAGCAATAAAAACATAAAGATGCAAGGGGTTACTGATTGCTTCAACTGTAGCTAAATGTTATAGCACATCAGGCTATATAACATTTCCGTATAGGACACAGGTACGATTCGTGTCGGATGAGACATATTTTCTCGGACATTTAGTCCGGTAAATGTTGTTAATACTGTTTATTATAAACAGAGCATTTACTTAAATATTTGTATCTATAAAAATAACGTATAACAAGAAAGTATATATATATATATATATATATATATATATATATATATATATATATATATATATATATGTGTGTGTGTGTGTGTGTGTGTGTGTGTGTGAGCGTGTGTGTGTGTATGTGCGTGCAAAAAGTTAGCATTTAAATAAATGTATCTGTAAAGAAATTATCAATAATACAAACAAGAGGAAAGATTTTTATGTCAACAAAACACGCTGCTATAAAACGATTTCCTCTTGACATTTTTTTTATATATAGCTTTTTTATTATTTTTTATTATTTTTATATATAGCTGTCCACTCGTATTCGAGGATACCTGTCTACTGTCTACTAGGACGGCCAGCTAATCCCTATTGCGGATGCTTGCTCAGGCGCATTTGTATTTATTCAACACCCACAGATCCCACCTGTGGTTTAAACGGCAACTATGTTGATCAGACCGTAGGTACAGTTTCTGGGAAAGAGTGTGTTATCTAGCGTGATCAACAATTTAAACAAGGCCAGAACACACAAGCCCTCGGCCACGATGACTTGTGACTCCCTGCTACCTTCCTTCTACCCAATTACCATCACAGGGTTCGGGTCAATCCGTGATATGATTTTCAGGCACTTTCAAAAAGTGCCGCAAGCTGGGATCGACACCTTCAGTCCGAAACCATCAGGAAGTCTCCTTCCTGACAAATCGACCATGGTGGATTCGAACCCGGCTCTTATTATCAGAATGCAAGCGTTGTAAGCACTCGGTCATTCATATATATATATATATATATATATATATATATATATATATATATATATATATATATATATATATATATATATATATATATATATATATATATATGAATGAAAAAATATAGTTTTATGGTGTGCTATATTTATAGCACGAAGTGTCCAATATCAGAGATAGAGCGTATGTAAATATGAATGTAAAAAAGTGAACATTAAAGACATTGAACACAATCGTCTTTGACGATTGTGTCTAGCATGAAACAGTCTGTCGCCCCTGAGCGTTGACTTCAATGTTCACTTTATATATATATATATATATATATATATATATATATATATATATATATATATATATATATATATAGTCACTGGAACTTATTGTGCTAATAAAAATAGTACTCAATATGTAATAACAGAACTATAATTAATATAACATATACAGTGTTTTCCACACCGGTAGTACAACTCTGAATTTCTTGCATAATGCAAACCTCAGTTGATATGTGAAAAATTTTCAATCACCAGCTGGCACTTGCATTATATATGAAACTCTGAGTTGTTCTACCAGTGAGCACCTATTTATCGTTGCTTTGAATATTGCTGTCGCATCTGGTCTGTTGATTCTGCTATTATTTAGGGATATTTGATAAAATCCAAAGAAGAATATGCAATGTCATTGGTCCTGACCTGTCATCTCGGCTTCAGACCGTTTAATATAACTTCCCTGTGCCTTTTCTATAAATACTTTCATAGTAATTATTCGGATGAACTTTTTTCTATGGTACCTATATTTTAGCAATTTGAGCACAGTACTAAATTGGGGGAGGGGGTCTTATCAATTTACACTTGAAATGGCAAGATGTAAACGTAATTTCTGTGCTAACAGTTTCTCCTATCGCACTACTCGTTTGTGGAACTCTTTACCGGCTTCTTACTTCTCAATAAAATTTGATCTTCAAAAATTTTAATGCAATGTCAATCGTCATCTTCTGTCTTCTTATTGCTCTTTTATTGTCTTCTCTCCTTAATAGTAGTTTTCTCATATTCTTTAAGTCATTAACCTCTTCTTCACACACACACACACACACACACACACACACACACACACACACACACACACATTCATTCATATATATATATATATATATATATATATATATATATATATATATAATCTCAGTCATCCACTGTTTTGCTGTAACACAGCTCTTCACTGTGGCTAGACGTCCGATTGCTTCAAGCCGGGATTGAAACACGACCGATTTGGTATCAATCAGAGATTCTACCCCCTATGCTATCGTTGCACGTCAGAGAGGAAGGCACATTGAAACGTTTTCTATAGGAAATGCGTCAGTGGCCCGGAGAGCTCAGTTCAATTCGATTGAAGAGCAATGCATTGATATTGAATCAGACATTTAAGAAAACGTCTTTATCAAGCTATAAATGGAAATCGAACAAGCATAATATTACGTGGCATGAGCGAAACTTGAATTTGATTTTCTCTTTCGCAAGTATTACAATGACTGGTTCAAATCTAACACAGGTAATTAAAAAGGTGCGCTGTGATCGTGTTTATAGCCACTAATCAGAGCGGGATATAGTACGCTTCTTAAAAGAAAGTATTGGAGACGTAAAATCCTGGCTAGCTGGAACAAAACTAAGAATAAAATTAGATGTCATAAAGACGGCTGCTTTCGTCCAGCAGATCCAGGATGTCATCAAACACAACAGGTTGAGTAGTGTCATCAAACAAGTAAAGGCGTTTTTTGCGCGAGGTATTCAACTACCAGCATTATGAAACGTACCTATGTCTGTTCAGTTACGTCAATACTCGGGCAAACCGAATGGCTTTCTGAACAAGCTGGGGCAGTCTGAGAGTTAGGGAATTGCCCTAGTTTTTCTCATGGACCCCAGAGGAACAAGTTTTGTGCTAGTTCTGTTAGTCCTAAGCAACGAGGGTTCCATCATGCCGCTCCATTTTTTAACGTAGGGTCTCTACTTTGAGTAGCAGAATACGATGGTCAAGCTCTGGGTCGATGGGATGGCTTTGTAACAGTATTATTCTAATCTCCCAGACATAGCCACGAGACCAAAAAAATGGATGAGCAAAAGATTTTCATGACTATCAATTTGAATCGTAATTAGCCCTCTTCGAGATGCAAACAAATTAGGAGTCGAATAAAGCCAAGTACTCGTTGAAAACCAGCTTCGGGGACATGTTAGTCAACAGGAACAAAAAAGACCTGATCCCTGCATGAAGTCGCATCCGAATTCGCGTAGAGGTCATTCGTGAAGCAGAATGGAGCGTTATTGGATAACATTTACCGGGTTTTCTAATCCGTTGGAATATTTTGGAAAATTTACTAATTTTTGTGGAATATCTATGTTTTTTCTTTATAATTTGTTCCATTTACCAGGCACGAACGCGGGCTCATGCGCGCGCACGCACACGCACACATACATATAAATATATATACATAAATACATACACACACACACACACACACACACACACACAATCATACATATAAATACATGTGCATAAATACATACATATAATATATATATATATATATATATATATATATATATGTGTGTGTGTATTTGTGTTTGAGTAGCCACAGAAATGGATCAAGAATTTCATTGATTGACAGAGTTATCAACTAAATCTTTAAATCAAATTTTCGCTGGATAATGTTCGATCTTTGAGGAAGAATTGATTTAAAATTACCGCGAAAGAATGAGATTATTTTGAAAAAAAGTATATATTTCAGAAAAACAAATTCACTGTTAAGCTACAGACCTACTGATGAATCCGCACACACACATACACATACAGACACATTTCTCTCTCTCTCGGTATATATATATATATATATATATATATATACAAATATAAAAGTGAACATTGAAGTCAACACTTAGAGGCGACAGTCTGTTTCATGATAGATGCAATCGTCGGGCCTGACGATTGCGTCTATCATGAAACAGACTGTCGCCTCTAAGTGTTGACTTCAATGTTCACTTTTATATTTGTATATATATATATATATATATATATATATATATATATATATCCGAATGTAACTAGAACGAAAATAATATATAAATTCTAACGTTCACAGTATTAATTCAGAAGAGGGCTTAATACCGATAGTAGAGCAATAGTTTTTTTGCCTCTCTTATTTTTTCTTTATCCTTATACGTCCTCTCTTAAAATGTACCTACTTTTTTTTCAAACAAATAGAAAAAAAGTAAGTGATGTTCCACACGCGGCCTGCTTACAAACAAAATTGTTCATACCCATTTT
>OZ038520.1:13968938-13986438 GCA_964036315.1 Acanthosepion esculentum
ACGATTAAAAAAAAAACGATTAGAACAGAACTAACAGTTGCATCTAGCTAGTTCAACAGTAAAACCGTGAGACGTGATTGCCAATCTAAATTAATTCATGTAGTCGGTGCATCAGGGAAAAAAGCTTGTCACAGCGGTTGCCATGAAAATATTTGTCGAAAAGACAGAGGGAAGCCACGTCACGTCAGTCAGAAAGTGACTCGTCGAGATGCCAGTTCAGGATCGATTATATTACAGATCCTTCTTTGGATTTTGTCAAGAATCTCGAGGTATATAGTAGGAGCATATATATATATATATTTTAATCATTTCACCTCAATCAAGGTGTAAATGACACTAAAATGTAAGGGATTACTGGGAGTGGAAGAGAATGAGAAGAGAATAGGAGAACGGAGAATAAAAGAACAGATTTCAGGAAGGCAGACGATGGCAGTTGACGTTGCATTTAAATTTTTGAAGATTTTGCGTAGCATGGAGGCACGAGACGGAAGGAGCGTTCCACAGGTGAGAAACGCGATTAAAAAAAGCTGCTTGAATAGAATTTACGGTTATATTTAGTTATTTCAATAGTAAAATGATAACACTTAGTTTACAATCTACGATCTAGTAGCATACTTAAATCCATGCGGTTTCGGTACCAAAGAGTGGAGCTCATTTGAACAATTGCCATGAAAATATTTATAGAAAAGACGGAGAGAGGCTACGTCACGACGGTGGGAGGTTGACTGAAGTCGAGATGCCAGGTCAAGGATTGTAGCAAAAAGCAAATCAGGAAGACTTGGAATACTACTACTACTACTACTACTACTACTACTACTACTACTACTACTACTACTACTACTACTAATAATAATAATAATAGGTAATGCAGGGTTAAAAGCTGAAACCGATGGTTTTATTCTTGTTGCTCGAGACCAATGCTTGCTAACTAGAAATTACCAAGCACACACACTGAAACATTGTGTTAACCCGAAATGGATTTGATCAGATTGTTCAGTGTTAGCACGGACTGAATATAAAACTCGTTATGATAGAGTGGACCAATATCTACACTGGAAAATATGCAACTTTCACGAAGAGGAAATTGCAAGAAACTGACATGAACACCACCCAGACCCAGTTACAGTAATCATTTTATGGGACTTTACAATACATACAGACAGAACAATCCAAACTAATCGCTTAGACATCGTGATCAAAGAACACAAGAACAGAATGTGTTTTTTTTATTGACAAGGCACTACCTGTAGATTGTAATGTATACTTGAAGATCTTCAAAAAATATCTGAATACAAGGATCTTGAAGTAGAAATCTAAAAAATGTCGCACACGAGAACCTCAATAATTCCATTTGTAGTTGGAACCCTCGGATTGATTGGAAAACGTTCTAATAGTCTAACTGAAGGGATTCCTGGTAGCCCATGCCTTAAAGAAATACAAAAAATTGTACTCACAAGTACAGCTCACACATTACGAAGAGCCATATATATGTAAAATGTGTACAAAAAGAAAAAAAAAGTTCAGTGAAAGGAGGTCATCAAACCATTTCTTCCCTTGGGTCTCTGGTTGGAACCCGGAAGGAAATATGTATAAAATAGAAACTCATGGAAATAATAATAATAATAATAATAATAATAATAATAATAATAATAATAATAATGATAATAATAATAATAATAATAATAATAATAATAAGCTTACTATTACAACTAGCTATTTCAACTATAAACTGATGAGACCTAGCTGCCAATCTATTAATGATATGAAAACATATTCCAGGACCTCATACTATCTAGGGTACAAAATATTGTCATCACGAGCTCCGCTCACATGCACAGAGAAACTCATGCTCAAAAACTTTCTAAGATGAACCTTCCTTTGCCTCAGGTCTCATATGAAAGACTTGATAGAGGACGGAATAAAACATCAAACCAGGAAAAGTATTATTATTATTATTAATAATAATAATAATAATAACAACAAGAGTAACAATAATAATAATAAGTGCAATAGTAATAATATTAGGTTGGTGCAAAAATAATGTCGTTTTTTGACGTTCAACTTCATGTGAGAAAACGACATTATTTTTGCACCAACCTAATAATGATAATATTAATAATAATAATAATAATAGCAATAATAACAGCAATAGTAATAATAATAATGATACACAAAATCTCTGCATTTTTCATTTTAAATTCTTTTTTTGAGGACGAGTCAGCCTTAAGATAGGAAAAAGTCATTTATATTTGTATTTCCTGTTAGTAACACATACTTGTGAATTTATGCGAGAATGTATGTAGGTAGGTAGACATTATAGTGACACAAACGCGTACGTACTTACATTGGACTAGTTTGATATATCTCTAACATATAAAAGAAATCGCGTCTCTATTTGAATACAATTTAGACTTGAAATCAGTGAATATGCGAGTTTTTTTTTTCTCTTATGTCAGATAAGATTAACAAGTACAATTCAAGAATAAAACTTTGTTACTGATAATGTTTAGAAGAACCATAACGCCACAATTCACTTTATCGAAGCACTTACACCAGTTTTAACCAACACTTGTACATTTATATGAAATAACTATATACAAATATTACTAAATAATAATAAATTAAAAAACATGAACTAAATATATTATTCGTATAGGATATAAAATACGTAAAATATGATATGATGCCATAAAATAGGGTATGATGAACAAATATAATTTTTTACTAAAACTTATTTTCCTTTATCTGTCGTTTTCCCGCTATCTATCAATCTATCTATCTATCTATCTATCTCATTCTGTTCAGCCCTATCTATCTATCCATCTCATTTTGTTCAGATCTATCTATCTATCTATCTATCTATCTATCTATCTATCTATCTATCTATCTATCTATCTATCCCACGTTCTCTACTGATATGAAGTGGAAAGACAATATTGAATCCATTGCTAGGTTAGCTGCTAATAAAGTCGCTTCACTATGTCGGACGAAACAATTTTTCTCTCCAGAATCTATCTCACATATCTACCATTCGTCCATGCTTAGAATATTGCTGCCCCATATGGTCCGGTGCCCCTGCTATTTACCTTCAGCTCCTTGATAAGATCCAAAGAAAAATCAGCAATATGATCTGGTGGCTGGGCTCCATTCACTTTCCCACCGCCGTAAGGTTACCTCTCTATGTCTTTTCTATAAATACTTTCATATATAAATATATATAAATACTTTCATAGTAATTGTTTGGATGAACTCTTCGCTATGATACCTAGATTTAAAAAAAATTTAAGCGCAGTTCTAGACTGGCGTTGAGATCTCATCAGTTTACAGTTCAGCAGGCGAGATGTAGCCGTGAATTCTATGCTATCAGTTTCGTTTCTCGCATTTCTTGCTTGTGAAACTCCGTTCCGGCTCCATGCTATCCAGCCAACTTTAATCTGCAAAACTTTAAATGTAATATCAATCGCTATCTATTTTTCACCTGATGGCTCTTTTCTCTTTCTGCTCATCATTATTGTTTCTGTTCCTAATAGACAGGGCTTTCTTCACTTTGGCAGTGATCAGTCTAAAAGAAGAAAAACTCTGAATTCAAAATGAAGATGTGACAATGGGAAACCACCCCCCTATCATTTCATTGAAGGCATGTCAATTCACAGATAATAAAGAAAAAGAATGGGTGGAGAGCAATGATAATCTACGTCTTGAAGGAACATAGCATCAAAAAAGCAACCAGTCTAGGGGAAGGAAAACTCTGAATTGAAAATGACGAAGAAGACAATGGGAAATCACTCCCCTATCATTTCATTGAAGGCATGGAGAATAACAGATAATAAAGAATAAGAATCTGTGGAAAGCAATTACAATCTGCGTCTTGAAGGATCATAGCATCAAGAAGCAACCAGTCTAGGAAAACTCTGAATTCAAAATGAAGGCGTGACAATGGGAAACCACACTGATATCATTTCATTGAAGGCATGTCAAGTCACAGACTATAAAGAAAAAGAATCTGTGTAGAGGAATGATAATTTATGTCTTGAAGGGACATAGCATCAAAAAAGCTGCCAGTCTAGGAGAAGGAAAACTCTGAATTGAAAATGGAGAAGACAATGGGAAACCACTCTGCTACCATTTCATTGAAGGTATGACATCTCACAGATAATAATGTAAAGGAACCTGTGGAGAATCATGATCACGTTTGTTCTGAATGTAAATGAGATTAAAAAAATCATCTTGTTTTTATGTTTCGATCAACGAGCATTTCGAACATTGAAAAAATATAAATGCCTCTATATCGACAACACATAAATGAATGTATATATGTATATATATATATATATATATATATATATATATATATATATATATATATATATATATATAAAGATATATATATATATAAATATATATATATATATATATATATATATACATATATATATATATATATATATATATATATATATATATATATATATAGACAAACCTAATGAGCCAGACAAACCTACCAAGGTTTCACTTAGGCAGATCGTCAGGTAACCTGACGATCTGCCTAAGTGAAACCTTGTTAAGTTTGTCTGACTCATTAGGTTTGACTAGGTCTGCTCTACGTTTGTATCGAGCTCTTTAGTTAGTTGTTTACTCGTATCGGGTTTTTTTCTTTGGGCCTTGAACCTGTATCTGTGCGAATATTTTCGACAGACTTTCATGTTCCTGGCTCTTTCTTTTTTAAAACCTTTTTTTCCCTTCGAGATTGATTTAACTATTGGTAAATCAAGAATTCGAAGGTTTTTCGACACGAGTATAGTTACCTATATATATATATATATATATATATATATATATATATATATATATATATATATATATTCTCTAAGTTTTGTTTAAAGCAGTATCTTCAGCCATATGAATACGATATTTCTCCTTTATCAAATGTCATTGTCAACCGTCAGTTATTTTACTTGCATAAGTCCTTGCCCCAAAACAAAGACACGCACACACACGCGCGCGCACACACATACATACACACACACATATCCATTTGCGTGCGCGCAATTTAAAGATTTTAACTAATATATCTTTTATTTGTTTTTAACACCTCCACAAATTGTTGGATACTTAAATCTACAGATAAAATCTCTTCTATCATTTGTTCGTTGGTAAAGGTTGGAGATGCCAAAATAAATAAAAAAGCAGTAAGCTTTAATAATCTTATGTCAGTAGTAGCAGCAATGTACTACTCTTCTATTTATAGAAATATATATCTAAGTACTTGAGATACCAGTGTAGAGACTAGATGATTTGGTATCAAATACAAATCAAATATGGATCTGAATCCGACAGTATGATAAGATAAAGAACAATTCGGAAACGTTTATTAATCCAACATGTTTCGCTTTTATTAAAGCTTCATCAGAAAATAAGATATGGAGAATAAGAAATTCTGGTATTTTTAGAATTGTGTTGTTTGATTTTCATTGGTTAATTTGTCTATGTCTGTTGCGTTACCAGATACTGTGTCTGTTGCGTTACCAGATACTGAGTCTGTTGCGTTACAAGATACTGTGTCTGTTGCGTTACAAGATATATCGCAAATAAAAACTATGAAGCATACAGGAATGCATTCACACATAAACAATTTCATCAGCAGCTATATAAAAATTGGATCAACATTAACAAATATATGTTTTATATAACTACCAACAAGAACAGCCCTATATGATGCACTTTTAAATACATTTTCATATACATAAACCTAAACATTTTCATTCGTAAGTGATCATTTTTTTTCTTTTTTTTTAAGCTTTTCACCCCAGGCAAGGCTGGAAGCCACTAGCACGCAATGGGTTACAGAGGATTTGGAGCGAGAGCAGATAGGAGTGTTAGAGGAAAGGATGTGGAGAAGGATAGTGGATAGATCAAGGCAAGTGGTTACAGAGGATTTGGAGCAAGAGCAGATAGGAGTGATAGAGGAAAGGATGTGGAGAAGGATAGTGGATAGATCAAGGCAAGGGGTTACAGAAGATTTGGAGCGAGAGCAGATAGGAGTGATAGAGGAAAGGATGTGGAGAAGGATAGTGGATAGATCAATGCATCTGGAGATGTCGATTGACGTTACATTTGAATAGTTGGAGATTATAGTTGTCAAGGGAACAGGAATAGGGAAGGGAGTTCCACGGGCGTGAGGTGCGAGATTGGAGTAGAAGAGACGTCTACATTTAACAGTTTCAACAGGGAAAGGGTGGGAATGGGATGCCAGCCTCGTACGACGCTTGAATTCATGGAGCCTGGGAACCTGCGATAGCAGCTCATCGGAGCAATTATCATGGAAGTACTTGTAAAAGAGACAGAGAGAGAGATGACGACGCGTCTGTGAGAGAGAGACTGCAGACGAGAAGCCAGATCAGGACCAATTACATTGCATACCCATCTCTGAATCTTATCAAGAACCCCGATGCAAACAGAAGGAGCTCCAGACCATATATGGCAGCAATACTCCATGCAAGGGCGGATGGTTGATTTCTAAATTTGGAAGATAGATTCCGGGGAGAAAAATTTCCTGGCACGGCACAGGGAGCCAACTTTCCTTGCGGTGGATGAAGCAATTATATATATATATATATATATATATAAGTTTACTATACATGCAAACAAGCTTGTATAGTATTAATAGTCCACAGAGTTATAAGCAAAGTAACACATGTATAGACAGAAACGAACGCAAATGTTAACAAATTTGTTATGATTAAACTATGATTTACAGTTTTTCTTTTTCTAAGTTTTGTGCAATTCAGAGTCTCCAGTGACTTTTCTCCTTTATCAACAAGCATGGCATCGTCAACTGTCAGTTATTTAACTTGCAATAGTTTTTACTCCAAAGACATAGAGTTTGCATGGAGAGAGGGAACTGGAGAATTACATATCTCAAAGAGTTATCTATCTATCTATCTATCTATCTATCTATCTATCTATCTATCTATCTATCTATCTATGCATTACTCTATTTCTATCTCTTTCTATATATTAGTCTATTCATTATCTATCTGTTCAAATCTCTCCCCCTCTCTCTCTCTGTATATATATATATATATATATATATATATATATATATATATATATATATATATATATATATATATATATATATTTTAAACATGTTGTGTTGAATGTTAAAGACAACATCGTCCTGCATATTTTCTTTTGAATTTTCTCATATTTTCTAATGAGACTTGTTATTTGAAAATGATATCGAAATAAAAAGTCTCATTAGAAAATATGAGAAAATTCACAAGAAAATATGCAGGACGATGTTGTCTTTAACATTCAACACAACATGTTTAAAAGAAAAGTTGTTGCCAAATTACACACACACACACACACACACACACACACACACACACACATATATATATATATAAGTAAGGTGGCCAGTTGGTCTCTCTCTCTCTCTCTCTCTCTCTCTCTACTTATCTATTTATTGGTCGGCTGATCAGTTTATCTCTCTCCCACTCTCCATCTATCTATCTATCTATCTATCTATCTATCTATCTATCTATCTATCTATCTATCTATATCTATGCATTAGTCTATTTCTGTCTCTTTCTATATATTAGTCTATTCAATATCTATCTGTTCAAATCTGTCACCCTCTCTCTATCTCTTTCTCTCTGTACATACATATATATATATATATATATATATATATATATATATATATATGAGTAGGATGGCCAGTTGATCTTTCTCTCTCTATTTATCTATTTATTGGTCGGTTGGTCAGTTTCTCTCTCCCCCTCTTCATCCATCCATCCATCTATCCATCCATCTATCTATCTATCTATCTATCTATCTATCTATCTATCTATCTATCTATCTATCTATCTATCACAATCTGTTCATATTTATTCATTTCAACCTGTTCAAGAAGTTGGGGAAGCTTCCTATAAAAATAGATAAATGAACTCAAAACTTAGTTTATCACTTAAGACGTTTTAAAGTTTAGTAAAAAAAACACTATATGAAGGAGAAAACAAGTATTATACTCATATATCTTTCGTTAAGAATTTACTAAAAAATATGAAAATAAAAAAAGTACGTACTGACTATGGTAAGTATTTTAGAATGTATAATTTAAAAATTTATCATATATGACTAGTTAATTTTTTTCATGACAATTAGTAATTTTGCCTTCAAATCCTATTCGTTCTTTTTCGTAAGAGAAACTTATTGCAACTTGAATTTTACAAATACTAAATTTTCAGTGAGTGGAATTGCCCTTTCACAAAATTTAAAATATCAGATTTCCTTTTCTCAGAAAACAATTAGAGTGATAACGATTTAATTGATATGAAACGATACAATTCACAAAAAATACTCCTTAATAACAGGTTTAGTAAAAAATACCGTTGAAATTTTTTAATTCTCGGAATTGTTTAAATGATAGTTTATTGCAAACTATACAGCACTGTGGGCATTAAATAATATTGTATTTATTTATATGGTGAAGAGTGCACAGAAGATCGAAGTGGATGGCTACCCTGACGCGCGAAGCAACAAAGATATTTGAGAAAAACCGACGTAAGAGCATCAATGAGGCCCGCGCAAAACGGACGGGCTGTAGTGGAAAGAGCTACACCTCCTAGTCTGTTTTCCTGTTTCTACTGCAGACGCCTTTGTCGTTTCCTCATTGGACAGTCAACTTCGAGTTCATCCCTGCACACAGATGTCATTTTCGAAGAATCCGACAGACCAGCACTATATATGTATGTACATGTGCATGGTAGGGTGGTTAGAACTTTCAATTTTGGAACACGAGACCCAGGTTCGAATCATACTGTAGTAAATTTGTCAGAAAAGCGAATTCTCTCGTTTATCGTTCTGAGAAAGTGTGTAGCACATTTAAAAATTAATCCAAGCCAAGCTTCTAGGTGAAATCGGGTTGACGGAACTGTTTGTGCTAGAACTGAAGTCGCAAGTCATCGTAACCGAGGGTGTGAGCGTACCGGCGTTGTTCAAACTTCTGATCATGCCAGATTATGCACTTTCTTCCCAAAAAAGTAACTACGGTCAGTATAGTTGTAGTAGAAACCACAGATCTGTTTGAGCATGTGGGTGTGTTCAAAAACTGACGTTAGCCATTCCATTATATATGAATTCTAATCCCTATACTCCACGGCCTTATACTCCTAGTCTTGCTAAATGGTAAATATATGTTTGACTTAATATTAAATGCAGGTTTATATATATCGTTTACGAATAGACTTATAGCGGTAAGGAGATAGAAATAGACATGAAAAACTGAAATCAACCGCAAACAATTGAAATGCATTTAAGTATGTATGAGAAGGTACGTTAGTCTTGTATACACCTCTATGGCATAAAGTGCCAAAGCTTAAACATGCTGAGAGTTTCTGTTGTACATTCTGTAATAAGTAGAATTTTAGGCAGAGTGTAGTACGTTATGTGTTATGCCCACCCTCTAGACCCCCTAGAGGTGTTGCTGCTGTAGTTTCTGTAAGAAGTAGGTTTTTACACGGAAGAGTAAGTTATTAATTAACTCTGTGGGGAGGTTGGGGAAGTAGAGGAGTGTTAGTACGATGGTGAACGCAACATTCAAAGCGGGAATTTGATTTCGGCCCGAATATTTCATTTTCCTTGCTGATAAACGTTACGCTACCATTCATTACTTAAGTCAAAAGAGATAGTCAAAAATATGATTCAATTTTTACAGCATGTATTATAATGAGTATTTTTTTTTACCCACGTGTACTGTTTACTCAGGTGTATTGTTTACTCACAAGTATTTTTTACTCAAGATAAAAATCACTTATACAAAAATCAATAGAAAAAAAAAGGAAAATTAAACTGTAAATGAACTGAATGTAAATGATTAAATTAATTATTAATTATACTGAACTGTTACCACTACTACTACTATTAATAGTAATAATAATGATAATGATGAAATAGCAAACAGTTTGTTTCATTGCAAGGAAAGAGAGCACAATCCTGACATAAAAATCCATAATTTTACATTGTCCGAGCAAAATAATAAATGTGGCATTAATGTTTTTACTATTATTCTCGTTGTTATTGTTGATGGCATTATCATTATTATTATTATTATTATTATTATTATTATTATTATTATTATTATTACTATTATTATTATTATTATTATCATCATTATCATTATTATTATTATTATTATTATTATTATTATTATTATTACATTTTTAAGTCTCTGAAACGGATGTCATGTATGACATCCAAATCGTTTCAGAAATTCCTGAACTCTCATCTGTACACAACTGTTTTCTCAGAACAATAAATAAAAATACGAATGACTCCCCTAGGTCTCAAAGAATACAATAATTCATCAAATCTTATAGAACTACAGAATCTCAGACAAAGTATATTACCAAGCAACAGAAATCATATTACTTGAAAACTTTAGTAACACATGGATCTAGAATGGAAAAAATCATATAATCAAGACGTTGATTTTCCACACTACTTTAAACAAAAGGCTAGGAAGAAAACTGTCATCAATATTATAAATATTATTAATAACTGTTCGGCCAATGAATGTCGAATGTTTCTTACTATTATTGACATTAATAAAGTTTATAAATATAATAAATAGAGAATATTAAAGTATTATTTGAGATAATATAGCAACATCCTTACAAACAACTTAATGTAGCTGAGAAATATAAGTAAAGAGTATATTGATTCTATTGCTGAGTCTGCAGCTAAGTCTGCGATTGTGGTTCTCTGTGTGATGCGAGACAATTTATAAGTCTAACATTCATTCTTGCTGTGAATATTGCTGTCACGTCTGATCTGGTGATTCTGCTATATATTTAGGGATATTTGATAAAATCCAAAAAAGAATCTGCAATGTCATTGGTCCTGACCTGTCATCTCGGCTTCAGACCCTTTCCCACTGCTGTAATGTAACTTCCCTGTGCCTTTTCTATAAATACTTTCATGGTAATTATTCGGATAAACGTTTTCTATGGTACCTAGATTTTAGGAATTTGAACACAGTACTAAATTGGGGGGGGTCTTATCAATTTACACTTGAAATGGCAAGATGTAAACGTAATTTCTGTGCTAACAGTTTCTCCTATCGCACTACTCGTTTGTGGAACTCTTTACCGGCTTCTTACTTCGCAGTAAATTTTGATCTTCAAAAATTTTAATGCAATGTCAATCGTCATCTTCTGTCTTCTTATTGCTCTTTTATTGTCTTCTCTCCTTAATAGTAGTTTTCTCATTTTTTTTAACATTCATTAACCTCTTCTTGGGGTGAAATGATATATATATATATATATATATATATGTATATTAGATAAGGGCCAGTTATTTTCAGCGATATGTTACGTTGAATTGAAAAGTATAGGCTCATAATCTGGTTCATAGTAGCATATTTAATATAATAAATATATTGTTATTTTGTGAATCCATCTAGTACTTTTATAAATCTACCATTCGTCCGTGCATTGAATATTATTGATATATGTCGCTTGATAACCATACTATATATCTAGAAATTCTCGGCAAAATCCAAAGAAATGTCTATAATGTTATCATCCCAATCTGGCATCTCGAATGCAGTCACTTTTCCACGGCTATGACGTAGCTTCCCTCTGTCTTTTTTCAAGTTGTTTAATCTAAAGTTTTAAAAGCTGGCTAAAGGGCCTGATCATATATGAAGATTAAACCCAAACTATAAAGTAAACCATTTTAACAGACAATTATATATATAAAATGTATATACCTTGTCCGGTAGTATATTTCCTATACGTACCTCGCATATGTACCTACCAGAAATACCACCCACATAATGGTAATACAATATTGGAAATAGTTTCTTTATCTAGTTAATGTCTAGTGGAGATAATTTTGCTGCACTCTGTATACAAACTAAAACAAAAATGGCATTGCGTGTAATTAAGGAAAATACCACAGAAGGTCAAAATTATTACAAACTAAAATGTTAAAATTATAATTACTTTTTTAAAAGCTCTTAATTAGAGAATAGAGTATAATTCTGAAAAAGTAATAAGAATATTTAGATTTTTAACTTAGGAAAAATGTGTGACTTTTCTTTAACTTAAATGAAAATAGAACAAATAGAAGTAAAATGTGATTACCAATAAATAACGGAAGACTAACCTGAAAACTGATTTATCAATGAGAAACGATACCTATAGATTAGATGGACCAGTTGATTGAGCAAGATGTTGGGTCTTGCATTACTTTCAACCAATATTACTTGGAAGATAAACAGGCATGGTCGAGTAATGTTTTGGTTATTATTATAGGCAGTAAAATTATAAGAGAATTATTTTTTGTTCTTGGGCAAGATGCATTTTGTGTGGTTTAGGTTACAAACAAAAAACTTTAAACTAAATAGGATATTCCTGAAGAACAAGACTTCTTTACATTTACAAATCTAACTATCGACCATCTTGTTCAAAACACAAAGTTAAGTAAATGATTCCTGACCTATACAGATAAAACTGGAGTTCCAGATAGATATAAGAATAAGAACCAAGAAAAATACTCTACGGATAGCAATAAAATCTGCCGCAATATGCTGAATTCGTAATATTAGATAAGTTAACAAAATCAATGAATGAAAAACTGAGGAACGTTATAGAATATCATATATTAGTATTGTGTTAATCAAATATATACTTATTTGACTTTTTATATTTCTAAATAGAAAATCACTTTGCATAATAAAACTTCACCTTCTAAAGAAGTTATTATGATATTAAATTATCAATTATGATACTACTGTTCATACTACAACGTCGTTATCCCTACTCTATGAGTCAACCGTTATCTAATCTATCCTCCTGCTCTTCACTTCTTGCCTCTTCCTCTTACCCTCATTCAGCAACCCGCTAACTTGAGCGACTCTTTGTCTTTTATAGGGTGAACAATAGTATAAAAATATTTCTTTTTAGATCATGATAGTTATTTACACAGGCATATCTTGAACATTTTATCAACATCTGTTGGTTAATGTTATATAAGAATAAAATTTCGCTGCCGCCACTTGAGTTTGAACATAGATCCCCAGTAAGCAAACATAGACGATCCCATTATTGAATTAAGTAGACCCAGTGACCATAGAGGAAACGCATATAGCTGACGTCTAAATTATCGCATTTCTATTCTATCCTCTGTTATTCTTCAGATCATTATTTCTATTCTTTCCTCTATTATTATTCAGATCATTATTTCTACTCTATTCTCTATTACTATATGTATAGCTATTCTCTACTTTATTCACGATACTATTTCTCTATATGGATTACTATACGGTGGTTACTATTCGAGCGAGTATCATCAAGCAAGTACTATTAGTGTCAGAGTTATTCGAAGGCGTCTGACACCAGTATTGTTCAACGGCGTACTATAGTTGTATCTGCGATTACAAAGTCTCTACTACAACAAGTAATACGAAAGTGACAACGAGTATTCGTTTCATCACAAAAGTTGCAACAAATGTTCGTTGACATCACAAAAGTTAATAGGAATTTTATTGCGAAAACACTGACTTTCATAACATCTGACATAGTGACTACATAGCGATACGTAAGTAATTTAGTAACAATGCTATAGTTTGACCGTGCCAAAGAACAGGAGAAGTAGTATACAGGGACCTAATATAAACACGTTGCAAATCAAGAAATAAAAATCATTGTCGACAAGAAATTGTACAAAATCATACATATGATATTTCCAAGTGCAAGATGCAAAAAATTAGACACTTTTATCAAAAACTCCTATTACACTTGAGAAATATGGACCAAAATCGTCTGCTGACAGATTTCTGAGAACAGAAATGAATAAAAATCATTACCATTCAAGCCCCAGTATTAGCTCAATGATGTAAAATTGTGTGTAGGGTAAACCTAAAGTTGACATATCTGAATGCGAATCCGTAGAAAATCTATTTGTAGCTCTTAATAAACTTTGTCTTTCTGTTTTTTTCTCCTAAGCCCTGTTCCGCCATCTATTTACTCAAGCTCATTAAATATCCGGCTCTCTTCCCTCTATCTTTCCCGTGAGTATCAGATTTTCCAAGCCCTCCTTTCTCATTATATGCCCCAGAAATCTCATATATCTCTTCCTGATGTTAAGTATTAGTTTCCTTTTTGTTTCTATTTTCTCCGTCAGTAAAATCAAGGAAATATTACTGATGTAGAAAAATTCAAATCAGTAATAAAATAATAATAATAATAATAATAATAATAATAATAATAATAATAATAATAATAATAAATGCTTTGGGGATATATCAGGCATAGTGCTCATGACTTCTGCTCTTAACTATTGGATGTATCAACCTGTAGAGGTTTTTTTTTTTTGTGAAATAAGATAGGACTCAGTAAATATCCTCTTGTGTATTACAAATTTGATTGTCACTTGCCTAACCATAATCATTTGAGCATATCCCGTAATAACTGACACACAGTTCATATCTGTGCATGGGCGTGAGTAGTGGGTGAGCATCAAGATCGGGTGTCGAGAGGATTGTTTTATAAAGTTTGAAGATTGAGTCACTCAAGGCGACTTAGGAGTTTCACCTAGGTACTGGGGAACACCATCAACTGGAGACCATCTGAACGGACTGTGTTACAGAATGCTAAATAATGAAAATATTAAAAGAAAATTTTAGAATGTGTGAAGATATGCTAATGGATCTCGTGGCTTCTAATCTTAATTGACTAGAAATGTAAACGTATATTTTTGTCTAGGTGGATTATGATGGGCTACATTAAATATTCCATTAACTAACACCGTTTTTCATCTGCCTGACCATAACAAGTTGGGTAAGTCGCCTAGGGGCTGATATAATATGAATCTCTGGTTCATGAGCAGAATTAGTGAAAGTGTATCATGGTTGGGTGCCAGAAAGGTTATCTGATCCATCAAAGACAGCCAAGTCAAATTACATATAGAAATTTTGGAACATCTTCAGACAGAGAACGACTGAACGAACTGGCTACCTCAATTTCTAACTGAGTTCAACCTGCAATTTATTCACTGTTTTTTTTTTTGTTTTTTTTTTTTTATCAAAACCTGTCACCATATCGCACTCATTTGGCTATGATGCATGTATCTCATATACTTTTATCAGATATGACATCATGATGAGTACATTGGGATTCGTATATTTTTACCCTAGTGCCACTTGGTTGCCCTGAGGCTCTCTCAGTCAAAACTGCTACTACTACAATACTACTTCCAATACTACTATACTACTAATACTGATACTACTACTACTACTACTACTACTACTACTACTACTACTACTACTACTACTAATAATAATAATAATAAATAATAAATAATAATAATGATAATAATAATAATTGTAATAATTGTCATGAGTAAGGATTAGCAATATAGACGTGCTATAAACCATTTAACTTATATAATAATATATAATATATTATAGTTAATTTTATTATTATATAATTATTACGGTGGAGTAGTGGATAGAGGCTCGGGTTGTGGAATCGGAGAGCTGAGTTAGAATTCCAGTCGAATACATTCACTTTTGTGCTAATACGCTTGGGAAAGGTATGAATCCTCTTCTTCTCTCCCCAGCTATGGGTAAATAGCAGGACAGGTCGGGTTCTATAGCCTTGGATAGCAACTGGTCTACCGCAGAAAAAAATGGTAAACTACTGCGGGAAAAAATCTGCCTCGTCAGTCATGTATCGAAAGATACATGATCGCTTAAGCGTGTATCACGTACGACACAAAACTGACTGTCTGATATAATTATTATTATATGATTATGATATAATTATTGTTAATTATATTATTAAATAATATATATATATATATATATTTATATATATATATATATATATATATATATATATATATATATATATATATATATATATATATATATATATATATATAATATTGTTAATTGTAGAATAAACAAATGTGGCAAGTTGACTCAGAAAGAAAAGCAGACATAATGATCGCCAATCTGTTGTTGACTGGGGCAAGAAATGACTTGTTAACTTTAATGCCTCCAAAACAAAACTTCTCTCTTTTACCCACCACGGAGAATTCTCCTTGCCTCCCATTAGAAAGTCTGATGCTCAACTCCACGAGAGGACCACTCTGCGACTGCTTGGTCTCACACTGTCCGCTGACTTGAGATGGAACAATTACATTGAATCAATAGCTTCATCTACCGCAAGGAAAGTTGGTTCTTTGTGTCGCGCCAGAAAGTTTTTCTTGCCCGAGTCCATCCTTCAGATCTATAGATCAACCTCCCGCCCTTGTATGTAATACTGCTGCCATATATGGTCTGGAGCCTCCACTGTTTGTCTTATGGTCCTCGACAAAATCCAGACACGGATATGCAATGTGATTGGCCCTGATCCGGCATCTTGTCTACAGTCGCTCTCCCACAGACGTGCCGTCCTTTCTCTCTGTTTTTTCTACAAATACTTTCATGGTTACTGATGCGAAAAGCTACTTTCACTGGTTCTCAAACTGCATGAATTTAAGCGCGCTACTAGTTTGGCATCTCAGTGCCACCCTTTCACTGTCGAACGGTTAAATGTAGCCGTCTCTTCTACTCCAGTAGCTTCATGTCTCGAACTTCCCATCTGTCAAACTCCCTTCCTCTTACTTGCTTCCCTGATAGCTATAGTCTCCAACTATTCAAATGCAATGTCAATGGACATCTCCAGATGCCTTGATCTAATTCCTCGTCCTTCTCTTCATCCTTTCCTTTATCACGACTCTTTACTCTTGTTCCCACTCTTTGTAACCCCTTGCGTGCTAGTGACACTCCTGCCTTGCTTCGGGTGAAATGCTCAAAAAAAAAAAAATGGGCAAAAATGGTGATCGACTGTGAATTGTGTAAACAGCTTGGATTTGATCATGTGCATAAGTGATATATGAGTGAACATGGGAGTGAAAAAGAGAATAGAAAATAGATATAAATAACATTTCTTTTGGGACTCTGAAATTCGAACAGATCACTCAACCTAGGCCAGCAGATTAAACCCAGTGATTGTAAACAAGAAGAAGAAATTAGCAGATAATGGCTGCCACTGTTTAAACTAATCATAGAATAAATACAAAGTGATTTGAAAAGCTGGAAAAATATACGTTGCTATAGAATTAAAATACGACGATGACAAATGATTAGCTTCAAACTGGCATGAAGTATTGAAAAGACTAAAACAATTCAAACTTTGAAGAAAAACGGAAGCTACCCAAAAGATGCACTAAAAGGGACAGAAATGTAGTAAGCACAACAATGAGGATACAAAAAAAGTGCGGAAAGTAAGAGTCCGTTGAAAGATAACACGATGGAATAGTAGTTAATTTTCCATAGATATGGCTACGTAGAGGAAACCTCATAAGAGGAACTGAGTAGCTTTCAATACCGACACAAAATAACGCCATACAATGTAAAAGCCAAGAGAGGTAAAATACA
>OZ038520.1:13991438-14018938 GCA_964036315.1 Acanthosepion esculentum
AGAGACAGAGAGAGACAGAGATGATAAAATATAGTTTTAAGATCATGGCTCTTCCTTGTTTTCGTTACTTCTTCCTTAATGTCTGAATTGCCATGACTTCTTGGGAACGATAGTCAAATGGTTTTCCGTTACCTTCTGTGCGGTTTTGAATTCAGAGAATTATTTGTCCAAGACTGATTGTTAACCCAAGGCTATAGGTCCTAAACTAAATTAATATTTAGCACATAACTGTGTGTTGGAAAAGACATTCATCTATTCTATTTTCGGGATATAAACAGTTTATAGTAAAAACAGAAAGATATATACATGAATATTAATTCAATTGAAATAATAACCATTTTCGCATTTGACGACACAAACTAATACTACTTAAATTTTTTTAAACTAATAAGTGGTTTTATGCCAATTACCTTAGATTTACATAGCTATTTATACAACACGCACACACACACACACATATATTATAATTATTTTCTTTTTAAAAATATGATTCTATCGCAATACAGAAAATTTCAATGTTTCAAAACTGAAACTAAATTTATAAATTTAATTATTAAAACTAAACTCAAAATCCATAGTCTCGTTCCATCGTCATTGCTAAGAAGATCGGATTATAAATCTTACTGTTCTTGCTTATTATTGATATATATATATATATATATATATATATATATATATATATATATATATATATATATATATATATATATATATATATATATATACATATATACATATATATATATATATATATATATATGCCTGTGTGTGTATGTGCGTGTGTGTATGTGTATATATATATATACACACAGACAGAGATGATAAAATATAGTTTTAAGATCATGGCTCTTCCTAGATTTCGTTAATTTTTCCTTAATGTATATATATATATATATACACACACACAGTCATATATATATATATATATATATATATATATATGACTTTGTGTGTGTGTGTGTGTGTGTGTGTGTGTGTGCGCGTGCGCACTAAGAATACCATGTTGGGGGCGTGTGAACAACGAGAAAAAAGTCAAAAAATATGTTACTCAGAATCAGAAATTGAAATTTCTAGGACACTTAATATGAAGAGAGGGCTTGGAAAATTTGACACTCAAAGGGCATATGAAAAGAAAGAGAGGCAGATGGAAACATTCAGTCATATGCCTAAGAAGCATTTTTAAATGAACAGAAGAACAGAGACTAATATAATGATAGTAAAGTCAAATCTTGCTAAGTGCTACGAAGTAAAGGAAACCGTGAAGAGCTATGATGGTTCACGCCCGGGAGGAACACAACACATAAAAGAAGATATATATCTGTCTTATGCTGATTGAATCGTTAAACTTCCATTCACGAAACGTTTTATTGTTTTTATATGGACAGTTAAACACAGATTAAAAATTAATTACATTAGGATAGTGTGTTCATGTTAATGATTTATAAAGTAAGAGTATTTAAAGCGAAATGCTGATACAATCATTCTTCACATCTTTATACTTGAGAATTAGGCAAATATGATAAAACATTGTGTGATATGTATATACACAGTAAACACACACACAGAGATTTATACATTTGGATATTTTTATTATGCTGTTCCTTGATCTAATAATAATAATAATAATAATAATAATAATAATAATAATACACACTGATAGAACATATATATATATATATATATATATATATATATATATATATATATATATATATATATATATATATATGGGGAATGCTGTGCAATCTATTTTCTATAAAATCTCAACAAAATAATCAAAAACTAAAGTGCTAATCAATCAATAAAGAAAATGAGTGAGATACGCAAACAAACGTTCGTAGAGATTTACCTTTTATAATTTTAGACGTACACACACATTTAACCGAGAGAAGAAGAAAAAAGAAAGCTCATATTTGAAAGAGGATGCAAAACTGAGTAATTAGATTTGCGTATTGTCAATTATTAGCTTCATTGTCATATTCGATATACATGATTCTATGTGTAGGCATTACTCTTTGAAAGTCTTTTTTTACGTTATTTGTTCATCCAGTACAAGGATTGACTGATTTTCACAGCAACCTTTTACATGGTTATTTAAAGCAGAAAATATTTTTTAGACTGTAAGAATTTATTTTCGAGATAACAATAAGTTTTATTGATACAATTCTTACTAATTAACCCATAGTTGGGGGATAACAGATGGATTCATACCTTTCTCAAGGGTATTTGCGTATAAATGAATATTATTAGTACCCGACTGGAGCTAAAACGTCTCACCGATTTCCAATTTCAATATCCATTACTCAACTCATACATCCAAGCTTAAAGCACCGGATATTCACAAACAGTCACCCATCTAAGTACTGACTAAGCTCGACGTTGCTTAACTTCGGTGATCATTCGAAAACTGGTATTTCTTCGTGGCATTGTTACAAGTCTTAATAAAAGGCCTAAGAGCAACTCAGTGTAGATTAAGAGGCTATGTCGGACAGCTAACGGTTGACGCTTTATCTGAAGAGGTTAAGAGTGTAGCAACCGGGGAAGCGTCCTCTTGAAAACGTGTTCCACAAAACAGCAATTCTTTAGAAGTGTCTCAATGAAATTTCCTTCTTACCAATGAAATACGAAAGGGCAATAACATAATTCACCCCTGTATACATGGTATAGCGGATCTTAGCTGATGGAAGTAACGAATATAGCTCATCAGAATATATTTTTCGTGGAACCAGTGTTAGAGTTGCAAGAATCTTGAGACGTTTCGTCTGTGGTAAAAAAGTCGCAAGGTGGAAAATAAGTACGACTTGTGCTGTTATTTACATTTCAGTTTAAGCGGAAGACAACAAATACAGACCATCTGGTGATAATCGAACTCACTGCTCAAGAGTAATAGTAAACCTGATTAATTCACTAAACATTATCACACACCAGACAGCTCAGATCGATTCCTAATTGAGCTGTAATTTATTAAGCATTTAACACAATTATGTTACCCATGAGGATCTAATTACTCAGAATTAATGGTCAACTGAACTATCACTCCACACCGAAGGAATTTATTATTATTGGTTGGTTGCTTGGTTGGTTGATTTGACTACATGACAATTATTGGCGTATTTAATGAAAAATTAAAGTGAGGATCAGACTAACTACTCAATAGTGATAGAAATCAAAATACCCTCAATAACTATTACGTAACACCAACATGTTTCGAAATGATTTCACTCCGAAAATAGATTCGAAATGATTTTACTATGAAAAGCATTGCCAATTGTTTAGCTATGATAATACATAGTAAAATACTTTACTATGATAATTTACTGCCAATGGTTTTAATATCAAAATGCTTTGCGAATGATTTTACTATCAAAATGCATTAGAAACTTTATTATTAAAATGCACTGCAAATTATTTTACTATGAAAATGCACTGCAAATTATTTTATTGTGAAAATGCACTGCAAATGATTTTACTATGAAAATGTAATGCCAATTACTTTCTATGAAAATGCATTGCGAACAATTTTATTATGAAATTACTTTGCAAATTATTTTACTATGAAAATGCATTCGAAAGCTTTTTACTGTGAAGATGCATTCAAAATGATTTTAGTTTTTTTAAATTTTACAACCAATGTTGTGTTATTTAATATCGAATTTTGCACGGGGAAAAACTAGCGAGGATCGAACCCATTTTCAGTATTAATGGCCAACCAGACTAACCACACTAGCCCTACCCTAATACATCCATTGTACGAGTTCTGTTGCAAGACATATTGCATAAATATGGAATTTGAAAGCAGTAACGTTGACCCATCAGTTTATAACAATGTTATTGGTCGGACAGAGCCTTTTCTTTTCTTTTTTTTTTTAGCAAGACAGAAATAAGAGACGAGATATACGTTTTGGAAAAGTAAGAAATACGTTACATTCGTTATATGTGTGTGGCAAAGTGTGCATGCGTGTGAACACAGTAACGTATACAAAGACGAGTGTGAGTAGACAAATTTGACAAAATATATATCCACACAAGAAGCATATATTATTTTTTTTATTTTTATAGCCGTTAATTGATTTATTGATTAACTCATAAATTTGGAATTCAAAACTGTTCCTGCAAAATAACGTAAATGCATTTACGTGCACAGAAAGATCTACGTAGATAGATATGGGCACATACATTTACACATACGTCTTACACACACATACACACACACACATACACACACACACAAAAATAGATAGATAGATAGATAGGTTGGTATGAATAGATAGATAGATAGGTGGGTATGAATAGATAGATAGATAGATAGATAGATAGATAGATAGATAGATAGATAGATATGAACAGATAGATAGATAGATAGATATGAACAGATAGATAGATAGATAGATATGAACAGGTAGATAGACAGACAGACAGACAGACAGACAGATAGACTTACAGAAAGGTGCTCATACACCCATGTTTTTACCTTCCTACATGCTTTAGTATATAGACAGTTTGAGTTCAATTATTTCTTCATATATGCACGCAATAAAATACAACCAAGCCCGTGGGTGTGCATGCGGGTACAAAAAATCATTAAAAGTAAATCAGCCAAATAGGAAATATTTAAAATCGACACAAACCAACCAACTAACCTAAAGTAACGGCGCGACAGGACTTTTCTTTTCTTTGATTTCGTTTTTTTTTTTTTCTTTCTCAAGTGGGGATGGGTTGCAAAATGTGTCTAAGATAAGAAGAGGGAGAGGTGTAAAAAAGATAAGAAATTTTAATAAAAATCAAGTTGTTGTGATTTATTGAAACATAAATGTGCCTAATATGTAGAAATAGAAGGAGATGGTAAATGGCAAATAAAAAAATGAATACTGTGAGAAAAATCTTACAAATGGAAATTAACTATGAAAAATGTACGAAGAATTAAACAGAAGAGATACAAAGGTCGTCTGAAAGAGAAAAAAAATCAAAGACCAGAAGACCAACGAGGAATATTCAAGGAAGTAAGGAATGGAAGAAGGGAAGATGGGCGTAGAGAAATCGACTGGAAAGGAAAAGTTAATAAATGTAAAAAACATAAAAGAAAACGTGAAAATTAAGTAGACAGTCTGTGAAAAGAAAAATGTGTCCTTAGCTTTTATTTTTTTAAATACTTTTATTCTGTTTTCATTTACCTATTTTCATTCTTGTCTTATTTTATTTATCTGTTTATTTATTACTTTAAAGGAAGGGATAGAGAATGGTCGGGGAAGGACACTGAATGGGTAACAGCCTGCTCGGACTAATAACAAGTGCTAGACGATAAGAGCCTCACCTGTGTCAGGTATGGCCGCGGTCAACAGCGACATAGATACATGCAGGTATCTAACTGCATTGGACAAACGTAATGAATGCATATAACTTATATCCTAAATACAAAACTTGATTTTCATTTTGTTCAACAAGAGAAAGCTTTAATAATTGCCCAGCTGAAATGCAAGCCCTAAGTTTGTTTCCTTCCCTACGTTTTGTTTTTTCCTAGTATTCAGAATGATCTGGAGTAAGATATTGGTTCGTAGATTTGACCTAATCGTTCTTTCATCTGTTTATCATCTGTTCTTTTTGTACTCATTTTCATTTCCCTTTACATATTTGTAATAAAATATCTATCTATCTATCTATCTATCTATCTATCTATCTATCTATCTATCTATCTATCTATCTATCTATCTATGCCACCCTACTCTCTATCTATCTATCTATCTATCTATCTATCTATCTATCTATCTATCTATCTATCTATCTATGCCACCCTACTCTCTATCTATCTATCTATCTATCTATCTATCTATCTATCTATCTATCTATCTATCTATCTATCTATCTATGCCACCCTACGATCTATCTATCTATCTATCTATCTATCTATCTATCTATCTATCTATCTATCTATCTATCTATCTATCTATCTATCTATCTATGCCACCCTACGCTCTATCTATCTATCTATCTATCTATCTATCTATCTATCTATCTATCTATCTATCTATCCATCTATCTATCTATCTATCTATCTATCCATCTATCTATCTATCTATCTATCTATCTATTCTTCTAAAGAAAAAAAGAAGGAAAGAAGTAAGATAGAAAAAAGAAAGAAAGAAAAACAGTCTTTTCTGAAAATGCTGTATTGGTTTGAAATATAAAGAAGTATATACAATATGTAGATGAATTACTGAAAATGTACACATACAAAATCAATCGCGCGCTTGCTTATTCAAGCACTAATTCCATATACTTCAGCCCACATACATATATACATACATACATACATACATGCATACATACATACATATATATATAGATTCACACACATATGTGTGTGCATACATATATATATATATAGTTACAGTCGTTTGGAAAAACGTTAGGTATTTCGGCTTATTTTTCCTTGGGCATTGGTTTGTTCAATACAAACCAATGCCCAAGGAAAAATAAGGGATAAAAAAAGAAAGAACTAAGAACATGAAATTGAGGCGAAAACAAACGTCCAGAATCCAAGCTCAGAGTCCAAAGAAAAAAAACCTCCAAAACGAGTAAAAGTAAATGTAACTACGTAAAGTACTCAATACATGAAGTAGAGCAAACCTAATATAAACCTAAAGAGCCAGGTAAACCTACCTAAGTTTCACCTGAACGGATCGTCAGGGTGAACTGGCTAAAGAGGTAAAAAAAGAGCCAGGTAAAACCTGACGATCCGTGTAGGTGAAACGTAGGTAGGTTTACCTGTCTCTTTAGGCTCATAGTTATATATATATATATATATATATATATATATATATATATATATATATATATATATATATTTGAATAAAGACAAAAGGAAAACTTAGTTTAGCCGACGCGTTTCGTCCTCTGACGAACTTTATCAAGGCAAATGTAAACATTTTATGTTGCAACAAGTATTTATAAACAAAAATATCGTTAGTTTTACAAAATTTAAAAATTTTAGAAAACGTTTGTAAACATTCACCAGGCTAACTAAAAATGTCTAGGTAAATTATAAAGAATTCTAATTGAGTAAATGATGTTATTTAATTTTTTTTTTAAATTTGAAAAACTATCAACATTTTTCTTTTTCTTTATAAATAATTTTTGCAAAATAGAATCCTTACATTAATCTTGAAAAAGTCCATCAGAGTATTAAACATGTCGGCTAGAATAACTTTTCTCTTTGTCATTATTTATATTGTCCTTTTACAGATATATCTTTAATTATCTCACAAATTCTACACACACACACACACGCACGCACACACACGCGCACGCACGCACGCACGCACACACGCTCACACACAAACACATGTTTGTGAATTTATCACTATCATTGAATGCAAAATATTTCTTATTAAGTATAGAATTATTTCTTATGTATTCACTATTCCCAACATATTCATTAATTCATCACGTCTACCAAATATTATACATAGAAAATTTCAGATTCAAATTTGTGTAAGTTATATTTCCTGCTTTTTATTGTGTAGAGCCGGGTCCAAACTATGGTCCTTAGGCCCTATACGAGAATTGTAATTTAATTGATAGCACTTTTCTTAATATATGGGATGTGTCTAGTAGGGCAATTTTCTGGGCAACTTGTATGTTGATGTTATTTTCCTGTCAGTTTGAATTGGCATATCCCAGAGGATAGTTACATCTTTATGTCATTAGGCCCTTATTATTATTATTATTATTATTATTATTATTATTATTATTATTTGTGTATGTTATGTTTCCTGCTTTGTATCCTGTAGAGCCAGGTCCAAACTATGGTCCTTAGGCCCTTATAGGAGAATTGACACTTAATTGATAGCACTTAGTATGTAGGATGTTCTTAGTAGGGCGATTTTCTCGGCAACTTGTATGTCGATATTTCCTAGGACACAGTAAAATTGTCCATTCCTTCTCTCACGAAGACCAGAGCTCTAATTACTATTGGTATATTTTCAGTCTTCATTCCCCAAATTATTCTAATCTCGATCTTCAGTTCCTTGTATTTGGACATTATTATTATTATTATTATTATTATTATTATTATTATTATTATTATTATTATCATTATTGAGTGAGAGAGAGTCACGCTAAAATTATTCCCATCAGTATCATTATCATTATCATGATCATTTTTGCTTTTTTTTTCGGAATAATCTATTATTATTATTATTATTATTATTATTATTATTATTATTATTATTATTATTATTATTATTATTATTATACACTCGTATATATTAATGTCTGCATACTTATATATTTGTTGTCTTTTTAACTTGTAATTTTAGAAAACAAGGCTTCGTTCAAGCATAGTTAAACCATGGAATCACTGACTCCATAACGATTTATATTTCTACAACAAAGATCAACGTTCGCGAAAGGTCGGATAAATATTTCCATAGAACCTGATACTATTTTATACAAATATATTCATATATGCATTGACAAATCAAAATAATTTATATTTCTTTGAGTCAGAATAACAAAGAGTTTTATGTGGATCTCTCACTGATACTGTCTAAATTTTTTAGATGAGTATTTACACTAATATGCTCAACTTGGTTGCTATTATCTCAATGTTTCGGTCATTGAGCCCTCCAACCTTTTTTTCAGGCGTCCGTTGATAGAAGTTCCCTTCAGAATTAAACCATTTATTTAATCTACGAGGTTAAATTGCTCGCATTTCGCTACCCAGGTTTAGTGATATCCCGATATTATTTTCAGTCCTGTTCAATTCTGTCTTTCTTCTTTAAGATTCAGACGAAAACTGAACAGGAAATAATAACTGAACTGTGTTAAAAATTAACAAGATGAAATATCTCTAGACGTAGACAATAGAACGAGACCCCCCCCCCACCGCCGTATAAATAAAAATCTCAGAAATTTCCTAGAGGTCACCTATATCGACGAGAGATGCAGGAATAAGGCCGGAAAGTCACAACGGTCGAAACATTTTGATAGAAACAAGAATGCTGACAGAGGATGGTAAGTGCGACGCCAAAGAAGCATTCCAAAAGCTAGACAGAGTATTACAAGACTGAAGGATTTCGCGGTAATAAAGAAAAGACTAAACTACAACGTGATATCTGTCCTCCTTTACGGCAGCGAATATTGGACGGTCTCCTCAAAGATGAAGAGACTCGAGGCAACGGAGGTATGGTTCTATAGAAGGATCGAGCGTGTGAGTAACGATGAGTTTTTGGAGAGGCTGCAAACAAAGAGGAAGATTATAATTAACATCAGAAAGAGGCAGCTGAAATTTCTGGCAAATGAGAAAGGAGGGTTTGGAGAATCTGATACTCACAGTGCGGATAGAGGGAAAGAGACAAGAGAAAGCACCGCGTGACATACCTAGTGAGCTTAAGCAAGTGGATGACATAACAGGATCAGGGAGAAGTAGCAAAGTGATAAAACTTATTGAGAACTACACGGGATAGGGGGAAGTAGAGAGCCATGATCGCTTACGTTATGAAGGGACACGACAAGATTGTCATTCATTCATTTGTTTTTCTTGTAGATATAAAATACTAATCCTGGCTTCAGTATTGTTGTTTGGTCAAAATGACTTATAAATATTGTCATAGATATACTGATTTGGCTTTAGCAAAAATGGTTCAACTGAGAAATTAGCTAAGCCAAATAAAGTTTTACATAGACTATAAAATACATAAATGCATAGAGGAACAAATACATATGTTGTTAATCAATATAATATGAATTACAGGTATGGATTTTATGCATTTAATTACAGGTATTAATTTAATTCCAAATGTTGACTGAAAGTTATCAGTATACCACACCAACCCAGTATATGTGGTGCGAAATGTCAAAGTAACATACGCAAGACGTTTTTGAATTTCTGCATGTTTAAAATACTAAAATCATCTATGATTCAAGTATTAAACTCTAGTATGATTCAAGTACGAAATACATGTATGATTCAAGTACGAAATACATGTATGATTCAAGTACGAAATACATGTATGATTCAAGTAATAAATATATGTATGGTTCAAGTAATAAATATATGTATGGTTCAATACTAAATACATCTTTGGTTCAATTAATAAATACATGTATGGTTCAAGCATTAAATACATATGTGGTTCAAGCACTAAATACCTGTGTGGTTCAAGTACCATATACATATATGATTCAAGAAATAAAGTCATGTATGACTCAAGTAATAAATTCATGTTTATTTCAAGCACTAAATCCAGGTGTAATTCAAGCACTAAATCCATGTCTGATTCAAAGCACAAAATTCATATATAACAATCCTTAAATTCATATATAATTAAATCGATAAACTCACGTATGTTCCAAGCACTAAATTCATTTATGCTTCAAATTTTGGTTCAAGCACTAAATTTCATACGCTAAAACATAAATCTGTTATTTTTATGCAAGTGGCCAACGTGAAAATTGAAATTCGTCTCTGAATATGAAACTTGTTATCTGGGTACCGTTTACACATCTATATACGATACAAAATGATAAAGTTATGCACGAATAATAATATTTTTTTGTGAGCACGGATACTGAGTAAAAAAAGGAAAACCGTATACAGAATTATATACATATTCATGAGCCTTTTTCTGAAATTAATGACCATTTTTTTTTTTACGTAGCTCGTTTGTCTGTTTCAAAAGAACAGGAAGGGAAGAAGAAAAAACTAATCTGGTCGACCGATCACTAAAAGAACCAATATCAACATCACCCTCAACAAAAACGACAACAATAACAAAAGCACTAAGAACAATAACAAAATTTATAATACATGAGTGAATACATTGATCTTTGCGACAGACGTATTGAATAACCTTCAACTACGCGTTGCCCAGTAATAGCCTGCGCACAGATGTCCAGATAAGTGATAATTTCAATAGTACGCTATTTATACACTTTCATACGCATACACACAATCAGGCACATACATACTCAGAGATAGATATATTTGAAAGTAGCTCTTCTATGATACATGTAGGCAGTTGTTTTTCAATAAAGTTTATTGAAAGAATTTGAATATTCAATGGAATTCAATGTATGATATACTTTAAATTTGAACAAATTAAAATACTGATTTTACTGGAATTTATTCATGGTCGCTAGCAATAACTGTTTTAACGTTTTAAATCAATGTTAATTTACACAAAAACGTTCTTTGGTTACAATCGATTTTTAAGTATCATGTACGTAATACTAATTTTGTTTTTCACAGAGATTTATCTGGAATAAATCTTAAGTAAGGATACTATACTTTAACATGGCAAAAGCCTATTTTGTTATGGCTATATGCCTGACTATATTTGTACTGTTTTTTTTATTTAGTTTTATGAAATACAGTCATATATTTAATTACTGAAATCATATACAAGAAACAGAAACTTGTGGCAATCTGTTACACTTAGGAGTTTTTTCATGATTTTCTTCTGTTATGTGCCGTCCCCCTTCAGATCGTGATTATGGCTCTCCAGAACATCTTATCCATTGTAAGTATTATCTTTTTCCTATTCCTCGCCACTCCTGTTCTCTAATCCATTTATTCAAGCTTTTTACGTTAGTTATTCGTTGTTTTACTCTGTATATCTTACTTTCAATATATCCTGTGAGTGTCAATGTTTCCACTCCTTCCTCATTATGTTCCCTAAAATATTCAACTTGGATAATTTATCTTGAAATTACAGTTAGATAATTATAATCTTTTATAACATAGATTAATTACGAAATTGATTTTTAATGAACTATGTACTACTTCAATAATATATATATATATATATATATATATAATCAAGCATAACTATATATATATATATACATATATATATATATATATACTCAAGCACAAAAATATATATATATATATAATCAAGCACAAATATATATATATATATATATATATATATATATATATATATATATAATCAAGCACAAATATTTATATATATATATATATGTGCTTGATTATTCACAAATAAACATAATTAAAGCCATTTTTTTGAAAAAAATCAACCAGTTTGTCTGATGATCGAAAAAGCATGAAACCCAGCGTTACAAGCTAATATCCATACAACTGTATATGTTAGCTCTGTCACAGATAATGAGCACTTTCCTGTAAATAACGATCATATAATTAATATATATATATATATATATATATATATATATATATATATTAATGTATGTTTCATTAAATAATATAGAAATGTTTTTATTTTAAGTAAGTTCCTTTCATATTGTCTGATAAGCTTAATCACATTACCGTTGAAAGACGAAAGGAAAACACCATATTGATACATGTTTAAATCCAATCTAAGCTTTCGGCTTACATAAGCTATTATCAAAGATGACAATTTCAATAACTCAAACAACACACAGACGAAACTACAGTGATAGTCCGCCCTTGCTGCTTGAATAAGCTCAAAGTAACGACAAACTCGTATATACAAGACGAGGAAGCGAAAATCGCGTCGCAACTCGTGACGTCACACATAACCACGCGAGAGTCATATATATATATATATATATATATATATATATATATATATATATATGAACTGGAACTGACAAGTTTCTCACTTTTTAATATCATTTATTTTTTTGTGAAAAAGAAAACATGCTTAATTGAAGGATAGTATCTAAATAAAAATAAATGAAAGATTGTATCTAGAGGGTTTAGAAAATATGAGGCTCACAGGGCATATTGAAGGCAAGACGGACAGAGGAAAGCAGAGTATAACCTAATAACCTACCTAATGGGCTTGTAAATGGTTGGCAAAACGAATTAAGAGAGACAGCAAAAAGACAAAATTTACTAAGTGCTAAGGACGGGAAATTGTGGAGAGACATGATCGCCTACTTCCTAGAGCGGCATATAGAAGAAGAAATAGATTATGCAAATGGTTGTCAGAACAGGGTTTGCGAGAGATGACCAAAAATTTACTAAAACCCACAAAGAACAGGAAATTGTGGTGAGCCACGCCCTGAAGGGACACGACACACAGAAAGATAAGAACTAATGTAAAGTGTAAGCTTGAATATAGTACAAGAAAGACATATGACAAGAACCTTCAAATTTGAAGTTAATTTTAATATTGTCTTATCATTTAGCATCGCAAAAATGACAACATGCCAAGAGTTAGTTTTATACGACAGTAGTGCCCCAGAAAATGATTTAAGTAAAACATCACACTCTAAACTATAAACGGTAAACTGTAGAGAAATGCACATTTAAACCTTTTGAAAAGAAGAAAAAGATAATATCAATGTCAATAAACAGATCCACAGTGGCTGAAGCAAGAACATGCATTATCTATCTATCTATCTATCTATCTATCTATCTATCTATCTATCTATCTATCTATCTATCTATCTCAGTCTCTTCGTACGTATCTATCTATCTATCTATCTATCTGTATATATATATATATATATATATATATATATATATATATATATATATATATATATATATATGAAGAAATATAGTCTTAAAGTGCGGTATATTTATGGGATAAAGCGCTCAATATCAGAGATAGAGCGTGTGTAAATATAAAAGTGAACATAGAAGTCAACACTTAGAGCCGACAGTATGTTTCATTCTAGATGCAATCGTCAGGTGGCCTGATGATTGCATCTAGCATGAAACAGACTCTAATTGTTGACTTCTATGTTCACTTTTATATATATATATATATATATATATATATATATATATATATATATATATATATATATGTATGTATGTATATATATATATATATATGTATGTATGTATATATATATATATATATGTATGTATATATATATATATATATGTATGTATACGCGTATACACATGTATATATATATATATATATATATATATATATATATATATATATATCGAATTGGACATAGTCTTTGCTTAAATACTTGTATCTATAAAAAGAACGTTAAACATATTATAAATGTCTTTAAATATATATATATATAGGCACACACATACACGTACACACACACGTATACACACACATATATATATATATATATATATATATATATAGGGAGAGAGAGAGGGCAATAGGGACAGATGTAGAAAGATAGATTCATACATACATGCATACATGCATACATACATACATACATGCATACATACATACATGCATACATACATACATGCATACATAGATACATACATACATACATACATGCATACATACATACATGCATGCATACATGCATACATGCATACATACATACATGCATACATGCATACATACATGCATACATACATACATGCATACATACATACATGCACACATATATACATGCATACATGCATACATACATACGTACATACATACATACATACATGCATACATGCATACATGCATACATGCATACATACATACATACATGCATACATACATAGATGCATACATGCATACATACATACATGCATACATACATATATGCATACATACATACATACATGCATACATACATACATGCATACATACATACATGCATACATGCATACGTACATACGTACATACATACATACATACATACATACATGCATACATGCATACATACATACCTACATACATACATACATACATGCACACATACATGCATACATGCATACATACATGCATACATACATACATACATACATACATGCATACATACATACAAGCATACATGCATACATACATACATGCATACATAGATACATACATGCATACATACATGCATACATGCATACATACATACATACATACATGCATACATACATACATACATACATGCATACATACATGCATACATGCATACATACATACATGCATACATGCATACATACATACATGCATACATGCATACATACATACATACATACATAGCTAGCCACTCGTATTCAGGCACATTTGTATTTTTCAACACCTACAGAGCCAACCTATGCTTTATATTGCAACTATATTGAGCAGACCTTATTTAGAGTTTCTGGGAGAAAGCCTGTTAGCTAGCGTGATCAACAATTAGAACAAAGCCAGCACACTTAAACTCTCGGTCACCATGACTTGTGATTTCGTGCTAGCACAACTATCGAAGGACTTTAAGAGTTCGGTCTAACCAATTTCACTCTTGGGTCGACTCGTGGTATGGTTTTCAGTCACTTTCCAAAGGTGCCGCACGCTGGGATCGTTCCCACTCCAGACAGATAACATCAGGAAGTCTCTTGACAAATCAACTGTGAGATTCTAAAGCCTGGTAACATGGTCGAAAAGCAAACGTTTTAACCATTCAGCTATAGCTACATACATATATACATACATATAAAGAGTATAGGCATAGAAACAAACATTACATAGTAAATTGGAGTTGTAACGTAAAATCTGCAATGTTACTATGCTGTACTTTGATTTCTATCCGCATCTACCATTATACTATCTACGATATATATTCATGAATTTCAATTGCGTTATTTGACATTAAACTTTGTTTTATTACAACCAACCCTTACTAACAGTAATCAGGTAAACGACAGATTTTATCATTCCATTAATTCAGTCTATCTATCTATCTATCTATCTATCTATCTATCTATCTATCTATCTATCTATCTATCTATCTATTTGAACCTGTTTACATCTATCTATCTATCTATCTATCTATCTATCTATCTATCTATCTATCTGTCTATCTCTCTCTCTCTCTCTCTCTCTCTCTCTCTCTCCATATATATATATATATATATATATATAAGTGCAGGTGTATTTGTGTGTGTGTTGTATATATGTATGTATATGCATATATATGTATATATAATACATTATATATATATATATATTATATATAATATATATATTATATATAATATAGTATACATTGTATATATATAATATATATAATATATTATATATATATAATAACATATATATATATATATATATATATATATATATATAGTCATCCACAGACAGACTGTTTCGCTGTATGACAGCTCATCAGTGTGGCTAGACGTTCGGTTGCCTGGCTAGAATCGAATATATATATATATATATATATATATATATATATATATATATATATATATATATATATATATATATATATATATGGCACTTATTGATGGCTGTCGTAATAATACAGTGTTCGATGTAAAACAACGGATTTGAAACCAATACGAAAAAAGAAAATATATATGTGTTCTTCATTCTTTCGTCCCTCTTAAACGGTGAGGAACAATGATGAGGGACGAAAGGATGAAGAACAAATATATATTCATTTTTCGTGTATATATATATATAGGTGAGTATGTGTGTGTGTGTGCGTGTGTGTGTGTGTGTGTGTGTGTGTGTGTATTGTGTGTAAATTGCATGTACTTGCTCTGCCAGTGTGGATGCGTATCTTTACACTGGTATTCTTTAAATATATGCAGATTATTTTTTTTATTTTAATCAATTTATCCCAGCCAAGATAATAAAGTCACAAAGACGCAGGGATCTACTGTGTGTAATAAGACAAAAGAAGATATTAATGAGTGAAAAGAATATAATACAGAAGATAAAGATTGACATTGCATTGCAATTTTTTGAAGATCAAAGTTGACTAGAAAGCAAGCTTCTGGAAAAATAGGAGCAAAGAAAATGTGAACATAGAATTTACGTTTACATATAGCTATTTCAATTCTAATATGACGAGACCTTGTCGTCAGTCTAATACTATGAATTGGAATCATAGATAGATAGATAGATAGATAGATAGATAGATAGATAAATATGAACACACTGAGATAGATAGACAGATATGATCACACTGAGATAGATAGAAAGATATGAACAGATTAATATATATATATATATATATATATATATATACATATATATATATATATATATATATATATATATATATATATATATATATAGATATATATATATATATATATATATAGAGAGAGAGAGAGATAGATAGATAGATAGATAGATAGATAGATAGATAGATAGATAGATAGATAGTCTATGCATTTATTCCAGATTTGGAAAATAGACATTTTTGCAAGTGGCACTATCACTTATGACAAAAAACTATTTTGTTCGGTTTAGTATACTCTATGCTCTCCTTCCGTTACTAATATTTATATTATAGTGTGATATTTTAAATTACTTAAACTGGTAAATTAAATTAATAAATCACTTAAATTTCTTAAACTTCTAAATAATTAGGTAGCATCATTCAAACATGTGTGCCAATGGATATAACAGTATATTCTTTTAAATCACTATCTTCTAACGTAACTAACAGAGAGCTAAATTATCTAGCAAAAATGAAATAGACATTTTCAAAAGATGTAATATAGACGCCATCATAATCTTATTTGTCCCCAGTCATAACAATAAATAACTACTAACAAAAGAAGATTCGAGGCAACATCCGGTATCCTTGCTGCAATATAAATATATATATATATATATATATATATATATATATATATATATATATATATATATATGTATATATGTATGTATGTATATATGTGTGTGTGTGTGTGTGTGTGTGTGTGTGTGTGTGTGTGTGTGTGTGTGTGTGTGTGTGTGTGTTTGTGTGGCCTTTGCGGAAAGTATCGACTTTGTCAGAAAAAAATTAGATTTCAACTCAACAAGCAAATAATTGTGAAAACACGCATACACACAAACACAAATAATAACAAGAAAGAAAAAAAAAACATAAAAAAATGTATCCATCGTTCAGTTAAAAAAAAAAATAACAAAAAAAACCCTGAATTTCTAAATCACTGTGAAGCTAATTTATGAGAGTCCCTGGATCGAAACTTGGGTACAAAACATAAAAGATAAATGTAACAGCCTGAAGAAATAAATCCACAATATTGATCATAAAAATATTTCGATAACTCCACAATACACACTCAATCACAGGCATACAAATAATCAGTGAAAGGCCACATAAAACATTAAGTGAAATAAAAGATTAAGAGCTTTGTCGATCAAACGTCGGGAAGTTAAACCACAGATAATTGCAACAATAGTTATTAACATGTTTTTTTGTTGTGTTTATAATCATTTCAGTCCGGACATTTCAGCCCGAGGAAGACAATAATGTCACTAAAACGCAAAGACTTTTTCTAATCAATTCACCCTGAGCAAGGCGAAAATGTGACTAAGCGGCTATTGGGAGTAAAAGAGAATGAAAATAGTTCAGAACGAACTGGAAACCCAACCCTAAACAGGAAATAAAGGATAAACTTTTACTCCTGTTCAAAAGACCAGGGAGGAGTGTTTATTAGACGATAGGCGAACCTATCTACTCTTTATTGAGGAAAAACAAAAATAAATATAGAAAATAAAATTTCCGAGGTGGAGATGTTAGAAGTATAGAATTGAAATAGGCTTTAGAAAGAACTGGAAAATTCAATCTTAAAAAGGAAACAAGGGATAAACTTCTACTCCTGTTAACAAAACAAAACAAAAAACAAAAAAAATATCAGGGAAGAATGTGAATCAGGCGAGAGGTGAGCCTATCTACTCCTATTGAAGAAGAAAAAAACATGTCAGGGTTCAGGCGGAGACGCTAGAAGTATAGAGTCGAGATGGATTTTAGAAAGAAACGGAAAAACCAATCCTGAACAGGAAACAAAGGATAAAACTCTACTCTTGTTCAAAAAACTTGGGAGGAGCGTGAACCGGATTCCTATTATCGGTTACTGAGTGTTAAAGAATATGAGACAAATCAAAACCATATTAATGAAAGAGAACAGTAAAAGAAGTAGAATTAAAAAGACAGAAAAGAACGATTGACATTACGTTTACATTTTTGAAGATCAAAGTTAGCTGGAAAGCAAGAAGCCAGATGAAAGTTCCACAAGCAAGATAAGAACCTGTTAGAACTTATAGTTACAGCTAGCAATTTCAAATGATGAGACCTAACTGCCAATCTAGCACTGCGCTCATCAGAACAATTACCGTGAAAATATTTGTAGATAAGTCAGAGCTAAATGCATAGTAGAAGCAGCAAATTAGATGTGAGGGCAATGTTCAATGTTTGGAAGAATTAAATGAAATCTTGAATTTACCAAGTTATCCTTGACTCTTAGCTCATCCATAAAATCTTTAGATTCTTAATTCATTACATTTCACAGCAATTTAGGCAGAATACATGTTCAATATTTTTATTTATTAATGTCTAGAAAAATTAGATAGATAGATAGATATGAACAGAATGAGATAGATAGATAGATAGATTGATTCATAGATAGATAGATAGATAGATAGATAGATATGAAGAGAATGAGATAGATAGATAGATAGATAGATAGATAGATAGATAGATAGATAGATAGATAGATAGATAGATAGATAGATAGATAGATAGATTTTGTATTTATCACAGATTTCGAGAATAGCCTTTTTTGCAAGTGGCAACATCGCCTAGAGACAAAACTTTATTTTGTTTAGGTTAGTATACTCTATGGCAAACTTTATAATGAGATATTTTAAATTACTTAAATTTCTTAAACTAGTAAATTACTAGGCATCATCGATAAAATATGCGTACCAATGGATATATCTATATATATATTTCTAAATCAGTATCTTCGAACATAATTACCAGAATGCTAAATTGCCCATCAAAAAGGAAAAATATTGGAAATTTTTAAAAGGATTCAATATTTCAAACATTTTTTTCCTATTATGATCTTAGTTGTTTCCAGTCATAACAATAAATAACTACTAACAAAAAAGGATTTGATGCAATATCCGGTATCCTTGTTGCAATACACACACGTACACATACGCAGATGTGTGTCTGTCGGTGTGTGAGTGTTCTTTCTACAGAATGTATAGACTGTGCCAGAAAGATGTTAGATTTAAATCCAATCTTGATTTTCTTTATAAACAAATTTAAATAAAAAAAAAAAACATAAATATATCTATTCATGAGAATGTTTTAAAAAACTGAGAAGTATATTAAAGTTCTAAAATGTTGTAACAAGCATAAATTATACACTTTTCAGGTTTTCAAACTACAATAAATATTCAGTTCTTGCATTTTGTATAATTTATATAAACCATTAAATCAGAATGACAATCGAATATTTCATTTCAGTTTAACAAAATAAATAAAAAATAATAATCAGTTTAAAACAAAAATTTACAACCTATAGTATTCCTTTATTATACATAAAAATATAATTATTTACATTATTTACGCTCAGGCGATTATCCTCATCTTTGTTGTTAGCGCAATATTTCGGCCGTAGTTGCTTCCATCAGGTGCTTGTCGATCCGATTAACTTTCAAGGAATTTCAGACTGAACCCTTATTTAGATGTAGATTATTTTCACACCGATGTCCACGTCTAGGGATATATTGACTTGTTCTGTTTTTATTTCTTAGTGGATTAGGGCTTTGGTTCATGAATTTGGCGAGAGTTCAATCCCTGGGATTAGTAGTACAGTCTTAGTGAAAATAGGGTGAGTAATAACGTAACAGTACTAAATAAGAACAAGAAGAGACATTGCTAGTGATGGACAATGAAACAGGAAAAATCAACCTCCGTAGTTTAAATAACGGATTCATGTCGAAATTCGTTGATGGTTTACTCGAATCGATATACGCCTGATGAAGGCCAAAGGACACAACGGCCGAAACGTTGTGATCATAAAAACAAAGATTAGAAGAATGCTTTCAGTGTAAATAATAATGAAACCTTATCTCAGATATTTACTCATAAATAAATAGTTAATATTTTTTAACCAAATAATGAATGCGTAAGTCTAAAATAGCAAATGTCATTGAAGTTACAATGAATTTAAATTTGAATATCAGCATATATTATGACAATATTTTTTTTAACCAAATAATGAATGTGTAAAGTATAAAGTATCAAATGTCCTTGAAGTTACGATGAATCTAAATTTGAATATCAACATGACATTATTAATTACTATAGCATACCATACCATATACAGTATGAAAAAAAAAAGTAATATTATTACATAAAATACAATGTGTTTCGCTGTTGATGTTTGGTAATTATTAACAAATAATTATGTTACAAATACACGATTATTATTCTGAAACTTTCATCTAAAGACGATATCAAGGAAATACTTTCGGATATTAACGATTATAAAATTTTCCCATTATCAAAATCCAAGCTAAATTTATAAAGTGAGCTCTTTTCTAAAAAAAAATGTTCTATCTTTTGAATTTCATTGAATTTTTATAATGTTTCAAGGCCTAAAAAAACCATGATGAAAAACAAATTAGTCGGTATTTTCGAAAGCACTAATGTTTACGACAGATAATTAAAAAAAAATATAAAAACTTATACATATTAATATGATATTAAGACTATGATATGAAGCAGGCTGGTCATTATATATTTTCTAATAGTTTAGAAAAGCACTGATGTTTAAAATAGTACACAAAGAAAATGTAAATAATAATGCGGGAATAAGATACTATAAAGTTAAAAGCATGATATGAAGCATAGAGATGTTTTATAATTTCGAAAACACCAATGCTTACATAAGATCATAAAATTCCAATGCACATATATATACGACTGCACCCTGCGATAATAAAATGACAAGTAAAACGATATATAATTGCACTTACGTGGATCTCCACTAAGTCCGTAATTTTAATATTAATAAAGACGCATTTATATGTATTTACTTTCAACATAGTTTATTTTCTTTTTTTAAAGCGTTAAGCTCAAAGTTTCCTCATAGATAAAAATTATGCCGTAAAACTTTAGGTAAAAATTTATCAAAAAAATTATCAAAAAAATGAACATCTGTATGAGAGTACGTAATTGATGGTCCTTTTTTTATACAGGTTTCATTAAATACAACTGAAAAGGAACTGCTATTAAGCTTTTTATTTAATTTTTCTAGTGTTCATACAGGTATTTTCTTTTCTCTAAATAAAGTGTATAAAAACTGTCCGAATGTTCTAATATATTCGAGCGTTGCCGGCTATTCTATTAACCATTATTAAGGAATTCTTTTTTAACTGAATAAGTAAATTTTTTAATACACATATATAAAAATTTACAGATTCCGTTAAAAATAAAAATAACGAAAAACTTCTATGATAGTAGTTAACAGAATAGCCGAAATAGACTACTTGAACAGTTTTTATACAATTTATGCACATAAAAAAAACTTATAGGAACATTAGAAACATTGAATATAAAGCTTAATTGCGGTACTTTTATATACATATATACATACATACATACGTACATACATACATACATACACACACACACACATATATATATGTATGTATATATATATGTATGCATATATATATTATATATATATATGTGAAAAGTGTGTGTATATAAATATAAATATATATATATATATATATGTAATATATTATTATTTATATATTATATACGCGGTACTTATTAGAAAGCGCTCAATATCAGAGATAGAGCTGACATATTTGGTTGGATTGATGTGAGTTTGTGACCCTGGCTTTCACACTTTTGCGATCGTCAGACAGAAGCGTGAAACCCAGGGTCACAAACTGACATCAATCCAACCAAATATTTTATATATCTATATATATAACTATATATATAACTATATGTATATATATATATATATATATATATATATATATAATATTAGTGGTAAAAATATATAAATATACATACATACATACATACATACACATATATATATATGTATAAAAAATAATTCCAAGAGGATAGAATTCAGGTAGAACTCAATGTCCATGGCAGAGTAAGGATATAATAAAAAGGCTTAAACTCTAATATTCCATGGTTATATATATATATATATATATATATATATATATATATATATATATATATATATATATATATATATATAGTTAACTGATGAAAAAATCCTTCCTTATCTGTTAACATATGTGGTTCTAGCTTTCTTGACCATTCCGCCGAAATCTACCAGCTTTTAAACGCATTAAATGCTATTAACTTTTTTTTATTTTTTTGTTTGGTTGTATCGATTTATGTTATTTCATATATAAATAAACATATAAAGCTGTGTATATAATACGCAAAGATATATAAATAGATGCAATAAAAAATAGATAGATAGATAGATAGTATGAGTAGATAATGAAGAGACTGCGATAGATAGATAGATAGATAGATAGATAGATAGATAGATAGATAGATAGATAATGAAGAGACTGCGATAGATAGATAGATAGATAGATAATGAAGAGACTGCGATAGATAGATAGATAGATAGATAGATAATGAAGAGACTGCGATATATAGATAGATAGATAGATAGATAGATAGATAATAGATAGATAATGAAGAGACTGCGATAGATAGATAGATAGATAGATAGATAATGAAGTGACTGCGATAGCTAGCTAGCTAGCTAGCTAGATAGACAGAAACGAAGTCACTGAGATAGATAGATAGATAGATAGATAGATAGATAGGAGTAGTTTCATCAAATTCTTTGGTTTGATATCATGACTTAACTTAAATGTCCAGATCTTTTAATAAAGCTTTTCATTTATTTTTCATACATTACTATTTAAACAAAAAACAAAAAACAAACTAAAAACTATTGAAGTAGTACGTGATAGCAAATTAACAATGATATAAAATTGATATATTTATAGTTTTACCGATGCCATTTTTAAGATAGATTCATCAAATCTTGTTCTTAGTCAGATGAAAGATCATTTATACATGGGTCATTGGCGTTTAAACGTCTCTATCAAAATAAAAGTTATGTGACGTCATAACTATTCAAACTATTACATTTTTCGAGGCGTTTATTTAGTCATCACAAACTGAATATAAATTAATATTTAAAGTATTTTTTAATTGATAACGACAGAAATTAAAAGTGCCAAATTTGTACATGCATGATGGTCCTAAATCACATAACTTAAAAATGAAATATCCAAATTGAATCGAGTTTGTTTTTGTGTTCAATTCCTGACTGTTGTGCACACTCACTTGGGAAAAGCATTAATTCATCTAAAGCTATCAGCTATGGAAAAAATAATAAATCATACTGAGCTAGTTAGCTTTGTTATGTTAACCAGACTAGGAAAATATTAACAGCATAAAAACATGAAGAAAGCTATGGAAAACTACTCCGCTATTTTCCCAAGCAATAACAATACAAAATATATAGATATTAAAAAAAAACAAGGAAGCTGAAGAGAGCTGTAATCGCCTACCTTTTAAATGGATATAACGTTAAGAAAATGTCCACAGTTTGTTAAATCTAATTTCGTAACTTCACAATAAAATGCGTGTAAAATCTAATCTCCTCTCTCGTTAAACAGATGTTGTTAATTAGAACATTATAATTAATCAGTAATTAATTATTTATTCTTTGAACATATTAATTTTTATTAAGATGCACAAAGTAAACGAGTATAAATTGACGAAGAGCTAATTTTTAAAACTACGAGAAATTTAATCAGACGCTGTTGAGAGTAAAACAGTCGTATAAAGTACTCACCTAAAAGCACTTGCGGGCATAGCTCAGTGGTAGATCGCAGAAATACAGGTCACTATGTCTTAGATTCTAATTCCGCTGCCAGATCAATGGTATTCGTCAACATATCTCCACCTAGGAAACTGAAAACTTTGATTACAAACCTAGGCAAAGATTCTGCTCCAAGAGCAGATAGTAAAAAAATGATAAAAACTGACGAGCCCAATCAGACTGCGATATTAACAATATCTCTCAATTCATCCATTATAAACTTCACACGCAGATAGTGTAATTGATATGGTTATTTTGAATGAGGAGAACAAGATCCTATTCAAGCATTTAAGCCACTTATTTAAGTCACTTATAAAAATTAAGGTCGTTAACAGAGGAGAAACCATGCTCAGCATTGTATAAAACTTCAATTGGTCAACATTTCAAAGAGAAAACCTTCTTTGATACCTCTGCCTGAAGGCAGAGAAACATCTTTCGAAAGAAATTAATCTTTTTAAAAAAAACTTTAGTAGTAAAAAAAATTGAAGTTTAATTTCTTAATTATTATTAACCTCCTCAATACACTAAATACAGAAGTTTTATCGTCGCTGAAAAATCATACTTTAAATATATGAATGGAAAAAAATCAAAATCCAATATTTCTCATACGCGGGTTTCATTTGGCCGTATATACCAATGCTTAAAAGTAAACATATATGTATAGCCGTATTTATGCACACATTTACACCGAAATCTATGCATATCTAATCAAAAATAATTGTAAATCGTATATGATTGGAAAACTTACATATGAAACAATGCACTACAGAAAATTGCACTTTTAGAAATTACATCATGACTTTTTTTTATTCTGTAATCCTACATTATCTGAAGTACAAGATAACTATGAAAAATAGTTTTCCTTGTAATATTTGTAAAAGTTTAAGCAATACCCCTCGTCGGAGGGAGGCGCCGTAAAATCAGTGCAGCGTTGTTACAACATAAAAATATATCATATGTAAGGAATTCTCTATTATAAATACGTAGCAGTGATAAACAACCACGGCCCAAAATAGAAAGTATGTTGTAATTAAAGCATGCAGTGGAAAAGCAATAACTTTTTGTATAAAATTGTATTCATTTGTGCATATAAATATATCTTGGAAAGTAACATACATACATTCATACATACATACATACATGCATATCTATATCTATATATATATATATATTAAAAGTTTGCATGCATGCATATATATATATATATATATATATATATATATATATATATATATATATATATATATATATATACACACATATATATATATATAGGTAGGTAGATAAATAGATATAGATATATAGATATATATGTATGGTAAGATATGTAAATGTATATGTTATATATATGATAAGATATATACATATATATATAAAGTCATTTATGATATGTTTAACGTTCTTTTTATAGATACAAGTATTTAAGCGAATGCTCTGTCTTATAAAACAGAGCATTTGCTTAAATACTTGTATCTATAAAAAGAACGTTAAACATATCATAAATGGCTTTAAATAAATTGTTGGACTATGTCCAATTCAAAAATATATACATATATATATAATAGATAAAGAACAAATAAATTGTTTATCACTTTAAATCATATATATATATATATATATATATATATATATATATATGAAGAGCAGGTTTCGAAAATTTAACGAAAACCAATGCCAAGAGACGGAAACACAATCAACAGATTACTAGATAGCAAAAGTTTCAAAGTTATTAAAATAAATGGAATCTTTGCAATCTTGTTTAAATGCGTCATTTTTTTTTTTTCAGATTTTGTAGAAATTTAAATTGTTATAATTGGTGGCAACCCTCAAAATGGCCACACCAGAAGAAAAACTGTTTTGTGTACTGCAATTTGCGAAGTGCAAATCGATTGTGCAAATGCAATATGAAATTCATCACCAATCCCGCAAAGAGCCACCTCGTCGTAAGCAAATTTACTAGTGGCATAAAATAATCGCTGAAGACATTTGTATTCGTAAAAGGAAACCACAACACATGGTGCTCATGTTGAGTGCATACGAGTTTAACAAGACTAAAATAAATTTTGAATATTTCCCTATCCTGTAATGTGTCCCTTAGCATTTACATTGTAGAAATTTGCGATTTCTTTTTCAATGTGTGATCCACCGGCGTTATATCGAGTCCAATGCAATACCTCAAAGAGGCCATTGGGACAGATGGCATGCCTTCGTTTGCCTGATAAGGTAACTGTCCGGGTTTCAATTCTCGGTAGTGGATGCGCACTGCTGATGAGTCCCAAATATAGGACAAAACGGCCGTCCAGTGCTTTCTGTACTCTGTTGAGGTTTCTTCTAGACTCGATGAATTACTTAATTATAATTATCTCAAAACCTCTAATAATTTCTATCACTATATATATATATATATATATATATATATATATATATATATATATATAGACAAATAAATGATGACCATGGAATATTAGTGTTTAAGTCTTTTTTTATTACATATATATATATATATATATATATATATATATATATATATATATATATATATATATATATATATAATTGTCAATATATATATATATATTTATATATATATATATATATGTGTGTACAATTTTCATTAAAATACGACTGACAATATTTTCAGTTTAGTGACTTTAAAAAAAATACATTCTTTCTAAATACCTTCTATTTACGTCTTAAAAAAAGTTTTTTTTTTTTGTCTTTAATGTTGTAGCGTTAATTTCTTTATTGTTTTAGGACGTTGAAAACAAGGTATTTAAAAAATTAATAAATAGAACCGCTGGGCGTCGTCAAGCATTTTAAATGAAACTTGTATAAAAGAGGGATTGCAGCCCAAATACAAAATTATTAAGTTATATGACCCGACAGCCGACATGAAAAGTAAAGCTTCAACATTAAAAAAGAAACAAGTTATTTA
>OZ038520.1:14023938-14033938 GCA_964036315.1 Acanthosepion esculentum
AGTTTTAAGTATAGCAAAAATAACTGAAAATAATGTGATTTCAGGCATTACTGTAAATCAGTTGGCAAATGTTTTCCGTCAACTGCAAATTCGTATTACCCTTTGTATTGCTAATGATGGAGGACATGTGGAAACTTAAATAAAATTTCAATAAAACCTTTAAAAATATAGATTTACTTCTTTCTAATCCTTTTTACAAATTATTTCTATTGCAAATATAAATAAAGTTATTTTTTAAAATGCACACGGACTTTATGGACACACTGTATATGCTTTCGCCAAAAGGAGTATTTAAATATGCATATAATAAAAGTGAGAGCATATGTTGTCATCTTGACTGAGACAACTGCTTAGTATGAAGGTAAATTTGCCATTGACAAACAAACAGAAGAGTAAAGTATCTACAATGGCTCTTTTTGTTTGAATTTAAATTTACATTTTCATGTGTCTGACTGTGAGTTGTTATCAGATAAACTGATTTATATAGGAAAATTCATTGCTCGTAGAAAAAAAAAATAGCACTGAATCTTTAAAAAAAAAAATGAAAGAAAGAAAGAAGGAAAGAAAGAATGTATTTCAAGGATGGCAGTAGTCAAGATAAATTAATGACTGGCGTTATCATCAATATCTACACCACCAACACCACCGTTTATTACCAACACAAGCGAAAATCATCATCATCATCATAAGTATTACCATCACCACCAACACCATTAGTATCATCATCATCATCATCATCATCATCATCATCATCATCATCATCATCATCATCATCATCATCATCATCATCATCATCATCAGTATTACCATCACCACCAAAACCATTGTAGTAATACCATCATCATCATTATCATCATCAGTATTACCATCACCAACAACACCATTAGTAATAATATCATCATCATCATCATCATCATCATCATCATCATCATCATTACCATCACCGCCAAAACCATTAGTAGCAATATCATCATCATCATCATCATCATCATCTAAATCATATATTTTTTTTACAATATGTGAAAAAGCAAAGAAAGAAACGGCAAAACAAATACGTATGGAATAGAAATATGCAAAAGATATGGTAAATGTATATAAACTTCGCGAATGATAAATACATATTAACAAAAGCTAAAACGAAAGTAAGCGTCCATAGTATTCGGAGTAGTGAATATTTTTTAGTATAATCATGCACAGAAACAATCGAAAAGTGGTTGGCGTTTATTGTACAACTGTACAAACTAAACAACTTTTAGAGAAATGGAAAAATTATATCACACCACAATCGTCAAAGATTGGACGTCTACCAGGAAATTTTTAAACCCATTTCAACTGTTTCTCAATACTGATTACTCATAGAGTATATAAAATCAATACCGATAATATTATTTCACACGAATACTGTCACTAACAGTACGTTTATTTTTACATTGTTCTTTTCATATGTTATTTTACCCATAGAGATTCCGCCCCCACTTTTCTTAGTCTATCATTTGATGCTTGATTTATTTCATGGTTTTTGTCAGTTATGTTCTGGTTCTGAGAGTGGCAACGTACTGTATTAAACAAATCAACAGTGTTTATTCATTTCTGTTACACTATTTACATTATTCGGACTATTGTCTTCATCTTTGTCGCCATATTTATTACAATGTTTCGGCCGTTGTACGCTCCGGCCTTCTTCAGGTGGTTCGAATGTCGAACTGAACCCTTTAATAAATATGGCGACAAATATGAGGACAATAATCCGAATAATGTAAATAGTGTACATAATACCTCATCTCAGAAATATAGACAGATCATATCTAGTAGCGTAGAAATGTTGTAGACTTTTGATTATTAGGCACTGGATGATGAAGTTAAATAAATAAATAAGTAAATGATAAAAATAATAATAATAATTAGCTGAGTTTTATGAAGAGACAATTAAAGCAGAAGAACAGTTTTATCATTAAATATAAAAGATTACGGCGATTAAAAATGCTTCCATACAGACATTGTAAATATCCATCTATACGAGTGGGATACGAAAGGCTCTCGGTCTGCTACAAAAAAGCCGAAAATTTTGAAAGTGGATCGAGCTGAGAATATTTCAGCAATCCCTTTTTGTTATATATACATATACCAGCCTAATGTCCATAAAAATAACAGGATTATTTATGAAAGATCTGTATAGTATCTGTGCACTCTGTTTAGAATCAAAATGTCGTTGGCAGAGCCTGCCCTTAAGGTCAATATCTGCATGCCGCTAATACTAGAATCAAAGAACCGCTACATGGTACTTTACCTAGTATCACTGTGGCGTCGGTGCATTCTGTAAAGAATATTATCACACATTAAATCTATTCATACATACATACATACATATATACTATGTTAATGTCTATATTCGACTGGATTAAAAAAGAAAAATAACCCGAATAATACAATTTGCAAATTAAAAATATATTAAAACAAATTGATATCTGGAGAAAAACTTTGTAAAAAAAAAATGCTAAAAACATCCGAGTAGGCCGAAAAATGCCGCTCAGTGTCGTAATTTTTAGTTCAAGAAGAAAAAAAAAACAATCGAGTAAAATAAGAAAATACAAAAAGAGCTGAATACACTAAGTAGGGAAGAGTATAAAAATCCTAGTGAGCCAGAAACTACCTACTTAGGTTTCAGCTAAATGGCTTTTTAGGGTAAGCCATCTTACTAAGTAGGTAGATTCTGGCTCACTAGTTTTCACACACACACACACACACACACACACACACACACACACACACACACACACACACACACACACATATATATATATATATATATATATATATATATGAGAGTGGTCAATATTCAAGTCAACACTGAGGCCATGAATATTCAAGCATGAAACAGACTGTTTTACCCAGATATAACATACCTTAAAACTGTATATTTGTAATATTATACACACACACACACACACACACACATACATACATACATATATATATATATATATATATATATATATATATATATATATATATATATATATATATATATATATATATATGTATATATATTCAAGAAGCGTGGTTCAGTCTGCACAAAGCCTTCACCACTACAACCAAATCATATGTGCTGGTGTCTGGGGTGTCGGTTCCTAGGAATTCAGCTGGTTGACCCTCATGCATCGAATACGACGGGAGAGTCCACCATATATATATATATATATATTCACAAAAATATATAAGGGATTGCTGAAATATTTTCGACAACCAAGTAACTCTTCCAGAAATTATGTAATATTTAGACATTTGGTCAAAAACTGAATGGAGTGGATAGACTTTCAGCACCCTTCGTATTAAGGAAATTTTGACATAAATATTTATTTTACAATGTTCGATACATGGGGTTAAATATTTGTGTAAAATTATTTTATTTTTTATTATTAGCATTAACGACTTACTGGCGTACCTGAATATTTTTGTATATATATGTTTACATAAACACTTGGCTGGACTATGAGTGTATATCTGAGCATACTTATTTTTTATGTATATGTAAATTTATTAGCGTGAACTGAACATTTTATATATATATATATATATATATATATATATATATATATATATATATATATATATATATATATGTATATATGTGTGTGTGTGTGTGTGTGTGAATTGGGATCAAGTATGGATCAGAATCTGACAGAATGATAGGATAAGACACAAGTAAGCAACGTTTATAAATTCAACAAGTTTAGCTTTTATTTAGGCATCATCATATTTTTTCTAGTGTTGCTTAAATAAAAGCAAACCGTGATAATTTTATAAACGTTTCCCATTTTTCCTTATCTTATCATTCTGTCAGATATATATATATATATATATATATATATATATATATATATATATATATATATATATATATATATATATATATGAGGAAGCGGTTATAGTTGTTCCAACGGGAGGAAAGTCTATATTTTAAAAAGAAGATAAACCGCAAACGTTTTTGGTTGAAATGTGTAAGTTTTATCTTTAAATATATATCATATTCTATTTTCCATAATAATAATTATGGTAAATAGAGTATAATATATATTTTAAGATAAAAAAATCTACATTTCAACCAAAAACGTTTGCAGTTTATCTCTTTGTCATATATATATATATGTATATATATATATATATATATATATATATATATATATATATATATATATATATAGCGAGAGAGAGAGAGAGAGAGAGAGAGAGATGAGAGAGAGGAAGAGAGAGAGAGTTTAAAAATGTATATAATTATTTCAGGAATAGTTTTTTTTTTTAAATCTAGCTTATCAAAAAGCTATGAAACAGACGCAAGCATATTTTTCGGAGTTATATTAAAATTTTATAGAGTTAAATAAACATGTCAATACATCTGCCACTATAAATGCATGTAACATTCAAAATGTTCATATAAATCCATAAATTGTCTTGTGCCTTTAAGAAAAACATTGTAGATCCTTCGTTGTCAACCACTCTAGGAGAGTCAACTTTGTGTTTAAAACAATCAATGCTCTTCAGAAATGTGTTTCCGTATCGACTTTTTCCAGTTATGGGTAAATAATAGCACAAACTGTGATCTTTACGTTTCCTTGGCAGCCAGTCTGGGATGACAACGATACCTTTTAAAGCATGAAGATTGCAATGAGAATCACCCTAGTATCATTTTGTAGAAATATTCGCTGATATTAAGGTAAAAGAAAATTGGATAGACTCATAATGCTGAAGGAACATAATACCATGAAGAATAACTTAATATATGTATGTTCATTATCAGTATGTAATATTAAATGTTTGCGATTATCAAACTTCAAATGCATACGTATATCTATAAAACTGTTTTCATACGTAAGCAAGCATGTTCATATATAAAATTATAGTAAGAAAGTTATACATTAAAAAAATATATATATATAATTTTTATCTTTTAGCAAACATCGTAATCTCAGTTAAAATTTCGGGAGAAGTAGGAATGAATATTAATTCTCATTTTGATTTCTTATTGACGAAAAAACTTTTTTTTTTCGTTAAATTTTTTCCACAAATGTGTTAAAAGGTTATCATTTAATTTTGTACATAAATGTACATAAATAAACACATCTAAAGTATCTCGTTTGATGAATTTTGGTCAATTATTCATTTTTTCAAGAAGAGAGCAGATACCATTTTCTTAACCAAAATGTACACATCGCTAATGTCTTTGACAAAACAATTTGTGTTTCCATTTGTAAACGCTTGACTTTATAATAAATGTGTGGCGGGATTGAGGAATCATCAGTTCCTGTGCTATAACCAAAAATTATTCAGATATTCCTTCGATCACAGACCTATTGTTTTATATTCTTCTTCTTCTTCTTCTTCTTCTTCTTCTTCTTCTTCTTCTTCTTCTTCTTCTTATTATTATTATTATTATTATTATTATTATTATTATTATTATTATTATTATTATTATTTATATCTGTTGCAAAAATATATTTAGAATTTATGATTAATAAAAGAATATGTATTTAATTGTAATATTTAATTTTAAGTATACAGAACAAATCATATTGCGTACAAATTAATAGACAGAAGAAGTGCAAACTATCACCAAAGTGTAGTTGGGTGTATTTCATGCATATATATATATATATATATATATATATATATATATATATATATATATATATATATATATAATTATGTAGTTTAAAATTTGCTATATTTATAGGAGGAAGAGCGTTTGCAAGTATAAACATTGTTGATGTAAAAATCAACCCAGCATGTTTATTGGAATTTTCTCGCTTAAAGCACTCATCAAATTAGGTGATACATATATATATATTTATATATATATGTATATATATATATGTATATATATATATATATATATATATATATATATATATATATATATATATATGTATATATATATTATGCGCAGATATATACTAATATAAATGTAAACATATATTTCTTTATGTGCATTTGTATGTGGATTAATACTCTTTCTGTGAATATATCTTTAATAAATTAGCAATTTCCTTTATATGATTACCATGTTTAACATTGGCAAGTAGGCGCTTACATAATGAGGCACATATTTCTTATATTTCAGCAAAGACGAATGTAAGTTAGTGATATTAACAATTTTATGGAAATACCATGTCACATATAAGTATACACAATTTTAATAATGCATGCACACACACACGCGTATATATATGTATATATACAACACAACATATATAAGCACACAGCAGTAGTAACATATAATATATATATATATACATATAGAAATATATATAGAAGTATATATATATATATATATATATATATATATATATATACATAAAAAATATATACAGAAGTGCATATATATATATATATATATATATATATATATATATATATATATATATATATATATATATATATATGCAATTTTGTATATATGTGCTCTTGTTATATATAACGTACACACACACATACATACATATATACATACATTTCGAACAAAACTGAGGAGAATTACATGTGACATGTTTAGGAGAATTAAACAAAAAGTGTTTAGGAGAATTAAAAGTGAGATGTTTAGGATAATTAAAGGTGAGATGTTTAGGATAATTACAGTTGACATGTTTATTTAATTATGTACGCTTAATATATTTCCAAATATAAGTCAAAAACTTTGACGCACTTATCACAAATATGATTTTTTTTATTCACGCACATAATAATAAATGTGTATACAAAATGAAAATGTTTGCCTGTTTATTTCTCTCTCTCTCATTATATATATATATATATGCATGCACATATATATATATGTGTGTTTGTGTGTGTGTGTCTGTATGTGTGTGCATGCATATATATATATATGCACTTAAGAATTAACCTGTCAAAAAGATATTGTTAGTAACATTAATAATAGATTCAACAATTCTATAAAAGAAAAGACACAGATTTCCAAGTTTAACAAGAAAATTTCATTTTAATTGCCATTCTAAACATAAAACAATGTGAATTTTGGCAGTGTTTATCTACAAACTTTTACAAAATTTGGTGTTTCAGTTCCATGATTCTTTATAAAATGACATTTTCCAGCTTCAGGTTAATTTCTTATCGCTTGTGCATATACAAATACATTCATGTATGTGTGAAAAAACATTCAGATAAAAATAAAATATATCTGTAAAAAGACAATATAAATAACGATAAAAGGAAAACTTTTCTTTACCAACGTGTTTCGTTCTCTTGATAAAGTCCATCAGATCAGGAATCAAGTTGGCAAAGAAACGTTTTAACGCTCTCTTTATTCATATATATATATATATATATATATATATATATATATATATATATATATATATATATATATATATATATATATATATATATATATATATGTCCGTGTATATATGTGTGTCTATGTGTATGCGTGTATGTGTTTGTGTTTGCATAAATGTATATATATATATATATTTGTGTATTTAGGCAGCAATCCTGCTTTCAAGCACATTTCATTAAAAACGACTGACAAGGTGCTTTTATTTAGTTTTTTATATAATTTCTCGTGCGATCTAATAAAGTTTTTCTTTTCAGAGGATAAATTATATAAAAATTGTCCGAATGTTCTTTTTTTTTCCGAGCGCTTTCGGCTATACATTTAGCCATTATCAAGGATTATATTTCAACTGTTAGAATTATAAAACATACACATAACAAACTATTTCTAATTCTAACAGTTGAAATATAATCCTTGATAATGGCTAAATGTATAGCCGAAAGCGCTCGGAAAAAAAAGAAAATTCGGACAGTTTTTATATAATTTATCCTCTGAAAAGAAAAACTTTATTAGATCGCACGAGAAATTATATAAAAAACTAAATAAAAGCACCTTGTCAGTCGTTTTTAATGAAATATATATATATATATATATATATATATATATATATATATATATATATATATATATATATATATATATATATATAAATATATATATATATGTATATATATATATAAATATATATATATATGTACGTATGTGTGTGTATGTGTGTGTGTGTGTTTATAGATTACGCGTTCTTTTTTTGTATTTTCGCGCCTTCATATATATCTGTTAATGTCAGTGCGTGCGCGGTGATGCATTAGTTCATATATATGTATATACAAGCGAAATGATCTTAATTTAATTTTTTTTATAATTTTCGTTTCCTTCTTTTATTGTTCTCTCTCTTTCTCTCTTTTGCTCTTTTTCTCTCAGTTCTAATTTTCACAATTTTAACTAGATTTTTATGTATGTATGCCAAACTACATTGATTTTTGTTTGTTCGATATATATTTGCATTCACTGATCTGCACACCAGTTTTCGTATCATTTTCAATAATATATGTGAAGTTTTGAACTTGTATATGAATGTGTATATATAAACGTATGTAAATTGTTGTGCTCTGGCAAAGGCCTAATCTCAAAGGTTGTTGTACTATGTTCTTTTTACAAATTTGAACATTTATTAAAGTTTAAAGAAACGATAATGATTTTAAGAAACGATTTTTATTTTTTCTACAAAAATTTTCCTTGAAAGGTGCAAATCTTTGACAAGTGTGTTCGTTTTAAATACTCTATGTCGGGATATAGATAATAATACAGAAATGCCGATTTTTATGCTTTATAAAAAAAAGAAAGTGGCCTAAATATAGATTAAAGAAATAAACCAAGATATAATAAAAAAAGAAATTTGAAATGTATTTTTATAAGGACACAACTTGTTGCCTATGAAATTTGTTTTTCAAATGAATTGGATTAAAAATACAACGATTTAAGATATATTCAAGGGAAGAAAAAATGACAATAGATAGAAAATTAAATAAAGACAAAAAAAAAAAGAAATATTAACTATTTTAGGGAAAAAAAGATTATGATAAAGAATTTAAATGTAAAGGGTATTAACATGTTTTGGGGTGAAGAAGTTAAAATTACCCATTTGCAAAAGAAATAAGCTGATGAAGAAAACTTAAAGAGATTCTTTGTAACAGAGATGAGAATAATATCAATATAGAAAATGTATTTAACATGAATAACAATTTCAGGTGAGGTAAATAATTGTAGACGTGAAAAAAGGTACACAAGAAATACCTAACCAAAGACGAAATATACAAGCAGATAAATAATCAGTTAAAGAAAGAAATTAAATTATAAGAAGATAAAAATAATAAGACTGATTTTGAAGAAAATATACAGGGTAGTGTTGAAAGTAATAAAGCCGAAGTACATATTAGATTTTTTTTTAAATTGATAAGTAAAAGATAGATGTCATTGAAGAATGAAAATAAGTATACAAAAAGTCAAATGAATGACTAGACTCAATTTTTAGGTCTTCCATTAAAAATATAGAGAAAATATAAGAAGGAACAGTTTCTGAAAATCTATTCCCAAAGAAATCTTGTCTCTATCATTTCATGAAATAAACCTATCATTTCTATAGCTTTAATTAAATGAAATATTGAATTGTTTTATTGATTTTTATTATTAAGATAAAGTTAAAGTAAAGTTTCATGATTTTTATCAGAGAGAAAGAGAGAGTGAAAGGTGGGAAGAAAGTTCCATGTACCTGTCACTTTAAAATCATTTGCATACAGGAGATATCCAGGTAATTTCTTAAGCTTTGGAGACAAAAAAGAGGATGTTTTGATTATTAAATTTTGTTTGTTACATTTTCCAAGGATGGCACCTCTTCATCAATTCTTGATTCTTGTTCTATTCAATTGTCCCCTTCAGCAAACAGTCTCCATTTTCGCCATCTTTGTTTTTGTTTTCCTCTAAGAAAAACAAAAGAACAATCTTTTTCACGCACTTTCAGTCAACAAATTTAAAAATCATTCTTTTGAAAGTTCGAACTCACCTTCCCATACTTTTTTTTCTCTTCCTCTTTCTTTCCTCCCGTTAGAATTTTCTACATAAATACATACATATATATATGTATGTGTGTATATATAT
>OZ038520.1:14043938-14046438 GCA_964036315.1 Acanthosepion esculentum
TATATTTACATAATCTATACCTATACATATCAATATAGCAAATCCTAATACTATATTTTTATCACACACACACACACACACACACACATATATATATCCATATGAAATGAGAACGAATTGAATTCCGACGTTCAAAAGAAGGCTCAATACAATAGTAGAGCAATATTATTTATTTTAGGATATTATATCAAAAACATGTGAATAACGCTACACAAATGCAATCATGTTTCGATGTGTATTAACCCATCTCATCAAGCGTTATTAAATAACTGGATAGTAGACAATTTATTGAAATTTGATAAATTGTCTACTCACCAGTTATTTATTAATGCCTGATGAGGTGTGTTAATACAAGTCGAAACATGATTGCATTTGTGTAGCGATATTTACATGTTTTGGAATATTCTAAAATAAAGTATATATATATATGTATATATATATATATATATATATATATATATATATATATATATATATATATATATACTTAGACCTAGAGAGCCAGACAAACCTACCACGGTTTCACCTAAACGGATCGTCAGGGAAGGCCGGCTCCCTGGGACTCTCTAGGTCTAACTAGGTCTGCTCTACTCACTGTATTGAGCACTTTATTTAGTTTTTTTGCGTACTCGTATCGTTTTTTTTTCTTTGGGCCTTGGACTTGCATGCTACCCTTTGGTATTGGTTTGATTATTTGCAAATCAAGATACCGAAGGTTTTCCGATCGAGTATAGTGTCTTATACTTATAAGATTTCTACTACTACTACTACTACTACTACTAATAATAATAATATATATATATATATATATATATATATATATATATATATACAAAGAGAAAGAGAGAGAGGCAATTTGAAATTGACATATATGCATATGATGATAGTGGCTATCAACACGTAAATCGAGTCTGAGTATTCTGAACCAAGTTAATATAAGTTACTGACTCTATAAATCAAAGTTAACCAACGTAAATTGAAATAACTATAAATTGCATTGACAATTTAGTCTTTTACACTATATCGTAATTACGCTTCAAAAGTACATTCATTTAAATACATGCATACAAGTTGATTGCCAACTGGTTGTCGAGTATGACCATTAGTAGATATCATTGTAAGATTTAGTTTCACTTTGAACGTGTATGTCCCTTTAAACCGGACAAACTTTGAATACTTCTGGAACAAAATTGGCAACATTATATCTACTTTTATGACTTGCAAATAAATAAAAATAATAACGGGTAGCTAGCTAGTCCTTTTTGTAGACGCCTGCTCCGGCACATTTATCTCTGTTCAACACTCACAAAGACCACCTGTGGTTTATACTGCAACTATGCTGAGCGGACCTTAGTTTTCTGGGATTAGCTGTTTGGAGAACGACAGTACACCCAAACCCTCGGTCATGATGACTTGTGATTACATTTTACCACAAACTCCGACGGCTTCAGAACAGTTCCCTCTATTTAAGTTCACTCACAAGTCTTTGGTCAGCCGATGGTTTTTAGTTTTTTTTCTCCAAATATAACTAACATCGACCGATAATATCAAGAAATTACCTTACTGACTAATCGAACATGGTGAGATTCGATCCTGAGTCTGAAAGCGAATATTTTAGTCATTAATTGCATATATACATGCATAAGACATGTATAAGACGATGATATATTAAGAGGTTTCAATATCGACATATATTTGCATGATTCTGGCATTCCTACACTTAAAAACCAATAAAATTTGGTTTTATCATGAGGTAATGTTGGAGTACTCCAGGTTAGTGGCAATTATACTTAAACACTAAAACAATACCTGAGCACCAATCACATCATTAAAGTTTTGGTGGAGACATATTTGATGTTTTTGCACTCGTGAAATACAAGTATGCGCGTTATGATTAATTAGGCTTGATTATTATTGTGTGCAAGACTGAAATGTTCACACAGTGGTAGAAATATTATAACTTATATCAAGTACAGTGTAATTTAAAAGGAAAACACTTGCACGTATTCTTGTATTTTATGTTGGTTTGTATGTTTCTTATAACGGTTGTTTGTATCTGTTAAACTTTTCCAGCCTTTGTATTAACAACAAAAAAAAAAAAAAAAAAGAAAGAAAGAAAGAAAGAAAAAAAGAAAGAAAGAACTGGAACACCTTTATGAAATCTTTTCTTGACGTCTACTTAAGAGATTACAAGTTATCCTCTCAGCCGAGGTTATACTGCGACTAACAACTGAAGAAAATTTGACCTTAGATGGAAGTGAAGAAAAAAAGTAATTCTCACACTTAAAGAGACTGGTTAGCGAAGTCTTGATTTTGCAATAGATCTTGATTCACACGCACGCACGCACGCACGCGCTCGCGCACACACACACACACACACACACACACACACACACACACACACACACACAAATACGTGCAGAGTTTTCATGGTGAATTATTATACATATACATGTTTGGCAAACATTTATACTCGATGTTTAAAATTGTCAAACATTTA
>OZ038520.1:14056438-14110672 GCA_964036315.1 Acanthosepion esculentum
TAAATAAAGAAAGAAAATCGAATTAGACAGAAAGAGATATAGAGAGAATAGGAAAACAGAGAAATAATGAGAAAGAAAGCGAGAATGAGAAAGAAAGCGAGAATGAGAATAATTAAGGGAAGTAGACAAAAGAAATAAAAAATGGCCATGTATGACGAATGAGAATTGAAAACAAGGAAGAAAGACTAATACGTGTAAGTAGATAATGTGGGGAACGGAGTAATTCTTATTTAAGAGTTAGGGATCAGTAAAGTGAAAAATGAAAAGATGGTTGATCAGAAGTCGAAGATAAGAGCGGGAAAGGTACAATAAAAGAAAAGAAAAAGAATTGCAGGAGAGAAAAATTGTGTGAGAGAAAACAAAATGGATGATTTGTTCAGGCAAGCTGTAAGGTAGAAAAATAAAAATGAAGAAACAAAAATGAAACAGTAAAAAAGAAAAGAAAAGAAAAGAAAGAAAGAAAGAAAGAAAGAATGGATGGATGGATGGATGGAAGGAAAATAAGGAAGGGAGGGGGGAAGGTATGAATGCATTCAAATAAATAACGATATCACATGTACGTCAACATGAATTGCCAAAGACATTTGGACAAAATTATTATTATAATGAAAGGAAAGAATATGAGAAATAAACAAAGATAGATGGAGAAAGAGAGAGAGAGAGAGAGAGAGAGACAGACAGACAGACAGAAAGAAGGAAGTTCGAAAGAAAAAGAAAGAAAAAAGAAAGAAAGAAAGAGAGAAAGAAAGAAAGAAAGAAAGATATTCAAGTGATACAGAAGACGATAACATATGAAGGTTAGCATGAATTACCGAAGACTTTTGGACAGAATGATTATTATAATGAAACGAAAGAAAGAAAGAAAAAAAGAAAGAAAGATATTCAAGTGATACAGAAGACGATAACATATGAAGGTCAGCATGAATTACCGGAGACTTTTGGACAGAATGATTATTATAATGAAAAGAAAGAAAGAAACAAAGAAACAAAGAAAGAAACAAACAAACAAGTGATACAAGTGATACAGAAGACTAAATGAAAACGAACATGAATTTCCAAAGACGTTTGGACAGAATGATTAATATAATGAAAGGAAAGAATATGTGAAAAAAGAAAGATGGATGGAAAGTGACAGAGACAAAGAGAGAGTGGGGAGAGAGAGAGAGAGAGAGAAAGAAAGAAAGAAAGAAAGAAAGAAAGAAAGAAAGAAAGAAAGAAAGAAAGAAAGAAAGAAGATATTCAAGTTATGCTTAAGACTATAACATACGAACGTTAGCAGGTACAGGATGATTGAAAAGTAACTGCCTATTTTATCTATGATAGACTCTCCCGTCTAACTATAATTTTTACAATAGGGGAGATTCCATGATACATCAAATAGGGAGTTACTTTTGAATCACCTCGTATTACCAAAGACATATGGACATAACAATTATAAAGAAAGAAAACCATCTATGCAATAGAAAAAACTATAGCACATAAAAGTTAGCATAAAGTCTCAAATAATTATAATGAAAATAAAGAAAGAAAGAAAAACAAAGAAATTAAGTAAAAATAATGCTACAGAAAAGGAAGGTAACTATGCATGCAATAAAGAGTGTCTTGCATATTTTGAATAAGTATAGGAGAGTTCATATAAACTCATTCGAGATATAACTTTATCACGATTAGTTATGTTTACAAGACAAGGTTATTGGAAGGGGAATAGACAGCCAATAAAGCATGAAGCCAATCGAGGAAGAGTAAATAGAAAGATAAACAGATGAAATGAAAGAAATAATGGCAAAAGAATAAAAGAGAGAAATTAGGAAAAAGATGGCAAAGTTACTGAAAGAAATGTAAAAATGTAGATATATGCAGTCAAAGAAATATAATGAAAGTTACAACATTCATGTGAACTAAAAGAAGGAAAAAGACATCCAAGTGATACAAAAGATTATAACATGTGAATTGTTGCATTTGGATGGGATTATTATTATTATAATGAAAAGCTAAGAAAGAAAGAAAGAAAGAAAGAAAGAAAGAAAGAAAAAAAAAAAGAAAGAAAGGGCGAAGAGATTCGAGTGATAGAGAATAAGATTACATCTGAACGTTAGCTTGAATTACCAAAAGCTTTTGCACATGATTATTATTATAAAGAAAAGAAAAGAAAAGAAAGAAAGAAAGAAAGAAAGAAAGAACAGACAAACAAACAAACAAACAAAGATAAAGAAAGAAAGAAAGAAAGAATGAAAGAAAGAAAGATATTCAAGTGATACAGAAGACGATAACATATGAAGGTTAACATGAATTACCAAAGACTTTTGGACAGAAAGATTATTATAATGAAAAGAGAGAAAGAAAGGAAGAAAGAAAGAAAGAAAGAAAGATATTCAAGTGATACAGAAGACGATAACATATGAAGGTTAGCATGAATTACCAAAGACTTTTGGACAGAAAGATTATTATAATGAAAAGAGAGAAAGAAAGGAAGAAAGAAAGAAAGAAAGAAAGATATTCAAGTGATACAGAAGACGATAACATATGAAGGTTAGCATGAATTACCAAAGACTTTTGGACAGAATGATTATTATAATGAAAAGAAAGAAAGAAAGAAAGAAAGATATTCAAGTGATACAGAAGACGATAACATATGAAGGTTAGCATGAATTACCAAAGACTTTTGGACAGAATGATTATTATAATGAAAAGAAAGAAAGAAAGAAAGAAAGAAAGATATTCAAGTGATACAGAAGTCGATAACATATGAAGGTTAACATGGATTATCAAAGCTCTTTGAGCAGAATGATCATTATAAGGAAAAAATGAAAGATGGAAGGAAAGAAAGGGAATAATTCTAATAATTAATAATTACATACATATATATATATATATATATATATATATATATGTATATATATGTATACATATATATATATATATATATATGTATATGTGTGTGTGTGTGTGTGTGTGTGTGTGTGTGTGTGTGTGTGTGTGTGTGTGTGTGTGTGTGTGTGCGGGTCACGCGTGTGAGCTTGTAAAACAAAGAAAACGAAAATATAATAAATCAACGTATTCAAGCAAATCGTAAAAGACGCAAAAATGGTGAAATCGAGGATGAGGGTGAAAAGAAGAAAAGAAAGACAGAAATAGAAAATGAAAAGGAAAACTGGTGAGGGTTAGGGGACAGTTAAGTTTTTTGTTAGACGCTGGTCGCCATAGCAACAAAACCAACCACGCAAACTGTCGACTTTTTTGTTGGGAGCTGAAAATTCTCTGACTTTAAGAGCGAAAACTCTTTTGTGTTGCTAGCCACTTTCTATTATCCTCTATCATTTATTTATTTATTTTTCTCCTGCAGTCTGTTGTTGGGTTGGGACGTGAAGTTCTGCTTAAGAATAAAAACTGAAAGAAAAATTATTTGGAGAGAAGTATATGTATTAAGGGGGGAGGGGTTGCAGAAAAGGAAGGAAGAAAGAAACACATAATACTAAAAGGAATACGAGAAAGAGAGGGTTGAAGGAAAGATATACAATGAAAAAAATACGACAGGATTATTTAAATTGGAAGAAATAATTATTAGATAGGAAAGTAAAGGCAAGGAATTGTTTTCAATACCATTACAACTTTTCGCTTATTTGAGACCAATACGACTACTTTTAATTATGATATCTTATTGACATGATTAGTAACGTGGGTCATCGTCACACAATTTCTACAGAGAAATTTTCAAACATCTTATTTTAAATATGAGTTATAAATATAGAATGGATATTTCCCTTGTAATTTCCTTGTCTTGAGTACATAGCTATTCGTGAAAATGTTATATCTCGAACCAGTGTACATGGACACACTAATACTTATTATTTTATGCATAATTACCTCCCTATTCAGTAACTTTATTTTTACTTACTTTTTTTATCTCTTTGTGGTTTCGTTATAGTCTTTGGCAATTCATGCTAACCTTCATATGTTATCGTCTTCTGTATCGCTTGAATATCTTTCTTTCTTTCGTTTTTTCATTCATACTTCCTTTCTTTCTTTTCATTATAATAATAATTCTGTCCAAAAATCTTTGGCAATTCATGATAACCTTCATGTGTTATCGTCTTCTGTATCACTTGAATGCTTTTCTTTCTTTCTTTCTTTCTTTCTTTCTTTCTTTCTTTCTTTCTTTCTTTCTTTCTTTCTGTTCATTATAATAATCATTCCGCCCAAAAGTCTTTGGTATTTCATGCTAACCTTCATATGTTATCGTCTTCTGTATCACTTGAATGTCTTTCTTTCTTTCTTTCTTTCTTTCTTTCTTTCTTTCTTTCTTTCTTTCTTTTCATTATAATAATGATTCTGTCCAAAAGTCTTTGGTAATTCATGCTAATCTTCATATGTTATCGTCTTCTGTATCACTTGAATGTCTTTCTTTCTTTCTTCCTTTCTTTCTCTCTTTTCATTATAATAATGATTCTGTCCAAAAGTCTTTGGTAATTCATGCTAATCTTCATATGTTATCGTCTTCTGTATCACTTGAATATCTTTCTTTCTTTCTTTCTTTCTTTCTTTCCTTCTTTCCTTCTTTCTTTTCTTCTTTCTTTCTTTCTTTCTTTTCATTATAATAATCATTCTGTCCAAAAGTCTTTGGTAATTCATGCTAACCTTCATATGTTATCGTCTTCTGTATCACTTGAATATCTTTCTTTCTTTTTTCTTTCTTTCTTTCTTTCTTTTTTCCTTTCTTTCTTTCTTTCTTTCTTTCTTTCTTTCTTTCTTTCTTTCTTTCTTTCTTTCTTTCTTTCTGTTCATTATAATAATTTTTCTGTCCAAAAGTCTTTAGTAATTTATGCTAACGTTCATATGTTTTTCTTTTTTGTCGTTATAATCATTCTGTCCAAATTTTTTCAGAAATTTATGTTAACGTTCATATCTTTTTTTATCACATGGATATCTTTCGTTTTTTCTGTTTTGTTTGTTTTTTGCTTTTCATTATAAGATAAGTGTAATTGTCATACATTTCATACAGCTCATTTTAAATATTAAAGATATAATATAATTCTTATTATTCTTCTTTATATTCTTTTGAATATTCATTTTGATTTTCCTAAATAGAAAACGTTTTTAATTAAAAATATAATTAAAAAGCTATTATTAAAAAAATGAATTTGTAAATTTCAAAAAGTCAACTAGGTTTCTTTATTTTCAATGTGATATTTTAAATCGATTTTTTATCAATGTGACTTATCTAGAAGTGACTTTTCGCGTTCCGAGCAATAAACAAAGATGTTGCAGACATTTGTACATACATTTCTAAGAATAAATTAAGAAGGAAGTCTTATCTTAACGGACGTGTTTCATCCTCTGACAGATTTTATCAAGACAAATGTAAGGATTTAATTTTGCAACAAGTAATACGCAATGTTGTTAGCTTTCTCATAATGTTTAAAATATTAGAACGCTCATAAATATACTTCAGGCTAACTGAAAATCAAGGTAAACTATGAAGGATTTGTTGATGTAATTTAATACGTAATGGACGAAGGTGAGAAAATGCTGCTATAATTGTTACTGCTCTGCTTTTTTTTTTGTATAATGTAATTATTATTTTAGCTTAAGTTTATATTATATATTATATATTTAAAATAATAGAAGGTTATGAATTTAACCATTAATTTTTAATGTTTTTTAAAGATATGCATGTTGTCTTGGGAAAGAAGTATTTCTTTTAAGGAAGGAGATATTTGAAAAATCCGAGGCTTAGATTTATATATTGGCAAGATACAATAGCGGCAATCAAAAGTATTTTAATTAAGTTATTTTCTTTTTAGTGTGAGATTTTTGATCGAAATTTTGTTTTAATTTACTTCTATGCATAAACTAATGCATTTGATAAAGTGTCGTGTACAAAAGCATTTTAATGTTCAAAGATATTTTTTTTAATTTCTGCAAGTTTGTATTACAATTTTTACAGTTTTACGGTTACGTGCTTGTGACGCCTACAAATGGTAAAGTCAGAATTTCTTGTAGTTTTACTTGACGGAGGTATTCAGAAAGCCAGTTAACTGATAATCACAGTTAAATCTCTAAAGCGATATAAGTAATATATATATATATATATATATATATATATATATATATATATATATATATATATATATATATATATATATATATATATATATATATATATATATCAGTAGAACTTTGTTGCTTAGCTGAAATATAATAACTTCATTCAAACATGTTTCATTGAATAGTATAGACGCCATGTGTCCTCAAGTACTTTTGGCACAGTAGATATAGGCGTTAGTTAGATCCAGTGACAGGACCCAAAGAGTGTGAGTTCAATACCTGATTAAGGCGGTGCAAAACTTGGAGAGGGGAATTAACAGGAGACAACTGATAAGTGACATCCATTAGACATGGCACGTGGAACTAGAACCGTCTACCCCAGCGAGCGAAATAAAAGTTTCAATTCGACATTCCAACAACCTGAAGAAGGCCGGAGCGTACAACGACCGAAACGTTGTGATAAATATGGCAACAAAGATGAGTACAATAGACCGAATAATGTAAATAATGTACATAATACCTCATCTCAGAAATATAGACAGATACTGAATGCGATGTAGTTTATTTTTATCCTTCCAACGTACTTTTGACTTCTTCCAACATCATCCTCAAGGGAAGATCACAAGGAGAAACTTATTGTAATTGCGATAAAATCTGAATTTCGTTGTGAGGGCGATGTTTGAGAAACACACGTAAACGCGCTCTTTTGTAGCTATTGAATTTATCGCAAAACAAGCGTCCTAATATAAGGCAGCTGACCGAAAAAATTGGTAGCACGCAAAATGACATGATATATATATATATATATATATATATATATATATATATATATATATGTCGATTGATTGATTCATTTACTGGTTGATTGATTGATAGATATTTTTTTACGTTTTATAAATCTTTTGCATGTTATTTAAAGCAAAAAATAATTTTGATTGAAGGAATGTTTGAGAGATAATGATTTAATGATATATCAATATAAAGAACACTATCGAAATTGGAACACGGCTCTCAGATTTCCAATTCCATTACAACTGTATCATAAGACCAATGGTTAAAGCTGGCTTTGAGACAGGGAAGGCTGCACGTCTTGGTGAACATCATCCTTCTTCAAATCTTGTGAACTGGCGGCACAGAATCACAAACAAAGAAGTATTTAAAATAATAGGAACCATTTGAAACTTTTAACAGCAATAATAAGTAAAATAGATAGTAACTTGAAGAGAAAATATTAACTTAATTAAGATATTAATATACCACAGTACGTCAAATAAAAAGTTAGTAAGGAAACCCCCATTAATTCTGGAAAGAGGAATAACACGAGCTATTTAATTCGAGAAAACTATTTCCCTGAAAATGTGTTTTAAATAAAAAAATCTCTAAAAAGCAACAAAAAAAACGTTTGAAAATACTGTTAAATTTGAAACAGTAGACAAATTAATAGTATTAATGGTTGAAAGTGTGATAGAATATAATAAGTAATAATTCACAGACCTAATATACAAAGACATGTGGCTATTGACTGATTTTGGAAAAGAATAAATTCAGAGTAATGTATTAGTAAATTATAAAGTTTTAACTTTGCAGATGACTGCTTCCATCTTTAGAAAAGCCAAAGCACCCGCAATAAAAAAACTTAAAAAAACTGAAGTAGCCAAATAAAAATCCGAAGTATGACCAACAAAGACAAAAACAAAAAATCGATCAAGATCTTTCTTTCCAAAGCTCACTATTCTACCCAAAAACTTTATCCACTTTCTGTTAGTCCAACACAGACTAACACTTAATTCTGTCTTGATTCGCATGAAAAACTAAAGTATTATGTACAATATAAAAATGATTTGTATGACTTGATTACAGAGCATGGATTTTAAAATCTATTCCATTGATTGATAGTTATATAACACATGTTTGTCTATCTCTCTTACTCTGTGTGCGTGAGTGTATGTGTGTGTATGTTTGCGTGTGTGTGTGTGCAAAATCTGGGATGTGTCACGAAGAGCTAAGTTTGAATGCTAATGAGGACTTAAAAAGATTACTAAAGTTAATTTTCTCTATATGATAACTGTATGCGTTGAACTTTGCTGAATTCAACTTTCCCAGCAAATGTAAACACAAGAATGTCAAAAGAAAATACTAGTAATCATTAATGTTATATTTTACTTCAGCAAAATAAAACAAATAATCTCTAGCAAACATAAATAAATCTTCGAGTAACAGGCAAAGTTTTAAGGATATTCATCAAGACATTACCAAGTCCTTATCTAAAATAATACTTTCTTCTGGCCTACTTAATTATTAACTATATAGTTGTATTCTCGTGTATATTTTTGGATTGTAGGTTTATTTACACTAACTGAGTGAACAACTTATTTATGTAAAAGATCATAACAATTGCTTAAAGAGATTTAAAAAATGTTGACATATTTAATCTTTTTATATAATGTAATTCTGTAAAATTAATATAAATACAATGACATAATATATTTTTAAAGATTCCATTGTCCAAATGACGTACAATAAAACAATGTATTAATTGCCGTGTGTGATCATGGCTCGCCACTATTTCTTATTCTTTGTAGTGCTATACAATATTTGTCTCCAAACACAACTTCCCAGCCACTTTTCAGACAACCATGTAACCAAGACCATGTCTCAATACATTTTCATTGTAGAGCTATCCAATATGTGCCTTCTTACAAAACTACCCAATCTCTGTCATGCCAACCATTTCATCAAGCTCATAGCTGACCACAATTTCTTATTCTTTGTAGAGCTATCCAATATATGTCTTCTTGCACAACATCCCAGCCTCATTTCGGCCAAAGATCTAATCAAGCTCATGGCTGACCACAATTTCTTATTGCATGTAGTGCTATACAATATATGTCTTCTTACACAACATCCCAGCCTCATTTCGGCCAAACATTCAATCAAGCTCATGGCTGACCACAATTTCTTATTGCATGTAGCGCTATGCAATATATGTCTTCTTACACAACATCCCAGCCTCATTTCGGCCAAACATTCAATCAAGCTCATGGCTGACCACAATTTCTTATTGCATGTAGCGCTATGCAATATATGTCTTCTTACACAACATCCCAGCCTCATTTCGCCCAAACATTCAATCAAGCTCATGGCTGACCACAATTTCTTATTGCATGTAGCGCTATGCAATATATGTCTTCTTACACAACACCCCAGCCTCATTTCGGCCAAACATTCAATCAAGCTCATGGCTGACCACAATTTCTTATTGCATGTAGCGCTATGCAATATATGTCTTCTTACACAACATCCCAGCCTCATTTCGGCCAAACATTCAATCAAGCTCATGGCTGACCACAATTTCTTCTTGCATGTAGCGTTATCCAATATATGTCTTCTTACACAACATCCCAGCCTCATTTCGGCCAAACATTCAATCAAGCTCATGGCTGACCACAATTTCTTATTGCATGTAGCCCTATGCAATATATGTCTTCTTACACAACATCCCAGACTCATTTCGGCCAAACATTCAATCAAGCTCATGGCTGACCACAATTTCTTATTGCATGTAGCGCTATGCAATATATGTCTTCTTACACAACACCCCAGCCTCATTTCGGCCAAACATTCAATCAAGCTCATGGCTGACCACAATTTCTTATTGCATGTAGCGCTATGCAATATATGTCTTCTTACACAACACCCCAGCCTCATTTCGGCCAAACATTCAATCAAGCTCATGGCTGACCAGAATTTCTTATTGCATGTAGCGCTATGCAATATATGTCTTCTTACACAACATCCCAGCCTCATTTCGGCCAAACATTCAATCAAGCTCATGGCTGACCACAATTTCTTATTGCATGTAGCGCTATGCAATATATGTCTTCTTACACAACATCCCAGCCTCATTTCGGCCAAACATTCAATCAAGCTCATGGCTGACCACAATTTCTTATTGCATGTAGCGCTATGCAATATATGTCTTCTTACACAACATCCCAGACTCATTTCGGCCAAACATTCAATCAAGCTCATGGCTGACCACAATTTCTTATTGCATGTAGTGCTATGCAATATATGTCTTCTTACACAACATCCAAGCCTCATTTCGGCCAAACATTCAATCAAGCTCATGGCTGACCACAATTTCTTATTGCATGTAGCGCTATGCAGTATATGTCTTCTTACACAACATCCCAGCCTCATTTCGGCCAAACATTCAATCAAGCTCATGGCTGACCACAATTTCTTATTGCATGTAGCGCTATACAATATATGTCTTCTTGCACAACATCCCAGCCTCATTTCGGCCAAACATTCAATCAAGCTCATGGCTGACCACAATTTCTTATTGCATGTAGCGCTATGCAATATATGTCTTCTTACACAACATCCCAGCCTCATTTCGGCCAAACATTCAATCAAGCTCATGGCTGACCACAGTTTCTTATTCTTTGTAGAGCTATCCAATATATGTCTTCTTACACAACATCCCAGTCTCATTTCGACCAAACATTCAATCAAGCTCATGGCTGACCACAATTTCTTATTGCATGTAGCGCTATCCAATATATGTCTTCTTGCACAACATCCCAGCTTCATTTCGGCCAAACATTCAATCAAGCTCATGGCTGACCACAATTTCTTATTGCATGTAGCGCTATCCAATATATGTCTTCTTACACAACACCCCAGCCTCATTTCGGCCAAACATTCAATCAAGCTCATGGCTGACCACAATTTCTTATTGCATGTAGCGCTATACAATATAAGTCTTCTTACACAACATCCCAGCCTCATTTCGGCCAAACATTCAATCAAGCTCATGGCTGACCACAATTTCTTATTGCATGTAGCGCTATCCAATATATGTCTTCTTACACAACATCCCAGTCTCATTTCGGCCAAACATTCAATCAAGATCATGGCTGACCACAATTTCTTATTCTTTGTAGAGCTATCCAATATATGTCTTCTTATACAACATCCCAGCCTCATTTCGGCCAAACATTCAATCAAGCTCATGGCTGACCACAATTTCTTTTTGCATGTAGCGCTATACAATATATGTCTTCTTACACAACATTCCAGTCTCATTTCGGCCAAACATTCAATCAAGCTAATGGCTGACCACAATTTCTTACTGCATGTAGCGCTATACAATATATGTCTTCTTACACAACATCCCACCCTCATTTCGGCCAAACATTCAATCAAGCTCATGGCTGACCACAATTTCTTATTGCATGTAGCGCTATACAATATATGTCTTCTTACACAACATCCCAGCCTCATTTCGGCCAAACATTCAATCAAGCTGATGGCTGACCACAATTTCTTATTGCATGTAGCGCTATCCAATATATGTCTTCTTACACAACATCCCAGCCTCATTTCGGCCAAAAATTCAATCAAACTCATGGCTGACCACAATTTCTTATTGCATGTAGCGCTATACAATATAAGTCTTCTTACACAACATCCCAGTCTCATTTCGGCCAAACATTCAATCAATCTCATGGCTGACCACAATTTCTTATTGCATGTAGCGCTATCCAATATATGTCTTCTTACACAACATCCCAGCCTCATTTCGGCCAAACATTCAATCAAGCTCATGGCTGACCACAATTTCTTATTGCATGTAGCGCTATCCAATATATGTCTTCTTACACAACATCCCAGTCTCATTTCGGCCAAACATTCAATCAAGATCATGGCTGACCACAATTTCTTATTCTTTGTAGAGCTATCCAATATATGTCTTCTTATACAACATCCCAGCCTCATTTCGGCCAAACATTCAATCAAGCTCATGGCTGACCACAATTTCTTTTTGCATGTAGCGCTATACAATATATGTCTTCTTACACAACATCCCAGTCTCATTTCGGCCAAACATTCAATCAAGCTAATGGCTGACCACAATTTCTTACTGCATGTAGCGCTATACAATATATGTCTTCTTACACAACATCCCAGCCTCATTTCGGCCAAACATTCAATCAAGCTCATGGCTGACCACAATTTCTTATTGCATGTAGCGCTATACAATATATGTCTTCTTACACAACATCCCAGCCTCATTTCGGCCAAACATTCAATCAAGCTGATGGCTGACCACAATTTCTTATTGCATGTAGCGCTATCCAATATATGTCTTCTTACACAACATCCCAGCCTCATTTCGGCCAAAACTCAATCAAGCTCATGGCTGACCACAATTTCTTATTGCATGTAGCGCTATCCAATATATGTCTTCTTACACAACATCCCAGCCTCATTTCGGCCAAACATTCAATCAAGCTCATGGCTGACCACAATTTCTTATTGCATGTAGCGCTATCCAATATATGTCTTCTTACACAACATCCCAGCCTCATTTCGGCCAAACATTCAATCAAGCTCATGGCTGACCACAATTTCTTATTGCATGTAGCGCTATCCAATATATGTCTTCTTACACAACATCCCAGCCTCATTTCGGCCAAACATTCAATCAAGCTCATGGCTGACCACAATTTCTTATTGCATGTAGCGCTATACAATATATGTGTCTTCTTACACAACATCCCAGCCTCATTTCGGCCAAACATTCAATCAAGCTCATGGCTGACCTCTATTTCTTATTGCATGTAGCGCTATCCAATATATGTCTTCTTGCACAACATTCCAGCCTCATTTCGGCCAAACATTCAATCAAGCTCATGGCTGACCACAATTTCTTATTGCATGTAGCGCTATACAATATATGTCTTCTTGCACAACATCCCAGCCTCATTTCGGCCAAACATTTAATCAAGCTCATGGCTGACCACAATTTCTTATAGCATGTAGCGCTATCCAATATATGTCTTCTTGCACAACATCCCAGCCTCATTTCGGCCAAACATTCAATCAAGCTCATGGCTGACCACAATTTCTTATTGCATGTAGCGCTATGCAATATATGTCTTCTTACACAACATCCCAGCCTCATTTCGGCCAAACATTCAATCAAGCTCATGGCTGACCACAATTTCTTATTGCATGTAGCGCTATACAATATATGTCTTCTTACACAACATCCCAGCCTCATTTCGGCCAAACATTCAATCAAGCTCATGGCTGACCACAATTTCTTATTGCATGTAGCGCTATGCAATATATGTCTTCTTACACAACATCCCAGCCTCATTTCGGCCAAACATTCAATCAAGCTCATGGCTGACCACAGTTTCTTATTCTTTGTAGAGCTATCCAATATATGTCTTCTTACACAACATCCCAGGCTCATTTCGGCCAAACATTCAATCAAGCTCATGGCTGACCACAATTTCTTATTGCATGTAGCGCTATCCAATATATGTCTTCTTGCACAACATCCCAGCTTCATTTCGGCCAAATATTCAATCAAGCTCATGGCTGACCACAATTTCTTATTGCATGTAGCGCTATCCAATATATGTCTTCTTACACAACATCCCAGCCTCATTTCGGCCAAACATTCAATCAAGCTCATGGCTGACCACAATTTCTTATTGCATGTAGCGCTATACAATATAAGTCTTCTTACACAACATCCCAGTCTCATTTCGGCCAAACATTCAATCAATCTCATGGCTGACCACAATTTCTTATTGCATGTAGCGCTATCCAATATATGTCTTCTTACACAACATCCCAGCCTCATTTCGGCCAAACATTTTATCAAGCTCATGGCTGACCACAATTTCTTATTGCATGTAGCGTTATCCAATATATGTCTTCTTGCACAACATCCCAGCTTCATTTCGGCCGCACATTTTATCAAGCTCATGGCTGACCACAATTTCTTATTGCATGTAGCGCTATCCAATATATGTCTTCTTACACAACATCCCAGCCTCATTTCGGCCAAACATTCAATCAAGATCATGGCTGACCACAATTTCTTATTGCATGTAGCGCCATACAATATAAGTCTTCTTACACAACATCCCAGCCTCATTTCGGCCAAACATTTTATCAAGCTCATGGCTGACCACAATTTCTTATTGCATGTAGCGTTATCCAATATATGTCTTCTTGCACAACAACCCAGCCTAATTTCGGCCAAATATTTTACCAAGCTCATGGCTGACCACAATTTCTTATTGCATGTAGCGCTATACAATATATGTCTTCTTACACAACATCCCAGCCTCATTTAGGCCAAACATTTTATCAAGCTCATGGCTGACCACAATTTCTTATTGCATGTAGCGCTATCCAATATATGTCTTCTTACACAACATCCCAGCCTCATTTCGGCCAAACATTCAATCAAGCTCATGGCTGACCACAATTTCTTATTGCATGTAGCGCTATCCAATATATGTCTTCTTACACAACATCCCAGCCTCATTTCGGCCAAATATTTTATCAAGCTCATGGCTGACCACAATTTCTTATTGCATGTAGCGCTATCCAATATATGTCTTCTTGCACAACAACCCAGCCTCATTTCGGCCAAACATTTTATCAAGCTCATGGCTGACCACAATTTCTTATTGCATGTAGCGCTAACCAATATATGTCTTCTTGCACAACATCCCAGCCTCATTTCGGCCAAACATTCAGTCAAGCTCATGGCTGACCACAATTTCTTATTGCATGTAGCGCTATCCAATATATGTCTTCTTACACAACATCCCAGCCTCATTTCGGCCAAACATTTTATCAACCTCATGGCTGACCACAATTTCTTATTGCATGTAGCGCTATCCAATATATGTCTTCTTGCACAACATCCCAGCCTCATTTCGGCCAAACATTCAATCAAGCTCATGGCTGACCACAATTTCTTATTGCATGTAGCGCTATCCAATATATGTCTTCTTACACAACATCCCAGCCTCATTTCGGCCAAACATTTTATCAAGTTCATGGCTGACCACAATTTCTTATTGCATGTAGCGCTATCCAATATATGTCTTCTTACACAACATCCCAGCCTCATTTCGGCCAAACATTCAATCAAGCTCATGGCTGACCACAATTTCTTATTGCATGTAGCGCTATCCAATATATGTCTTCTTGCACAACATCCCAGCCTCATTTCGGCCAAACATTCAATCAAGCTAATGGCTGACCACAATTTCTTATTGCATGTAGCGCTATCCAATATATGTCTTCTTACACAACATCCCAGCCTCATTTCGGCCAAACATTCAATCAAGCTCATGGCTGACCACAATTTCTTATTGCATGTAGCGCTATCCAATATATGTCTTCTTACACAACATCCCAGCCTCATTTCGGCCAAACATTCAATCAAGCTCATGGCTGACCACAATTTCTTTTTGCATGTAGCGCTATACAATATATGTCTTCTTACACAACATCCCAGTCTCATTTCGGCCAAACATTCAATCAAGCTAATGGCTGACCACAATTTCTTACTACATGTAGCGCTATACAATATATGTCTTCTTACACAACATCCCAGCCTCATTTCGGCCAAACATTCAATCAAGCTCATGGCTGACCACAATTTCTTATTGCATGTAGCGCTATCCAATATATGTCTTCTTACACAACATCCCAGCCTCATTTCGGCCAAATATTTTATCAAGCTCATGGCTGACCACAATTTCTTATTGCATGTAGCGCTATCCAATATATGTCTTCTTGCACAACAACCCAGCCTCATTTCGGCCAAACATTTTATCAAGCTCATGGCTGACCACAATTTCTTATTGCATGTAGCGCTAACCAATATATGTCTTCTTGCACAACATCCCAGCCTCATTTCGGCCAAACATTCAGTCAAGCTCATGGCTGACCACAATTTCTTATTGCATGTAGCGCTATCCAATATATGTCTTCTTACAGAACATCCCAGCCTCATTTCGGCCAAACATTTTATCAAGCTCATGGCTGACTACAATTTCTTATTGCATGTAGCGCTATCCAATATATGTCTTCTTGCACAACATCCCAGCCTCATTTCGGCCAAACATTCAATCAAGCTCATGGCTGACCACAATTTCTTATTGCATGTAGCGCTATCCAATATATGTCTTCTTACACAACATCCCAGCCTCATTTCGGCCAAACATTTTATCAAGCTCATGGCTGACCACAATTTCTTATTGCATGTAGCGCTATCCAATATATGTCTTCTTACACAACATCCCAGCCTCATTTCGGCCAAACATTCAATCAAGCTCATGGCTGACCACAATTTCTTATTGCATGTAGCGCTATCCAATATATGTCTTCTTACACAACATCCCAGCCTCATTTCGGCCTAACATTCAATCAAGCTCATGGCTGACCACAATTTCTTATTGCATGTAGCGCTATCCAATATATGTCTTCTTACACAACATCCCAGCCTCATTTCGGCCAAACATTCAATCAAGCTCATGGCTGACCACAATTTCTTATTGCATGTAGCGCTATCCAATATATGTCTTCTTACACAACATCCCAGCCTCATTTCGGCCAAACATTCAATCAAGCTCATGGCTGACCACAATTTCTTTTTGCATGTAGCGCTATACAATATATGTCTTCTTACACAACATCCCAGTCTCATTTCGGCCAAACATTCAATCAAGCTAATGGCTGACCACAATTTCTTACTGCATGTAGCGCTATACAATATATGTCTTCTTACACAACATCCCAGCCTCATTTCGGCCAAACATTCAATCAAGCTCATGGCTGACCACAATTTCTTATTGCATGTAGCGCTATACAATATATGTCTTCTTACACAACATCCCAGCCTCATTTCGGCCAAACATTCAATCAAGCTGATGGCTGACCACAATTTCTTATTGCATATAGCGCTATCCAATATATGTCTTCTTACACAACATCCCAGCCTCATTTCGGCCAAACATTCAATCAAGCTCATGGCTGACCTCTATTTCTTATTGCATGTAGCGCTATCCAATATATGTCTTCTTGCACAACATCCCAGCCTCATTTCGGCCAAACATTCAATCAAGTTCATGGCTGACCACAATTTCTTATTGCATGTAGCGCTATACAATATATGTCTTCTTGCACAACATCCCAGCCTCATTTCGGCCAAACATTTAATCAAGCTCATGGCTGACCACAATTTCTTATTGCATGTAGCGCTATCCAATATATGTCTTCTTGCACAACATCCCAGCCTCATTTCGGCCAAACATTCAATCAAGCTCATGGCTGACCACAATTTCTTATTGCATGTAGCGCTATACAATATATGTCTTCTTACACAACATCCCAGCTTCATTTCGGCCGCACATTTTATCAAGCTCATGGCTGACCACAATTTCTTATTGCATGTAGCGCTATCCAATATATGTCTTCTTACACAACATCCCAGCCTCATTTCGGCCAAACATTCAATCAAGCTCATGGCTGACCACAATTTCTTATTGCATGTAGCGCTATACAATATAAGTCTTCTTACACAACATCCCAGCCTCATTTCGGCCAAACATTTTATCAAGCTCATGGCTGACCACAATTTCTTATTGCATGTAGCGCTATCCAATATATGTCTTCTTACACAACATCCCAGCCTCATTTCGGCCAAACATTCAATCAAGCTCATGGCTGACCACAATTTCTTATTGCATGTAGCGCTATCCAATATATGTCTTCTTACACAACATCCCAGCCTCATTTCGGCCAAATATTTTATCAAGCTCATGGCTGACCACAATTTCTTATTGCATGGAGCGCTATCCAATATATGTCTTCTTGCACAACAACCCAGCCTCATTTCGGCCAAACATTTTATCAAGCTCATGGCTGACCACAATTTCTTATTGCATGTAGCGCTAACCAATATATGTCTTCTTGCACAACATCCCAGCCTCATTTCGGCCAAACATTCAGTCAAGCTCATGGCTGACCACAATTTCTTATTGCATGTAGCGCTATCCAATATATGTCTTCTTACACAACATCCCAGCCTCATTTCGGCCAAACATTTTATCAAGCTCATGGCTGACCACAATTTCTTATTGCATGTAGCGCTATCCAATATATGTCTTCTTGCACAACATCCCAGCCTCATTTCGGCCAAACATTCAATCAAGCTCATGGCTGACCACAATTTCTTATTGCATGTAGCGCTATCCAATATATGTCTTCTTACACAACATCCCAGCCTCATTTCGGCCAAACATTTTATCAAGCTCATGGCTGACCACAATTTCTTATTGCATGTAGCGCTATCCAATATATGTCTTCTTACACAACATCCCAGCCTCATTTCGGCCAAACATTCAATCAAGCTCATGGCTGACCACAATTTCTTATTGCATGTAGCGCTATCCAATATATGTCTTCTTGCACAACATCCCAGCCTCATTTCGGCCAAACATTCAATCAAGCTCATGGCTGACCACAATTTCTTATTGCATGTAGCGCTATCCAATATATGTCTTCTTACACAACATCCCAGCCTCATTTCGGCCAAACATTCAATCAAGCTCATGGCTGACCACAATTTCTTATTGCATGTAGCGCTATCCAATATATGTCTTCTTACACAACATCCCAGCCTCATTTCGGCCAAACATTCAATCAAGCTCATGGCTGACCACAATTTCTTATTGCATGTAGCGCTATCCAATATATGTCTTCTTACACAACATCCCAGCCTCATTTCGCCCAAACATTCAATCATGCTCATGGCTGACCACAATTTCTTATTGCATGTAGCGCTATACAATATATGTCTTCTTACACAACATCCCAGTCTCATTTCGGCCAAACATTCAATCAAGCTCATGGCTGACCACAATTTCTTATTGCATGTAGCGCTATCCAATATATGTCTTCTTACACAACACCCCAGCCTCATTTCGGCCTAACATTCAATCAAGCTCATGGCTGACCACAATTTCTTATTGCATTTAGCGCTATGCAATATATGTCTTCTTACACAACATCCCAGCCTCATTTCGGCCGAACATTCAATCAAGCTCATGGCTTACCACAATTTCTTATTGCATGTAGCGCTATCCAATATATGTCTTCTTACACAACATCCCAGCCTCATTTAGGCCAAACATTCAATTAAGCTCATGGCTGACCACAATTTCTCATTGCATGTAGCACTATACAATATATGTCTTCTTACACAACATCCCAGCATCATTTCGGCCAAACATTCAATCAAGCTCATGGCTGACCACAATTTCTTATTGCATGTAGCGCTATCCAATATATGTCTTCTTACACAACATCCCAGCCACATTTAGGCCAAACATTCAATCAAGCTCATGGCTGACCACAATTTCTTATTGCATGTAGCGCTATCCAATATATGTGTTCTTACACAACATCCCAGCCTCATTTCGGCCAAACATTCAATCAAGCTCATGGCTGACCACAATTTCTTATTGCATGTAGCGCTATCCAATATATGTCTTCTTACACAACATCCCAGCCTCATTTCGGCCAAATATTTTATCAAGCTCATGGCTGACCACAATTTCTTTTTGCATGTAGCGCTATCCAATATATGTCTTCTTGCACAACAACCCAGCCTCATTTCGGCCAAACATTTTATCAAGCTCATGGCTGACCACAATTTCTTATTGCATGTAGCGCTAACCAATATATGTCTTCTTGCACAACATCCCAGCCTCATTTCGGCCAAACATTCAGTCAAGCTCATGGCTGACCACAATTTCTTATTGCATGTAGCGCTATCCAATATATGTCTTCTTACACAACATCCCAGCCTCATTTCGGCCAAACATTTTATCAAGCTCATGGCTGACCACAATTTCTTATTGCATGTAGCGCTATCCAATATATGTCTTCTTGCACGATATCCCAGCCTCATTTCGGCCAAACATTCAGTCAAGCTCATGGCTGACCACAATTTCTTATTGCATGTAGCGCTATCCAATATATGTCTTCTTACACAACATCCCAGCCTCATTTCGGCCAAACATTTTATCAAGCTCATGGCTGACCACAATTTCTTATTGCATGTAGCGCTATCCAATATATGTCTTCTTGCACAACATCCCAGCCTCATTTCGGCCAAACATTCAATCAAGCTCCTGGCTGACCACAATTTCTTATTGCATGTAGCGCTATCCAATATATGTCTTCTTACACAACATCCCAGCCTCATTTCGGCCAAACATTTTATCAAGCTCATGGCTGACCACAATTTCTTATTGCATGTAGCGCTATCCAATATATGTCTTCTTACACAACATCCCAGCCTCATTTCGGCCAAACATTCAATCAAGCTCATGGCTGACCACAATTTCTTATTGCATGTAGCGCTATCCAATATATGTCTTCTTACACAACATCCCAGCCTCATTTCGCCCAAACATTCAATCATGCTCATGGCTGACCACAATTTCTTATTGCATGTAGCGCTATACAATATATGTCTTCTTACACAACATCCCAGTCTCATTTCGGCCAAACATTCAATCAAGCTCATGGCTGACCACAATTTCTTATTGCATGTAGCGCTATCCAATATATGTCTTCTTACACAACACCCCAGCCTCATTTCGGCCTAACATTCAATCAAGCTCATGGCTGACCACAATTTCTTATTGCATTTAGCGCTATGCAATATATGTCTTCTTACACAACATCCCAGCCTCATTTCGGCCAAACATTCAATCAAGCTCATGGCTGACCACAATTTCTTATTGCATGTAGCGCTATCCAATATATGTCTTCTTACACAACATCCCAGCCTCATTTAGGCCAAACATTCAATTAAGCTCATGGCTGACCACAATTTCTCATTGCATGTAGCACTATACAATATATGTCTTCTTACACAACATCCCAGCATCATTTCGGCCAAACATTCAATCAAGCTCATGGCTGACCACAATTTCTTATTGCATGTAGCGCTATCCAATATATGTCTTCTTACACAACATCCCAGCCACATTTAGGCCAAACATTCAATCAAGCTCATGGCTGACCACAATTTCTTATTGCATGTAGCGCTATCCAATATATGTCTTCTTACACAACATCCCATTCTCATTTCGGCCAAACATTCAATCAAGCCCATGGCTGACCACAATTTCTTATTGCATGTAGCGCTATACAATATATGTCTTCTTACACAACATCCCAGCCTCATTTCGGCCAAACATTCAATCAAGCTCATGGCTGACCACAATTTCTTATTGCATGTAGCGCTATCCAATATATGTCTTCTTACACAACATCCCAGCCTCATTTCGGCCAAACATTCAATCAAGCTCATGGCTGACCACAATTTCTTATTGCATGTAGCGCTATCCAATATATGTCTTCTTACACAACATCCCAGCCTCATTTCGGCCAAATATTTTATCAAGCTCATGGCTGACCACAATTTCTTATTGCATGTAGCGCTATCCAATATATGTCTTCTTGCACAACAACCCAGCCTCATTTCGGCCAAACATTTTATCAAGCTCATGGCTGACCACAATTTCTTATTGCATGTAGTGCTAACCAATATATGTCTTCTTGCACAACATCCCAGCCTCATTTCGGCCAAACATTCAGTCAAGCTCATGGCTGACCACAATTTCTTATTGCATGTAGCGCTATCCAATATATGTCTTCTTACACAACATCCCAGCCTCATTTCGGCCAAACATTTTATCAAGCTCATGGCTGACCACAATTTCTTATTGCATGTAGCGCTATCCAATATATGTCTTCTTGCACAACATCCCAGCCTCATTTCGGCCAAACATTCAATCAAGCTCATGGCTGACCACAATTTCTTATTGCATGTAGCGCTATCCAATATATGTCTTCTTACACAACATCCCAGCCTCATTTCGGCCAAACATTTTATCAAGCTCATGGCTGACCACAATTTCTTATTGCATGTAGCGCTATCCAATATATGTCTTCTTACACAACATCCCAGCCTCATTTCGGCCAAACATTCAATCAAGCTCATGGCTGACCACAATTTCTTATTGCATGTAGCGCTATCCAATATATGTCTTCTTGCACAACATCCCAGCCTCATTTCGGCCAAACATTCAATCAAGCTCATGGCAGACCACAATTTCTTATTGCATGTAGCGCTATCCAATATATGTCTTCTTAGACAACATCCCAGCCTCATTTCGGCCAAACATTCAATCAAGCTCATGGCTGACCACAATTTCTTATTGCATGTAGCGCTATCCAATATATGTCTTCTTACACAACATCCCAGCCTCATTTCGGCCAAACATTCAATCAAGCTCATGGCTGACCACAATTTCTTTTTGCATGTAGCGCTATACAATATATGTCTTCTTACACAACATCCCAGTCTCATTTCGGCCAAACATTCAATCAAGCTAATGGCTGACCACAATTTCTTACTGCATGTAGCGCTATACAATATATGTCTTCTTACACAACATCCCAGCCTCATTTCGGCCAAACATTCAATCAAGCTCATGGCTGACCACAATTTCTTATTGCATGTAGCGCTATACAATATATGTCTTCTTACACAACATCCCAGCCTCATTTCGGCGAAACATTCAATCAAGCTGATGGCTGACCACAATTTCTTATTGCATATAGCGCTATCCAATATATGTCTTCTTACACAACACCCCAGCCTCATTTCGGCCAAACATTCAATCAAGCTCATGGCTGACCACAATTTCTTATTGCATGTAGCGCTATCCAATATATGTCTTCTTACACAACATCCCAGCCTCATTTCGGCCAAATATTCAATCAAGCTCATGGCTGACCACAATTTCTTATTGCATGTAGCGCTATCCAATATATGTCTTCTTACACAACATCCCAGCCTCATTTCGGCCAAACATTCAATCAAGCTCATGGCTGACCACAATTTCTTATTGCATGTAGCGCTATCCAATATATGTCTTCTTACACAACATCCCAGCCTCATTTCGGCCAAACATTCAATCAAGCTCATGGCTGACCACAATTTCTTTTTGCATGTAGCGCTATACAATATATGTCTTCTTACACAACATCCCAGTCTCATTTCGGCCAAACATTCAATCAAGCTAATGGCTGACCACAATTTCTTACTGCATGTAGCGCTATACAATATATGTCTTCTTACACAACATCCCAGCCTCATTTCGGCCAAACATTCAATCAAGCTCATGGCTGACCACAATTTCTTATTGCATGTAGCGCTATACAATATATGTCTTCTTACACAACATCCCAGCCTCATTTCGGCGAAACATTCAATCAAGCTGATGGCTGACCACAATTTCTTATTGCATATAGCGCTATCCAATATATGTCTTCTTACACAACATCCCAGCCTCATTTCGGCCAAACATTCAATCAAGCTCATGGCTGACCACAATTTCTTATTGCATGTAGCGCTATCCAATATATGTCTTCTTACACAACATCCCAGCCTCATTTCGGCCAAATATTCAATCAAGCTCATGGCTGACCACAATTTCTTATTGCATGTAGCGCTATCCAATATATGTCTTCTTACACAACATCCCAGCCTCATTTCGGCCAAACATTCAATCAAGCTCATGGCTGACCACAATTTCTTATTGCATGTAGCGCTATCCAATATATGTCTTCTTACACAACATCCCAGCCTCATTTCGGCCAAACATTCAATCAAGCCCATGCCTGACCACAATTTCTTATTGCATGTAGCGCTATACAATATATGTGTCTTCTTACACAACATCCCATCCTCATTTCGGCCAAACATTCAATCAAGCTCATGGCTGACCTCTATTTCTTATTGCATGTAGCGCTATGCAATATATGTCTTCTTGCACAACATCCCAGCCTCATTTCGGCCAAACATTCAATCAAGCTCATGGCTGACCACAATTTCTTATTGCATGTAGCGCTATACAATATATGTCTTCTTGCACAACATCCCAGCCTCATTTCGGCCAAACATTTAATCAAGCTCATGGCTGACCACAATTTCTTATTGCATGTAGCGCTATCCAATATATGTCTTCTTGCACAACATCCCAGCCTCATTTCGGCCAAACATTCAATCAAGCTCATGGCTGACCACAATTTCTTATTGCATGTAGCGCTATACAATATATGTCTTCTTACACAACATCCCAGCTTCATTTCGGCCGCACATTTTATCAAGCTCATGGCTGACCACAATTTCTTATTGCATGTAGCGCTATCCAATATATGTCTTCTTAACCAACATCCCAGCCTCATTTCGGCCAAACATTCAATCAAGATCATGGCTGACCACAATTTCTTATTGCATGTAGCGCTATACAATATAAGTCTTCTTACACAACATCCCAGCCTCATTTCGGCCAAACATTTTATCAAGCTCATGGCTGACCACAATTTCTTATTGCATGTAGCGTTATCCAATATATGTCTTCTTGCACAACAACCCATCCTCATTTCGGCCAAACATTCAATCAAGCTCATGGCTGACCTCTATTTCTTATTGCATGTAGCGCTATGCAATATATGTCTTCTTGCACAACATCCCAGCCTCATTTCGGCCAAACATTCAATCAAGCTCATGGCTGACCACAATTTCTTATTGCATGTAGCGCTATACAATATATGTCTTCTTGCACAACATCCCAGCCTCATTTCGGCCAAACATTTAATCAAGCTCATGGCTGACCACAATTTCTTATTGCATGTAGCGCTATCCAATATATGTCTTCTTGCACAACATCCCAGCCTCATTTCGGCCAAACATTCAATCAAGCTCATGGCTGACCACAATTTCTTATTGCATGTAGCGCTATACAATATATGTCTTCTTACACAACATCCCAGCTTCATTTCGGCCGCACATTTTATCAAGCTCATGGCTGACCACAATTTCTTATTGCATGTAGCGCTATCCAATATATGTCTTCTTACACAACATCCCAGCCTCATTTCGGCCAAACATTCAATCAAGATCATGGCTGACCACAATTTCTTATTGCATGTAGCGCTATACAATATAAGTCTTCTTACACAACATCCCAGCCTCATTTCGGCCAAACATTTTATCAAGCTCATGGCTGACCACAATTTCTTATTGCATGTAGCGTTATCCAATATATGTCTTCTTGCACAACAACCCAGCCTAATTTCGGCCAAATATTTTATCAAGCTCATGGCTGACCACAATTTCTTATTGCATGTAGCGCTATACAATATATGTCTTCTTACACAACATCCCAGCCTCATTTAGGCCAAACATTTTGTCAAGCTCATGGCTGACCACAATTTCTTATTGCATGTAGCGCTATCCAATATATGTCTTCTTACACAACATCCCAGCCTCATTTCGGCCAAACATTCAATCAAGCTCATGGCTGACCACAATTTCTTATTGCATGTAGCGCTATACAATATATGTCTTCTTACACAACATCCCAGCCTCATTTCGGCCAAATATTTTATCAAGCTCATGGCTGACCACAATTTCTTATTGCATGTAGCGCTAACCAATATATGTCTTCTTGCACAACATCCCAGCCTCATTTCGGCCAAACATTCAGTCAAGCTCATGGCTGACCACAATTTCTTATTGCATGTAGCGCTATCCAATATATGTCTTCTTACACAACATCCCAGCCTCATTTCGGCCAAACATTTTATGAAGCTCATGGCTGACCACAATTTCTTATTGCATGTAGCGCTATCCAATATATGTCTTCTTGCACAACATCCCAGCCTCATTTCGGCCAAACATTCAATCAAGCTCATGGCTGACCACAATTTCTTATTGCATGTAGCGCTATCCAATATATGTCTTCTTACACAACATCCCAGCCTCATTTCGGCCAAACATTTTATCAAGCTCATGGCTGACCACAATTTCTTATTGCATGTAGCGCTATCCAATATATGTCTTCTTACACAACATCGCAGCCTCATTTCGGCCAAACATTCAATCAAGCTCATGGCTGACCACAATTTCTTATTGCATGTAGCGCTATCCAATATATGTCTTCTTGCACAACATCCCAGCCTCATTTCGGCCAAACATTCAATCAAGCTCATGGCTGACCACAATTTCTTATTGCATGTAGCGCTATCCAATATATGTCTTCTTACACAACATCCCAGCCTCATTTCGCCCAAACATTCAATCAAGCTCATGGCTGACCACAATTTCTTATTGCATGTAGCGCTATCCAATATATGTCTTCTTACACAACATCCCAGCCTCATTTCGGCCAAACATTCAATCAAGCTCATGGCTGACCACAATTTCTTATTGCATGTAGCGCTATCCAATATATGTCTTCTTACACAACATCCCAGCCTCATTTCGCCCAAACATTCAATCATGCTCATGGCTGACCACAATTTCTTATTGCATGTAGCGCTATACAATATATGTCTTCTTACACAACATCCCAGTCTCATTTCGGCCAAACATTCAATCAAGCTCATGGCTGACCACAATTTCTTATTGCATGTAGCGCTATCCAATATATGTCTTCTTACACAACACCCCAGCCTCATTTCGGCCTAACATTCAATCAAGCTCATGGCTGACCACAATTTCTTATTGCATTTAGCGCTATGCAATATATGTCTTCTTACACAACATCCCAGCCTCATTTCGGCCAAACATTCAATCAAGCTCATGGCTGACGACAATTTCTTATTGCATGTAGCGCTATCCAATATATGTCTTCTTACACAACATCCCAGCCTCATTTCGCCCAAACATTCAATCATGCTCATGGCTGACCACAATTTCTTATTGCATGTAGCGCTATGCAATATATGTCTTCTTACACAACATCCCAGCCTCATTTCGGCCAAACATTCAATCAAGCTCATGGCTGACCACAATTTCTTATTGCATGTAGCGCTATCCAATATATGTCTTCTTACACAACATCCCAGCCTCATTTCGGCCAAACATTCAATCAAGCTCATGGCTGACCACAATTTCTTATTGCATGTAGCGCTATACAATATATGTCTTCTTACACAACATCCCAGCCTCATTTCGGCCAAACATTCAATCAAGCTCATGGCTGACCACAATTTCTTATTGCATGTAGCGCTATACAATATATGTCTTCTTACACAACATCCCAGCCTCATTTAGGCCAAACATTCAATCAAGCTCATGGCTGACCACAATTTCTTATTGCATGTAGCGCTATGCAATATATGTCTTCTTACACAACATCCCAGCCTCATTTCGGCCAAACATTCAATCAAGCTCATGGCTGACCACAATTTCTTATTGCATGTAGCGCTATCCAATATATGTCTTCTTACACAACATCCCAGCCTCATTTAGGCCAAACATTCAATTAAGCTCATGGCTGACCACAATTTCTCATTGCATGTAGCACTATACAATATATGTCTTCTTACACAACATCCCAGCCTCATTTCGGCCAAACATTCAATCAAGCTCATGGCTGACCACAATTTCTTATTGCATGTAGCGCTATCCAATATATGTCTTCTGACACAACATCCCAGCCTCATTTCGGCCAAATATTTTATCAAGCTCATGGCTGACCACAATTTCTTATTGCATGTAGCGCTATCCAATATATGTCTTCTTGCACAACAACCCAGCCTCATTTCGGCCAAACATTTTATCAAGCTCATGGCTGACCACAATTTCTTATTGCATGTAGCGCTAACCAATATATGTCTTCTTGCACAACATCCCAGCCTCATTTCGGCCAAACATTCAGTCAAGCACATGGCTGACCACAATTTCTTATTGCATGTAGCGCTATCCAATATATGTCTTCTTGCACAACATCCCAGCCTCATTTCGGCCAAACATTCAATCAAGCTCATGGCTGACCACAATTTCTTATTGCATGTAGCGCTATCCAATATATGTCTTCTTACACAACATCCCAGCCTCATTTCGCCCAAACATTCAATCAAGCTCATGGCTGACCACAATTTCTTATTGCATGTAGCGCTATCCAATATATGTCTTCTTACACAACATCCCAGCCTCATTTCGGCCAAACATTCAATCAAGCTCATGGCTGACCACAATTTCTTATTGCATGTAGCGCTATCCAATATATGTCTTCTTACACAACATCCCAGCCTCATTTCGCCCAAACATTCAATCATGCTCATGGCTGACCACAATTTCTTATTGCATGTAGCGCTATACAATATATGTCTTCTTACACAACATCCCAGTCTCATTTCGGCCAAACATTCAATCAAGCTCATGGCTGACCACAATTTCTTATTGCATGTAGCGCTATCCAATATATGTCTTCTTACACAACACCCCAGCCTCATTTCGGCCTAACATTCAATCAAGCTCATGGCTGACCACAATTTCTTATTGCATTTAGCGCTATGCAATATATGTCTTCTTACACAACATCCCAGCCTCATTTCGGCCAAACATTCAATCAAGCTCATGGCTGACGACAATTTCTTATTGCATGTAGCGCTATCCAATATATGTCTTCTTACACAACATCCCAGCCTCATTTCGCCCAAACATTCAATCATGCTCATGGCTGACCACAATTTCTTATTGCATGTAGCGCTATGCAATATATGTCTTCTTACACAACATCCCAGCCTCATTTCGGCCAAACATTCAATCAAGCTCATGGCTGACCACAATTTCTTATTGCATGTAGCGCTATCCAATATATGTCTTCTTACACAACATCCCAGCCTCATTTCGGCCAAACATTCAATCAAGCTCATGGCTGACCACAATTTCTTATTGCATGTAGCGCTATACAATATATGTCTTCTTACACAACATCCCAGCCTCATTTCGGCCAAACATTCAATCAAGCTCATGGCTGACCACAATTTCTTATTGCATGTAGCGCTATACAATATATGTCTTCTTACACAACATCCCAGCCTCATTTAGGCCAAACATTCAATCAAGCTCATGGCTGACCACAATTTCTTATTGCATGTAGCGCTATGCAATATATGTCTTCTTACACAACATCCCAGCCTCATTTCGGCCAAACATTCAATCAAGCTCATGGCTGACCACAATTTCTTATTGCATGTAGCGCTATCCAATATATGTCTTCTTACACAACATCCCAGCCTCATTTAGGCCAAACATTCAATTAAGCTCATGGCTGACCACAATTTCTCATTGCATGTAGCACTATACAATATATGTCTTCTTACACAACATCCCAGCCTCATTTCGGCCAAACATTCAATCAAGCTCATGGCTGACCACAATTTCTTATTGCATGTAGCGCTATCCAATATATGTCTTCTGACACAACATCCCAGCCTCATTTCGGCCAAATATTTTATCAAGCTCATGGCTGACCACAATTTCTTATTGCATGTAGCGCTATCCAATATATGTCTTCTTGCACAACAACCCAGCCTCATTTCGGCCAAACATTTTATCAAGCTCATGGCTGACCACAATTTCTTATTGCATGTAGCGCTAACCAATATATGTCTTCTTGCACAACATCCCAGCCTCATTTCGGCCAAACATTCAGTCAAGCACATGGCTGACCACAATTTCTTATTGCATGTAGCGCTATCCAATATATGTCTTCTTACACAACATCCCAGCCTCATTTCGGCCAAACATTTTATCAAGCTCATGGCTGACCACAATTTCTTATTGCATGTAGCGCTATACAATATATGTCTTCTTGCACAACATCCCAGCCTCATTTCGGCCAAACATTCAATCAAGCTCATGGCTGACCACAATTTCTTATTGCATGTAGCGCTATCCAATATATGTCTTCTTACACAACATCCCAGCCTCATTTCGGCCAAACATTTTATCAAGCTCATGGCTGACCACAATTTCTTATTGCATGTAGCGCTATCCAATATATGTCTTCTTACACAACATCCCAGCCTCATTTCGGCCAAACATTCAATCAAGCTCATGGCTGACCACAATTTCTTATTGCATGTAGCGCTATCCAATATATGTCTTCTTGCACAACATCCCAGCCTCATTTCGGCCAAACATTCAATCAAGCTCATGGCTGACCACAATTTCTTATTGCATGTAGCGCTATCCAATATATGTCTTCTTACACAACATCCCAGCCTCATTTCGGCCAAACATTCAATCAAGCTCATGGCTGACCAGAATTTCTTATTGCATGTAGCGCTATCCAATATATGTCTTCTTACACAACATCCCAGCCTCATTTCGGCCAAACATTCAATCAAGCTCATGGCTGACCACAATTTCTTATTGCATGTAGCGCTATCCAATATATGTCTTCTTACACAACATCCCATTCTCATTTCGGCCAAACATTCAATCAAGCCCATGGCTGACCACAATTTCTTATTACATGTAGCGCTATACAATATATGTCTTCTTACACAACATCCCAGCCTCATTTCGGCCAAACATTCAATCAAGCTCATGGCTGACCACAATTTCTTATTGCATGTAGCGCTATCCAATATATGTCTTCTTGCACAACATCCCAGCCTCATTTCGGCCAAACATTCAATCAAGCTCATGGCTGACCACAATTTCTTATTGCATGTAGCGCTATCCAATATATGTCTTCTTACACAACATCCCAGCCTCATTTCGGCCAAACATTCAATCAAGCTCATGGCTGACCAGAATTTCTTATTGCATGTAGCGCTATCCAATATATGTCTTCTTACACAACATCCCAGCCTCATTTCGGCCAAACATTCAATCAAGCTCATGGCTGACCACAATTTCTTATTGCATGTAGCGCTATCCAATATATGTCTTCTTACACAACATCCCATTCTCATTTCGGCCAAACATTCAATCAAGCCCATGGCTGACCACAATTTCTTATTGCATGTAGCGCTATACAATATATGTCTTCTTACACAACATCCCAGCCTCATTTCGGCCAAACATTCAATCAAGCTCATGGCTGACCACAATTTCTTATTGCATGTAGCGCTATACAATATATGTCTTCTTACACAACATCCCAGCCTCATTTCGGCCAAACATTCAATCAAGCTCATGGCTGACCACAATTTCTTATTGCATGTAGCGCTATACAATATATGTCTTCTTACAAAACATCCCAGCCTCATTTAGGCCAAACATTCAATCAAGCTCATGGCTGACCACAATTTCTTATTGCATGTAGCGCTATCCAATATATGTCTTCTTACACAACATCCCAGCCTCATTTAGACCAAACATTCAATCAAGCTCATGGCTGACTACAATTTCTTATTGCATGTAGCGCTATACAATATATGTCTTCTTACACAACATCCCAGCCTCATTTCGGCCAAACATTCAATCAAGCTCATGGCTGACCACAATTTCTTATTGCATGTAGCGCTATACAATATATGTCTTCTTACACAACATCCCAGCCTCATTTCGGCCAAACATTCAATCAAGATCATGGCTGACCACAATTTCTTATTGCATGTAGCGCTATCCAATATATGTCTTCTTACACAACATCCCAGCCTCATTTCGGCCAAACATTCAATCAAGCTCATGGCTGACCACAATTTCTTATTGCATGTAGCGCTCTACAATATATGTCTTCTTACACAACATCCCAGCCTCATTTCGGCCAAACATTCAATCAAGCTCATGGCTGACCACAATTTCTTATTGCATGTAGCGCTATCCAATATGTGTCTTCTTACACAACATCCCAGCCTAATTTAGGCCAAACATTCAATCAAGCTCATGGCTGACCACAATTTCTTATTGCATGTAGCGCTATACAATATATGTCTTCTTACACAACATCCCAGGCTCATTTCGGCCAAATATTCAATCAAGCTCATGGCTGACCGCAATTTCTTATTGCATGTAGCGCTATCCAATATATGTCTTCTTACACAACATCCCAGCCTCATTTAGGCCAAACATTCAATCAAGCTCATGGCTGACCACAATTTCTTATTGCATATAGCGCTATCCAATATATGTCTTCTTACACAACATCCCAGCCTCATTTCGGCCAAACATTCAATCAAGCTCATGGCTGACCACAATTTCTTATTGCATGTAGCGCTATCCAATATATGTCTTCTTACACAACATCCCAGCCTCATTTAGGCCAAACATTCAATCAAGCTCATGGCTGACCACAATTTCTTATTGCATGTAGCGCTATCCAATATATGTCTTCTTACACAACATCCCAGTCTCATTTCGGCCAAACATTCAATCAAGCCCATGGCTGACCACAATTTCTTATTGCATGTAGCGCTATACAATATATGTCTTCTTACACAACATCCCAGCCTCATTTCGGCCAAACATTCAATCAAGCTCATGGCTGACCACAATTTCTTATTGCATGTAGCGCTATACAATATATGTCTTCTTACACAACATCCCAGCCTCATTTCGGCCAAACATTCAATCCAGCTTATGGCTGACCACAATTTCTTATTGCATGTAGCGCTATCCAATATATGTCTTCTTACACAACATCCCAGCCTCATTTCGGCCAAACATTCAATCAAGCTCATGGCTGACCACAATTTCTTATTGCATGTAGCGCTATACAATATATGTCTTCTAACACAACATCCCAGCCTCATTTCGGACAAACATTCAATCAAGTTCATGGCTGACCACAATTTCTTCTTGCATGTAGCGCTATCCAATATATGTCTTCTTACACAACATCCCAGCCTCATTTCGGCCAAACATTCAATCAAGCTCATGGCTGACCACAATTTCTTATTGCATGTAGCGCTATCCAATATATGTCTTCTTACACAACATCCCAGCCTCATTTCGGCCAAACATTCAATCAAGCTCATGGCTGACCACAATTTCTTATTGCATGTAGCGCTCTACAATATATGTCTTCTTACACAACATCCCAGCCTCATTTCGGCCAAACATTCAATCAAGCTCATGGCTGACCACAATTTCTTATTGCATGTAGCGCTATCCAATATGTGTCTTCTTACACAACATCCCAGCCTAATTTAGGCCAAACATTCAATCAAGCTCATGGCTGACCACAATTTCTTATTGCATGTAGCGCTATACAATATGTCTTCTTACACAACATCCCAGGCTCATTTCGGCCAAATATTCAATCAAGCTCATGGCTGACCACAATTTCTTATTGCATGTAGCGCTATCCAATATATGTCTTCTTACACAACATCCCAGCCTCATTTAGGCCAAACATCCAATCAAGCTCATGGCTGACCACAATTTCTTATTGCATATAGCGCTATCCAATATATGTCTTCTTACACAACATCCCAGCCTCATTTCGGCCAAACATTCAATCAAGCTCATGGCTGACCACAATTTCTTATTGCATGTAGCGCTATCCAATATATGTCTTCTTACACAACATCCCAGCCTCATTTAGGCCAAACATTCAATCAAGCTCATGGCTGACCACAATTTCTTATTGCATGTAGCGCTATCCAATATATGTCTTCTTACACAACATCCCAGTCTCATTTCGGCCAAACATTCAATCAAGCCCATGGCTGACCACAATTTCTTATTGCATGTAGCGCTATACAATATATGTCTTCTTACACAACATCCCAGCCTCATTTCGGCCAAACATTCAATCAAGCTCATGGCTGACCACAATTTCTTATTGCATGTAGCGCTATACAATATATGTCTTCTTACACAACATCCCAGCCTCATTTCGGCCAAACATTCAATCAAGCTCATGGCTGACCACAATTTCTTATTGCATGTAGCGCTATACAATATATGTCTTCTTACACAACATCCCAGCCTCATTTCGGCCAAACATTCAATCAAGCTTATGGCTGACCACAATTTCTTATTGCATGTAGCGCTATCCAATATATGTCTTCTTACACAACATCCCAGCCTCATTTCGGCCAAACATTCAATCAAGCTCATGGCTGACCACAATTTCTTATTGCATGTAGCGCTATCCAATATATGTCTTCTTACACTACATCCCAGCCTCATTTCGGCAAAACATTCAATCAAGCTCATGGCTGACCACAATTTCTTATTGCATGTAGCGCTATCCAATATATGTCTTCTTGCACAACATCCCAGCCTCATTTTGGCCAAACATCTAATCAAGCTCATGGCTGACCACAATTTCTTTTTGCATATAGCGCTATACAATATATGTCTTCTTACACAACATCCCAGCCTCATTTCGGCCAAACATTCAATCAAGCTCATGGCTGACCACAATTTCTTATTGCATGTAGCGCTATACAATATATGTCTTCTAACACAACATCCCAGCCTCATTTCGGACAAACATTCAATCAAGCTCATGGCTGACCACAATTTCTTCTTGCATGTAGCGATATCCAATATGTCTTCTTACACAACATCCCAGCCTCATTTAGGCCAAACATTCAATCAAGCTCATGGCTGACCACAATTTCTTATTCTTTGTAGAGCTATCTAATATATGTCTTCTTACACAACATCCCAGCCTCATTTCGGCCAAACATTCAATCAAGCTCATGGCTGACCCCAATTTCTTATTGCATGTAGCGCTATCCAATATATGTCTTCTTACACAACATCCCAGCCTCATTTCGGCCAAACATTCAATCAAGCTCATGGCTGACCACAATTTTTTATTGCATGTAGCGCTATACAATATATGTCTTCTTACACAACATCCCAGCCTCATTTCGGCCAAACATTCAATCAAGCTCATGGCTGATCACAATTTCTTATTGCATGTAGCGCTATACAATATATGTCTTCTTACACAACATCCCAGCCTCATTTCGGCCAAACATTCAATCAAGCTCATGGCTGACCACAATTTCTTATTGCATGTAGCGCTATACAATATATGTCTTCTTACACAACATCCCAGCCTCATTTCGGCCAAACATTCAATCAAGCTCATGGCTGACCACAATTTCTTATTGCATGTCGCGCTATACAATATATGTCTTCTTACACAACATCCCAGCCTCATTTCGGCCAAATATTCAATCAAGATCATGGCTGACCACAATTTCTTATTGCATGTAGCGCTATCCAATATATGTCTTCTTACACAACATCCCAGCCTCATTTCGGCCAAACATTCAATCAAGCTCATGGCTGACCACAATTTCTTATTGCATGTAGCGCTCTACAATATATGTCTTCTTACACAACATCCCAGCCTCATTTCGGCCAAACATTCAATCAAGCTCATGGCTGACCACAATTTCTTATTGCATGTAGCGCTATCCAATATGTGTCTTCTTACACAACATCCCAGCCTCATTTAGGCCAAACATTCAATCAAGCTCATGGCTTACCACAATTTCTTATTGCATGTAGCGCTATACAATATATGTCTTCTTACACAACATCCCAGCCTCATTTAGGCCAAACATTCAATCAAGCTCATGGCTGACCACAATTTCTTATTGCATGTAGCGCTATACAATATATGTCTTCTTACACAACATCCCAGCCTCATTTCGGCCAAACATTCAATCAAGATCATGGCTGACCACAATTTCTTATTGCATGTAGCGCTATCCAATATATGTCTTCTTACACAACATCCCAGCCTCATTTAGGCCAAACATTCAATCAAGCTCATGGCTGACCACAATTTCTTATTGCATGTAGCGCTATCCAATATATGTCTTCTTACACAACACCCCAGTCTCATTTCGGCCAAACATTCAATCAAGCCCATGGCTGACCACAATTTCTTATTGCATGTAGCGCTATACAATATATGTCTTCTTACACAACATCCCAGCCTCATTTCGGCCAAACATTCAATCAAGCTCATGGCTGACCACAATTTCTTATTGCATGTAGCGCTATACAATATATGTCTTCTTACACAACATCCCAGCCTCATTTCGGCCAAACATTCAATCAAGCTCATGGCTGACCACAATTTCTTATTGCATGTAGCGCTATACAATATATGTCTTCTTACACAACATCCCAGCCTCATTTCGGCCAAACATTCAATCAAGCTTATGGCTGACCACAATTTCTTATTGCATGTAGCGCTATCCAATATATGTCTTCTTACACAACATCCCAGCCTCATTTCGGCCAAACATTCAATCAAGCTCATGACTGACCACAATTTCTTATTGCATGTAGCGCTATCCAATATATGTCTTCTTACACTACATCCCAGCCTCATTTCGGCAAAACATTCAATCAAGCTCATGGCTGACCACAATTTCTTATTGCATGTAGCGCTATCCAGTATATGTCTTCTTGCACAACATCCCAGCCTCATTTCGGCCAAACATCTAATCAAGCTCATGGCTGACCACAATTTCTTATTGCATATAGCGCTATACAATATATGTCTTCTTACACAACATCCCAGCCTCATTTCGGCCAAACATTCAATCAAGCTCATGGCTGACCACAATTTCTTATTGCATGTAGCGCTATACAATATATGTCTTCTAACACAACATCCCAGCCTCATTTCGGACAAACATTCAATCAAGCTCATGGCTGACCACAATTTCTTCTTGCATGTAGCGATATCCAATATGTCTTCTTACACAACATCCCAGCCTCATTTAGGCCAAACATTCAATCAAGCTCATGGCTGACCACAATTTCTTATTCTTTGTAGAGCTATCTAATATATGTCTTCTTACACAACATCCCAGCCTCATTTCGGCCAAACATTCAATCAAGCTCATGGCTGACCCCAATTTCTTATTGCATGTAGCGCTATCCAATATATGTCTTCTTACACAACATCCCAGCCTCATTTCGGCCAAACATTCAATCAAGCTCATGGCTGACCACAATTTTTTATTGCATGTAGAGCTATACAATATATGTCTTCTTACACAACATCCCAGCCTCATTTCGGCCAAACATTCAATCAAGCTCATGGCTGATCACAATTTCTTATTGCATGTAGCGCTATACAATATATGTCTTCTTACACAACATCCCAGCCTCATTTCGGCCAAACATTCAATCAAGCTCATGGCTGACCACAATTTCTTATTGCATGTAGCGCTATACAATATATGTCTTCTTACACAACATCCCAGCCTCATTTCGGCCAAACATTCAATCAAGCTCATGGCTGACCACAATTTCTTATTTCATGTAGCGCTATACAATATATGTCTTCTTACACAACATCCCAGCCTCATTTCGGCCAAACATTCAATCAAGATCATGGCTGACCACAATTTCTTATTGCATGTAGCGCTATCCAATATATGTCTTCTTACACAACATCCCAGCCTCATTTCGGCCAAACATTCAATCAAGCTCATGGCTGACCACAATTTCTTATTGCATGTAGCGCTCTACAATATATGTCTTCTTACACAACATCCCAGCCTCATTTCGGCCAAACATTCAATCAAGCTCATGGCTGACCACAATTTCTTATTGCATGTAGCGCTATCCAATATGTGTCTTCTTACACAACATCCCAGCCTCATTTAGGCCAAACATTCAATCAAGCTCATGGCTGACCACAATTTCTTATTGCATGTAGCGCTATACAATATATGTCTTCTTACACAACATCCCAGCCTCATTTCGGCCAAATATTCAATCAAGCTCATGGCTGACCACAATTTCTTATTGCATGTAGCGCTATCCAATATATGTCTTCTTACACAACATCCCAGCCTCATTTAGGCCAAACATTCAATCAAGCTCATGGCTGACCACAATTTCTTATTGCATGTAGCGCTATACAATATATGTCTTCTTACACAACATCCCAGCCTCATTTCGGCCAAACATTCAATCAAGATCATGGCTGACCACAATTTCTTATTGCATGTAGCGCTATCCAATATATGTCTTCTTACACAACATCCCAGCCTCATTTAGGCCAAACATTCAATCAAGCTCATGGCTGACCACAATTTCTTATTGCATGTAGCGCTATACAATATATGTCTTCTTACACAACATCCCAGCCTCATTTCGGCCAAACATTCAATCAAGCTCATGGCTGACCACAATTTCTTATTGCATGTAGCGCTATACAATATATGTCTTCTTACACAACATCCCAGCCTCATTTCGGCCAAACATTCAATCAAGCTCATGGCTGACCACAATTTCTTATTGCATGTAGCGCTATTCAATATATGTCTTCTTACACAACATCCCAGCCTCATTTCGGGCAAACATTCAATCAAGCTCATGGCTGACCACAATTTCTTTTTGCATGTAGCGCTATACAATATATGTCTTCTTACACAACATCCCAGCCTCATTTCGGCCAAACATTCAATCTAGCTCATGGCTGACCACAATTTCTTATTGCATGTAGCGCTATACAATATATGTCTTCTTACACAACATCCCAGCCTCATTTCGGCCAAACATTCAATCAAGCTCATGGCTGACCACAATTTCTTATTGCATGTAGCGCTATACAATATATGTATTCTTACACAACATCCCAGCCTCATTTCCGCCAAACATTCAATCAAGCTCATGACTGACCACAATTTCTTATTGCATGTAGCGCTATCCAATATATGTCTTCTTACACAACATCCCAGCCTCATTTCGCCCAAACATTCAATCAAGCTCATGGCTGACCTCTATTTCTTATTGCATGTAGCGCTATCCAATATATGTCTTCTTACACAACATCCCAGCCTCATTTCGCCCAAACATTCAATCAAGCTCATGGCTGACCTCTATTTCTTATTGCATGTAGCGCTATCCAATATATGTCTTCTTACACAACATCCCAGCCTCATTTCGCCCAAACATTCAATCAAGCTCATGGCTGACCACAATTTCTTATTGCATGTAGCGCTATCCAATATATGTCTTCTTACACAACATCCCAGCCTCATTTCGCCCAAACATTCAATCAAGCTCATTGCTGACCTCTATTTCTTATTGTATGTAGCGCTATCCAATATATGTCTTCTTACACAACATCCCAGTCTCATTTCGGCCAAACATTCAATCAAGCTCATGGCTGACCACAATTTCTTATTACATGTAGCGCTATACAATATATGTCTTCTTACACAACATCCCAGCCTCATTTCCGCCAAACATTCAATCAAGCTCATGACTGACCACAATTTCTTATTGCATGTAGCGCTATCCAATATATGTCTTCTTACACAACATCCCAGCCTCATTTCGCCCAAACATTCAATCAAGCTCATGGCTGACCTCTATTTCTTATTGCATGTAGCGCTATCCAATATATGTCTTCTTACACAACATCCCAGCCTCATTTCGCCCAAACATTCAATCAAGCTCATGGCTGACCACAATTTCTTATTGCATGTAGCGCTATCCAATATATGTCTTCTTACACAACATCCCAGCCTCATTTCGCCCAAACATTCAATCAAGCTCATGGCTGACCTCTATTTCTTATTGCATGTAGCGCTATCCAATATATGTCTTCTTACACAACATCCCAGCCTCATTTCCGCCAAACATTCAATCAAGCTCATGACTGACCACAATTTCTTATTGCATGTAGCGCTATCCAATATATGTCTTCTTACACAACATCCCAGCCTCATTTCGCCCAAACATTCAATCAAGCTCATGGCTGACCACAATTTCTTATTGCATGTAGCGCTATACAATATATGTCTTCTTACACAACATCCCAGCCTCATTTCCGCCAAACATTCAATCAAGCTCATGACTGACCACAATTTCTTATTGCATGTAGCGCTATCCAATATATGTCTTCTTACACAACATCCCAGACTCATTTCGCCCAAACATTCAATCAATCTCATGGCTGACCTCTATTTCTTATTGCATGTAGCGCTATCCAATATATGTCTTCTTACACAACATCCCAGCCTCATTTCGCCCAAACATTCAATCAAGCTCATGGCTGACCTCTATTTCTTATTGCATGTAGCGCTATCCAATATATGTCTTCTTACACAACATCCCAGCCTCATTTCGCCCAAACATTCAATCAAGCTCATGGCTGACCTCTATTTCTTATTGCATGTAGCGCTATCCAATATATGTCTTCTTACACAACATCCCAGTCTCATTTCGGCCAAACATTCAATCAAGCTCATGGCTGACCACAATTTCTTATTGCATGTAGCGCTATACAATATATGTCTTCTTACACAACATCCCAGCCTCATTTCCGCCAAACATTCAATCAAGCTCATGACTGACCACAATTTCTTATTGCATGTAGCGCTATGCAATATATGTCTTCTTACACAACATCCCAGCCTCATTTCGGCCAAACATTCAATCAAGCTCATGGCTGACCTCTATTTCTTATTGCATGTAGCGCTATCCAATATATGTCTTCTTACACAACATCCCAGCCTCATTTCGCCCAAACATTCAATCAAGCTCATGGCTGACCACAATTTCTTATTGCATGTAGCGCTATCCAATATATGTCTTCTTACACAACATCCCAGCCTCATTTCGCCCAAACATTCAATCAAGCTCATGGCTGACCTCTATTTCTTATTGCATGTAGCGCTATCCAATATATGTCTTCTTACACAACATCCCAGCCTCATTTCGCCCAAACATTCAATCAAGCTCATGGCTGACCACAATTTCTTATTGCATGTAGCGCTATACAATATATGTCTTCTTACACAACATCCCAGCCTCATTTCCGCCAAACATTCAATCAAGCTCATGACTGACCACAATTTCTTATTGCATGTAGCGCTATCCAATATATGTCTTCTTACACAACATCCCAGCCTCATTTCGCCCAAACATTCAATCAAGCTCATGGCTGACCTCTATTTCTTATTGCATGTAGCGCTATCCAATATATGTCTTCTTACACAACATCCCAGCCTCATTTCGGCCGTACATTTAATCAAGGTCGGAGTACACCAAACTTTCTTATTCTTTGTAGAGCTCTCCAATATATATCTTCTTACACAACATCCCAGCATCTGCCAGTCAACCCTTTTCTTCCACTTCAGAGCTTGCGACAATTTATTATTCCTAGTAGCGGTATGCAATATATTTCTTCTTGAACAACTTCGCAGCCTCTTTTCTGGCAAACATTTAATAAAGATCGTGGCTGACCACAATTTCTTATTGCATGTAGCGCTATCCAATATATGTCTTCTAACACAACATCCCAGCCTCATTTCGGCCAAACATTCAATCAAGCTCATGGCTGACCACAATTTCTTATTCTTTGTAGGGTTATGCAATATTTGTTTTCTTCCACAACTTCCCAGCCTCTGTTCTACCAGCCATTTATCAAACCTCAGAACCGGCCAGAATTCTTTTTCTTTGTAGCCCTATCCAATATTTTCTCTCTTACAAAAATTTCCAGCCACTGTTCATCCAACCATTTTTACAAGGCCCTGTCTCGCCACAAAATTTATTCTTATTACCGCAATCCAGTACTTGTATTCTTACTCTCCTAGTCTCTGTTTTGCCAACCGCTTAATCAAGCCCATGGCTCGCCACAAATTCTTATTCTTTATAGCGCTCTCCAATATTTCTCTACTTACATAAACTCCCAGACTCTGTTCTGCCAACCATTTAATAAACTCCAGAGCTCGCAACCATTTCTTATTCTTTGTAGGGCTATCCAATATATGTCTTCTTACACAACTTCCCAGTCTCTCTTCTGCCAACTATTTCATCAAGCTCATGACTCGCCACAAATTCTTATTTTTTGTAGCGCTATCTAATATTTTTCTTCTTACATATCCTCACAGTCTCTGTTCTGCTAAACAGTTAATCAAACTCTTTAGATAATTATTGGATTGTTTTCATTTTTCGTCTTTTTTTTTTAATATATCTTGTAGTTATTTCCCCGCCCTGCGTCATTTAATTATCCACTTTTTCTAATTTTCAGCTAGTGTCTGTTTTCCTCCCTTTTGATTAAAATTTTTCGCTGCCACCATGATTCATCCGTTTTTTTAAAAATAAACCGTATGCAGGACACCATGCCTTAATTCTCATCTTCAACACTAACGAAATTGTCCAGCATTCATTGCCATATTAAAGGACTAGCGGCATGGACCGGCGTTGCCCGTGCTTGATTAAAAAATCGTACGACTCATACAGCAATCGCTATCACTTGACTTAAAATATATTTGCCCTCCCTTGCCTTTAAAGGAGTGCCCTTTGCCGTGCTGATGTTGCTACATGCCTTACTTCTTGCCTATCTCACACTGCGATTTTTTTTCTAAGCTCTATACTAAACATTTAAACTGTTACGAAAAAAGAACTAAACAAAATGAACACGAAACGATTAGCTTTAAGAAAGGACTCGTAACTAGAAAAACCGAATGAAAAAAGAATCTTAACAACAAATACTTTTTCACACCCAACCCAGTTCTGCGGAATCAGAATCAACGTTGCGTTTAAGCAAGCGAATGGGCCAATTGGAGTAAAGTGCCATGCAGATTTAAATTTTTCCCACTTGTGACGAATGTAGCTATCGATTTTTTTTGCATGCTAGCATGCTAGTTAACATTCGTGTGAGTCAGCTGTTGGCCTTCACGCTGGCCAATAGAATCTTCCTTCTTATTCGTGGCAGCTAGCTATAGGCTCTCACTCTGGCCAGTAGAAATGACCGCAAACTACATGAAAACTGCCATAGAAGCATGAAAAGTCGATTATTTCCACTATCTATGGGAGTTGGGAAATGCAAAGTCAGTCTTGGCCTTCCCCCCTAACATGGAGCATGTGCATGTAAATTTTGGTGCAAATCCGTCGAAAATTGCGGCCGTGCAAACACAAACACCTCCTGCCTTTTATAGATAGAGATTGATATATCTTAAAAATTGACCACTCACATATTTTTTCCTTATGAAGTTTTCCTTTTATTGCAATGCGCTTTAGGAATTTAGTCATATATCCTTAATTGTTGAGAAGATTAGTTTCAGAACACTTATGGCTTAGAAGAATATATATTTTTTAATTTCTTCATTCATTAAACACTCTCTTAAATATTTTGAAATGACGTACTCTAAGCAATAGTTTTCGAATATTAGCTGAATTGGCACTGAACAAATTTTAGTCAGCCATATTTTGTTCAGCATCTTCTCTATGAAGTATATTTTCATCAATTTTCTTTACCTCCAATTACCATTTTCCTCCTTCCTTTTAGGTCATATTATTGTAAATCGTTGTGCTTTTCGTATTCTACATGTTGTTTTTCATTTGTGTTTTGAGGATATTGCTATATAGAGATATTGTTTGTTGCTAAATGATGTTTAGTGCGAGTTGCTTCACTACAAAATAGCAGTTCTTGGTAAGACGCTGCCAGAGTCTAACTTCCTCCTTACTAACAGAATTCGAAGAGAATGAGAATGAGCCGATCCTGTGTACATAGCATGGAAGGTTTTCGCTGTGAAGGTCTGAATTGGTGGAACTAAGGAATATACCTTGTTTGAACGTTTACCATGAAAATAGCGACAGGTTAATGAAATGCTAGCAACATTTTCTCTGTGAGAAAAGTTGTAAGATAGGAAATAATTGATTACACAAAATGTTGCGTAATTTTTTTTATTATCTCAACTGGAACGTATGGATTGGGCAAATACAGGTCAGATATAGAAGAAATACGCCATTTTTGTTTTGATATGACTCTTGTAGAGATAAAGCTTTGCGGAATGAATCAGATACCATCTGGGGTGCAGGAACATTTTCTAGAATCATTAGAGATGGTATGAATATATCAGTTTCACATGAGAAGGTATGAATATGTCAGTTTCACATGAGATGGTATGAATATATCAGTTTCACATGAGATGGTATGAATATGTCAGTTTCACATGAGATGGTATGAATATATCAGTTTCACATGAGATGGTATGAATATGTCAGTTTCACATGAGAAGGTATGAATATATCAGTTTCACATGAGATGGTATGAATATATCAGTTTCACATGAGATGGTATGAATATGTCAGTTTCACATGAGATGGTATGAATATGTCAGTTTCACATGAGATGGTATGAATATGTCAGTTTCACATGAGATGGTATGAATATATCAGTTTCACATGAGATGGTATGAATATGTCAGTTTCACATGAGATGGTATGAATATGTCAGTTTCACATGAGATGGTATGAATATATCAGTTTCACATGAGATGGTATGAATATGTCAGTTTCACATGAGATGGTATGAATATATCAGTTTCACATGAGATGGTATGAATATGTCAGTTTCACATGAGAAGGTATGAATATATCAGTTTCACATGAGATGGTATGAATATATCAGTTTCACATGAGATGGTATGAATATATCAGTTTCACATGAGATGGTATGAATACGTCAGTTTCACATGAGAAGGTATGAATATAACAGTTTCACATGAGATCTGGATTGTATATGAGTCCCAATAGACATTTACAGCGAAGAGCCCTATTGGGAGTACAAACGTTGATCATGACTGGATAACATTCACAATATATTTTTGCATAACGAATTTTCTGTATAACGAATTTTCTGTAATACGAATTATGTTTAATAAGGAATTTGGTATATGTTTTTCAATTTGGTATAGGTTTTTTATGTATGTGTTTTCAATATATTTTCCATTAGGACGAATGATTGCAGAGTTAAATGCATTTTCATCTAGATTACTTTTTCCTCATATACATACTTTAAAAAAAAAATTGCAATCATAAAAATAAGATACATCATTTAGCTTGTACTCTACATTTAAAACTGGTGTTAATGATTTTGTATGATTCTGAAATTTAAAGGCATATTCATCAATGCATAGTGTATTGAATATCTATCTTTCACTTTCCAATTGTTGCTCATCTGTTTTGATCTATTGCGTCGATTTTTTTACATTTTTTTTATTATTTAATTCATATCGATATTTACAGAAACACTTTTAATTAATGCTATTTCTCTTGTGATGTAATGACAGGAAATGGCGGCTCGGATTCAGTCACTTTCTTACCACAGTAAAGTCGTCTCCCTGTACCGTTTCTATAAGTAATTTCATAGTAATTGTTTAGATGATCTCTTCGCTATGATGCCTAGACTTTATGAGTTTAAGCTCATTACTAGACTGGTAACACGATCTCATAAATTTACAATTGAGTTGGCTACATGTAACCGTAAGTTCTATGCTAATAGTTCCCTCTCTCGCACTTTTCGCTTGTGGAACTCCTTTCCGGCTCCATGCTTTCCAGCCAACTTTGATCTTCAAAAATTTAAATGCAATTTCAATCTTTATCTTCCTAATTACTCTTCTTTTGTTCTCACTTAGTAATGTTACAGTTTTCTAATTCTTCCACACCCAGTAACTCATTGTGCCTTAGGGGCTTAACAGCCTTATTTGCAGTGAGCTCAATTAAAAAAACTTGTTGCTATTTCTTTATAATTAGATATCGATATTTATACAAATATTTTTAACTTGTAATCTGTTTTGTCAGGGAAACGGCTCGTATTGCTGTAATGATCTTTAACAGTTTAATGTCAACTTTGGATTTGTAAACTCTGTTTTGTTGGATAAACGATGTAAATTATTGTCATGATTTATTTTATTGTCATGATGTCGATATCTACAGAAAAAAGTTTTTAATCATAACTTCTGTTTTGTGGTGGAAATGACTCATGTTGTTTCCATGATTTCTTTACTGGCTAATGTTGATATTTACAGAAACACTTTCAAATAATAATTTCTGTTTTGTCGGGTGAATGACACGTAGTAAGGGCATTATTTTTTTTTATTTTTATTTATTTTTATTTTCTCTTTGATGCCGGTATTTACAGAAAAATATAACCGGCCATAGGATATGATTTTAATTTTTGCCGAGATTTCTTTTTTGTTTGATGCCATAACCTTAACGCAATAACTTTAAACCTTAGCAGCTTTTCATCTTGTAATAGTCTTAAATGTAAACCACAAAATTTAATTCAAAGTTAGTATCTTAACGATGCATGGCGCAGCAAAAGTATTCATATAACATTTAATTAGCATATTTAATGTTACTTTTATTTAAATGTAAAGGATATGCAGGTGGTATGAATGATGTGCAGGTGGTGTGATGGATAACGGCTCGGAATGAGAAATCAGAGTGCCGAGTTCGAATTCTAGTCATATCCACTTACCGAACGGTATGAATTCATATCTTTGCCCCACTAGCTATGGGTTAAATATCAGAACAGACAGGGTCCTATAGCCTTGGTTGGCAAAAAAATCAACCGTAACAGAATGTAATTGAAGTATACTTCGTGAATTCCTCTTCCAAGTTAATCATGAAATGAAAAGAATCATTATCGCCCAAGCGTTTTTTACAGTAATGTTAATCCTGTACAAGGCCAAGAGCCATTCGAGGCAGAGGCAAAATTTATGCGGATATGTATGGAAGATAATGATATACCCTAAACTTATATATTTCATCTACAAGACAAAACTTTGGAAATTGTGGAGAGCTATGTTAACCCTTGTCCTTACGAAAAATGGTACATTATCGAAAAAGAAAACCATCCTAGTACAATATTAACCAATTTAACTGCTTGTGAATAGTTGATATTTTTGTTATATATAGACGAAAAAGTGACAACAATAAGATTTAATATTTGATTTCAATACAATGTTTCGTCACAGTAAAAAGAATAACTTTAAAACCTTTCTCGAATAATTGATAAATGTAAAATCCGTTGTAACCAGCTGATACAATTATCAAGTCATGCATTACTAAAAATAGTACTTGCTAATTGTCTACAGCGTATCATTAAATACGTGTCGCTGAGTGGTTAGCGTCCCGAATCTGAGATCCGGGTTGTCAAGGAGGGAAATTACATGAAAACTATATCGTAAAACTGGGTAGATAAAACTTTTAGCAAACCGTACATGGTCTTGCTAATCAGACTTTATTGTAGTGATGGTTTGAAGTCACTGGTATTGTTCAAATATTTATTACGCTGTATTGTGGTCTTGCTTAGAAAATCCACTCAGTTGAATTACAGTATAAACAGCAGGTCGGTGGTAGGTGTTAAAAACACAAATGTGCCTGAGCACGTGTCTGTAAAAGGGATTAGCTAGTCATTCTAATAAACTCCATATTCTAAGGAAACCTTACACTGAAGAATACCGACTATCAGTAAATGCGAAAATAATGTCATGTAGTATTTCCACTATATGCTACTTGGGTTTTTAATTGGTGACTCTACCCACATATAGTTCTATAGAAGGATGCTCGATATCCATACACAGTATATTTGAGCAACGACGAAGTTTTAAAGAAAATGGAAACTAAAAAGAAAATTTTACTTAAAACCAGGCAGAGACCATTGAAATGTTTAGGGAACATCCCAGTTCATACACCTCCCTGGTCATTTGAACAGGAGTAGGGGGATTATCCCTTGTTTCCGGTTTAGGATTGGGTTTCCGTTTCCTTCTAACGTTTTTTTCTTTCTCTTTCATCCCCAGTAGCCCCTTGTAGCTTAGTGGTGTTATTTCCTTGGTTGGGATGAATTGGTTAAAAAAAAAAACATAGTGAGGAAAGAGAGCTTAGAAAATTTAATACTCACAGGGCAGTTTGAAGGAAAGAGGAACTGAAGAAAACAACACCTACCTAATGAGCTTGAAAAAATGGATACAAAAAAAGAGATAGCAAAAAGAAAAAATATTAAGAGCTACAAAGAATAAGTAATTGGGGAGAGTTATAATCGCCAATATACTTAAAAACGGAAGAAGAAAAGTTATATGAGGTTGTTAACTGTATCTAATATGCTTCATTGCATTTATTTTGTAGTCATTAGCACTGGTTCTGATTAAATGACAAATATATGGAAGTAATTAATAAAAAAAAACAACTTTAAAATCATTTTTACCTTATACCAAAGTATAATCATTCTTCAAACATAGAATAGTATGCAGTCTTTGTATGAGACTCATAGCTTTCCCCAACAGAGAGCAGTAGTGGAATAGGATTTAAGGTGGGTTATGAGCAATACATGATCTCAAATTCCATCAATAAAAGGCATACTTATATCACAGCCATCTGTTGCCAGCGGTGTTAGATTCATTCAACAGACCACACTGCTTTGCTCTGACAGCTTGTCCGTGTCTCTCGCACGAACGAATACATTCATATACACGTCTGTATACACGTGATGTATGTACGCACGTAAATATGATTGCGTCTAATACTGTACATAAAGAAACAAAAAAAAAAAAACACACGTATTCACAATAAGTATTCAAACGTTAATATTAAAACATGACTACAGTTAAATGCACACACACACACACACACACACACACACACACACACACACACACACACACACACACACACACACACACGTACGTTCAACTTTGACATGTTTCGCTGATGAGCAGGACTTATCAGAAAATAATTTTATTTAACAAAAACAAAATCTACATGATTTACATTAGGAAGCTGAATGATTGATTTTTACTTTAACTATATTACTAGAGAAATTAAATTTTAACTGATATGAACTCAGTTTTATCCTTATTTAGAATCTTCGCGACAGACCCGATATATATATATATATATATATATATATATATATATATATATATATATATATATATATATATATATTATAAATTAACTGATTTAATATATATTATAAATTAACTGACTTAAAATATTTTTTTCGCTACACACTGTGTAGAGAAAAAAAAACATATTTTAAATCAATTAATTTATAATATTAATGCTCTGTAATTTTACATTGAGCACTATTGTGTAAAAATAAAAATATCTATAAGAACACCGGATTATATATCTTATGTTCTTTCTTTATATTTATGTATATATATATATATATATATTTATGTATATATATATATATATATATATATATATATATATATATATATATATATATATATATATATATATATATTTATGTATATATATATATATATATATATATATATATATATATATATATATATAAAAAGTAAAAGCAACAATCGGAGTACCATGGTTTTTAACCACAATCAATATTCCCACACACTTATTCACAATTTACTCTATCTACTTTTTATTCTGCACAATATGTCCCAATAGTGGATATATTGGTGAATCTGGAAATAATTTTAGATTTAGCTTCAACAACCATAAACTAACCATACGTCAAAACAATCCTTATTCCCCCATAGCTGAACATTTTAATCAACCAGGACACCCATTAGAAAACTGTAAATGTGTATTGATAGATTCTGATTTCAGTTCCACATACACACGCAGAAAAAAAGAAAAATACTGGATTTTAAAATTAAATACATATAAACTAGGGTTAAATAAAGACTTGCGTATTTTAAATCTTTATAAATATTTCAATAGTTAAACAAGAAAATTTTGTTAGATATAGTTAATTTTTGTTTTTAAAACAACATCTAAAATATTACTACAGTTAGATTTACGTTAGAAATATTCAAACACAGTTGGATTCCATATCACGTGACGTCCGCGTCTCGCGACGGACGCTACTTAATGTAAACAAACATCTGAAAACAGTTATTTCTGATGAAAGATCGGGGTCGATCTGAAATATCATATATATATATATATATATATATATATATATATATATATATATATATATATATATATATATATATATATATATATATGAAAATATAAATAAATACTTTCACAAAAAACATTCATTTTTTTAATTTGCCACTTTTTAGTTGTTTTTTCTTTATATATATATATATATATATATATATATATAGCTAGTGGTACTCGCTTGGAAAGAACTTAGGTATTTAGGCTTTTAGTTGAACAAAGCAATATCTAAGGGAAAATGAGGAATAGTAAAAAAGAAAGAACTAAGAACATGAAATTGAGGTGAAAACAATCGTCCAGGCTCAGTGTCTAAAGAAAAAAAAACCTCCAAAACGAGTAAAAGTAACTACGTAAAGTGCTCAATACACGAAGTAGAGCAAACCTAATTTAAACCTAAAGAGCCAGGTAAACCTACCTAGGTTTCACTTAAACGGATCGTCAGGGAAGAACTGGCCACTCAGCGACACGTGTTTAATGATACGCTGTAGACAATTAGCAAGTACTATTTTTAGTAATGCATGACTTGATAATTGTATCAGCTGGTTACAACGGATTTTATATCAATTATTCGAGAAAGGGCCAGTTTTTCCCTAACAATCCATTTAGGAGAAACCTAGGTAGGTTTACCTGGGTCTTTAGGTTTATATATATATATATATATATATATATATATATATATATATATATATTAATGATTTATTTTAATACGCCATTCTTAATACTTCAAATGTTATTATAGTGGATACTCATATTTGAAATAGACGCCACATATTTTCAATTTATTTTAAATATTGTGTATTACGTCTATTGGCCTCTGCTTTCATTTTTTTACTAATGTTTACGCAATACAAAGCACAAGAGCTACTCAAATTAAAGGTTACTGTATGGAGTTGTATTCGTGTAAGTAAGGACAAGCGTTAGAAGTATAGAGTTGAAATAGACTTTAGAATGAACCTGAAACCCCATCCTAAACAGAAAACATGGGATAAACCTCTAATCCTGTTCAAAAGACCGGGTGGAGTGTGAACCGGACGATAGGCGAACCTATCTAAATAAAGCGACTGCACTCGAAGGCAGGGATCGAACCTGCGTCCTCCTTTCTAAAAAAACAAACAAACAAACAAAAACACTTATCCTTAAAGTAGAAAATAGAGCTTTGCTGATCTGTGACGCTCTCTCCAGCTGAACGGTAAAGCACACTGGTTTCTCCTAGAAAATCGACGCAAATTTGATCTTTTCTAGAGATCACATTTTCTTCGTTGAGATTTCTCGAATGTGTATTCTGACAGACACAATACAAACTATTTAAAATAAATATCACTATAATAACGTTTGACGTAACACAGACAGACACACGGGCATGCGCGTGCGCACACACACACAGACACACACACACACGCACACACAAACACACACACACACATATATATATATACATAAATATATATATATATATATATATATACATAAATATATATATATATATATATATATATATATATATATATATATATATATATATACATAAATATATATATATATATATATATATATATATATATATATATATATATATATATATATATATATATATATATATATATATATATATAGTTGAGATACAAAAGGACGGTCCCTTTCAAATCAGGGAAATCTTGTTGAAGGTAACAGCTGTTTTTTTAACCGCTAAACTCCGAGAATTTCCCGGCTTTGAAGAGCATATCTAACCTATAAATCTTTCATTAATTCCGCCATCTTTACTCCTGCCATGTTTGTTTCTGGTTGTACTATTAATCGCAGCAGCATTAACTTGATTTTAGTTAAATTTTTTTTAGTAGATAAAGCGCAGTCAATCAAAAAATTATGAATTTTGATTAGTAATTACTCAACTTACATATTAATTTTTAGTTCTTATTTTATTTTATCCCAGAATTTGAATTTCACCCAGAGTCTATCTTTTATTTTTCAATACGTCCCATTGCCTTAGATTGACAGTTTGAATAAAAATGACGATGAGATACAGCTAAAAATTGTGATGTAAGTAAAGAAAAATAAAGAAAGGAGGTTGACCGTAGTATGGATCATGATCCACAATCCTTAACTCAGCTGCAGCGTATGTACTTCGCAAGAATTACATAAGGTTTCGAATTCAGAGTGGTTATTCTCCTAGACTGTCTGCCAAAGAAGACTGAAGAGCACACACATAAAATCAAACATATATATGTATAAACATAAGCAAACGCATACGCTCAGATACATACGCATGTATATATATATATATTTAATTAATCTTTAGGTAGTAAATATTTGTTTAGACGTTATAACATGAATAATAATATAATAATATTAATTATAATATTTTCCATTTATGACTAGTAAATTTTTTTTTAATTGTAAAAGATATCACCTAACCTCTACAAAGTAAAACAGAATTTTAAAAGATTTAAAACCTTAAAAATTATTATAATTAAAATTTGAAAAAATTAAAAACAATTCTTGTAAAAATATTATATTGATCGGATTTTTTTCTTAAGACATTAGTGTCTGTAATATATCTTATTCGTAAAGTCAATTAAAAGCTTTTGTAATTAAATAATGTTTTTGCTTTATGACATTTTTTATTTTATAATTCAGAGCAGATTTTCAGTAACTAGGGGTTCTTGTCTATATTTCTGAGATGAGGTATTATGTAAATTATTTACATTATTCGGACTGTTGTCCTTGTCTTTGTCGTCATATTTATTACAACGTTTCGGCCGTTGTACGCTCCGGTCTTCTTCAGGTGGTTGGAATGTCGAACTGAACCCTTTACTTCGCTCACGGGGGTAGACTGTTCTAGTTCCACGTGCCATGTTTAATGGATGTCAGTTATCAGTTATTTCCTGTTAATTTCCCTCTGAAAGTTCTCCACTGCCTCACACTCTTTGGGTCCTGTCACTGGATCTAACCAACACCTTTATCCACCGTGCCATGTGTCCATGTGTTAGACATTCCAACCACCTGAAGAAGGCCGGAGAGTACAACGACCGAAACGTTGTAATAAATATGGCGACAACGATGAGGACAATAGTCCGAATAATGTAAATAATGACTAGGGGTTCTTGTTTTAAAAAATGAAATTGACACTGCAAATCCTGCTTATAACTAATGTAATCATTAAACTGTACAAAATTTAATTTCTCAAAATTTCATAAAAAAATAAGTAGGGGGGGTGGAGGCGCGCAAACAGTTGTAAAAATTTTACCAAGATTTTCTAAAAACAAACAGCGCAAAAATAATTTAATTCATTTGTGAATAAGCTCTGGAAGTTTGATTAAAATCCAACAATTATGTAATTTTTTTCAAGGATTTCCAAATTAACGTGTTTTCCACCGCAAAGAAAAAAAAAGACGCTAAAATTTCCTATAGTAATCTATCGCCACAGCGCTGACACACGGTATTTACTTTGTCTCCCCATTGAGACCAGATGTGACACAAGGTCTTTTTTAAGGTGGGAGACTCGAGCGCGAACACCCGGGCAAAGAACAAAAATTTCCCTAAGCCCCATCAACCGTCGGTTGCGCTGGCCTCGGTGCGATCACCGATCCCTCTCTTTAGTGCAATGAGAAGGCACGGCTTTGGGCAGCTGTTCCCCAGGGCTGGGCACGTCTCAGTATAATTTTCCTCAGTTGCCACTCTGTCCTTTGCCGGAGACGCCCCTGAGCGCACTCTGCCCAAAGACAGAGACGCAACTGAGAGATGATAAATAAACGTGTTACAAATCAATCCAAGGAGTAATTTACACACTAAAATGATTTTCTAAGCGTAGCTTAGATGTGGCACAAGGCCAAAAGCATGGGGTACCCAGTGAGGATTGAACACACTACTCAGTTGTAATGGTTCTAGCGAAACATGCTTGGTAACCATTACACCACACCGAGGTGCCCAGCCGGTGACACACACACACACACACACACACACACACACACACACACACACACACACACACACACACCACACAAAAAAAAAGATTTTTACACAAAATTTTGAAAGGATAAAAAATATTAAATAATAAAAAATATCTTTTTATGTTTTTCATAATAATAACTTTTTAACGATAAAACGTTTTTATTAAGTTTATGTCATCTTTTCATCATAGCTCAATTTTAGCTAATCAGTGATGATATCGACTTTTATTCAATTCGATCTAGGAATTCTGACCAATCAAGATTTAGTAAAATGTAATGTCAATTGAGAAATTAACTCTTTGGAACTTATTTTTATAGTACAAATTTGGCACATTTGCATTACATTTTGAGAATATTATGATGGCGTATCATCACTATCTATGTGCTATGTCCTTTAAGGACGTGGCTGATCTCGAAAATTTTCTATCCTTTGCAGTCTTTATAAGGTTTACCTTTTCACTGTCCCTCCGATTAGGTTCCTGTAATTTTGGGGTTGCTCTTCTAAAACTACAATCATATATACTCTTCTGAATGCATGTATATGTGCGCTTATGTATCTGTATGTTGTGTCTGTATGTATTTCTGATATGTGCGTGCGTTCGAGGTGGGGGGAGGCAAAGGGAGATGGAAAGGGCGGATAGAAGATACATAGGAGGAAATCCTGAAAGAGCGATTTTCTTATATCAGTGTAAAGATTTCCAAAATCTAGGATCCTCGAGTGTGAGTCGGTGTCAGCCAGGACTTTCTCCTGCTTTCCTATCTGACTGTTGCCTGCCTGCACGTCTGTCGGTTTGTAAACAGAAGTAGACGGAGTGAAAAACAAACAGTAAAGATTGGCTGCGGAGTGGA
>OZ038520.1:14110872-14138372 GCA_964036315.1 Acanthosepion esculentum
CTGTAGAGCATCGGGTTGAAAGCTAAGACAGAAGGCCTAATTATTGCAGCTCAGGACCAAAACCTCGCAACCGTATCCTATAACTGTCACACCTGAACTAAACCGAAATTCAGAATCTGCGGAAAACATGATGAAACTCTAGACCATATTATCTGAGGATGTTCGGAACTAGCAAAAAAAAAAAATATAGCCCCCCAGACATAACAAGGTAGCGACATATGTGCACTGAAAGATATGCAAGAAGCACAAAATTTGAAACCACTGAGAGATGCTATGAGCACCAACCAGGCACAGTTACCCAAAATAACGAATGTAACTATCCTCTGTTACATGCCAATTCAAACTGACAGGAAAATAAATGCCGACAAACCTGATATTATCATAAAAGACAAGAAATTCAGGAAGTGTATGCTTATTGACATAGCGGTAACATCTGAGAAAAAAACACATTCATGAAAATTATCGAGAAATTGACTAAATACAAGGACCTGGAGATCGAGATTAACAAGATGCGGGAAATGATGACAGAGACTGTACCAATAGTAATCGAAGCGCTGGGCCTCGTCAGAAAAAGGAATGGACAATTTTTGTCCCAGGTAACATCAACATACAAGTTGCCCAGAAGATCGTCGTACAAAGAACATCCCATATACTAAGAAAAGTGCTATCAGTTAACTAAGTCCATAGTTTGGACCCGGCTCTACATGATAGAGAGCAGAAAACATATACATATAATAATAATAATAATAATAATAATAATAATAATAATAATAATAATAATAATAATAATAATTTTTATTTTATTTTATTTTATTTATTTATTTATTTTGCAGTGAAAAGTGTCCTGATGCCATTTCTAACCTTAGGTCCCTGGGCAGGACCCGGAAAGAAATGTGTCAACGCCAGATATCAAAGGAAATAATAATAATAATAATAATAATAATAATAATAATAATAATCAGCCAGAGACTGTAGTAGAAATGACAGTCACAAGATATTATAATATTTCTCAATTACAGCAGATCATGTCAGTGAAGCATGAAACCCAACTTTATTATTATGAATAAGGAAAATAGCGAGTGTCAAATTATTGACTTTCCTCATTTATATGATACAAGCGTTGACTCCAAAGAAATTGAAAAGATTGAAGAATCAGGCTAAAAAGTTAAAAAAAAAAAGAAGCTATGAGACGTGACCGAATAACTAATTCCTGTAGTAATATGTGCGCTTAGAACAGCATCGAGAAAACTGAAAAAAACACAGGGAGAATTGAAATGGAAACCAAGACTGTAGACCTCCAGAAATCTACCATAATTTACTCTGCGAAGATGCTCTAAAATATTTGTAAGTTGTGAGAAGTCTTGTTGACACCATGACTCAAGAGCAGAATTTCTATTGATTATGTGACACCATAATTATAATGATGATTCTAATAATGTCTATCAAGCAATAGGCAACAGTTTACAAAAGATATTTTTTTAAATAATTCGGGGGCTAAAAATTAAATTATTCAGGCTTTTATCCTGAAGAAAAAATAAAATAAAACATTATTTAGGGAATTTAGAAGCAATGAATTTAGACTTTTTGTTTGAGGATTAAGCAGATGACAGTTTTTAACGGATATATTCAGAAGTTCTGAAGTTAATAAGTATTCAGACATTTTCTCTTAAACCCGAATCAACCAGATATGAGGAAATGAAAATAATGTATCGTGCGAAACAATTTTTTTCTCCGGAATCTATCTTATATATCTATAATTCTACCATTCGTCCATACGTTGAATAATGCTACCACATATGGTCCGGTGCCCCTGCTATTTACTTTGAGCGCCTTGATAACATTCAAAGAAGAATCTGCAATATTATTATATTATCAGGAAGCTCTGCATTAGTTAAATTCCCACTGCTGTAGAGTGGCCCCTCTGTACCTTTTCTATAAAAACTTTCGTGGAAATTGTTTGGATGAGATCTTCAGCCTAGACTTTATGAATTTAAGCGCAGTACTAGATTGGCGGCAAGGTCTCATCAATTTACAGCTGAGTTAGCTAGATGTAACGGTAAATTCTATGATTACAGTTTCTTTTCTCGAACTTCTCGATTGTGGAACTCCTTTCCAGCTTTATGCTTTTCAGCCAACTTTAATCTGCAAACATTTAGATGTAATGTCTATCTACTATCTTCCTGTTTACTCTTTTCTCTTATTAATGTTTCTGTTCCTAATTCTTACACACTCTGTAACTCCTTGTGTCTTAATGGCTTTACTGCCTTGCTTGGAGTGAAATCCATTAAAAAAAGTATGGAGAGATAAACTTGGTTGGTACCCAGTCTAGAAGAAGAATCACTTTGAATTCAAAATAGATTGGAAACCTCATCCCGTGAAAAAGCTATTTGCTGTGAAAACACGCATTAAGGCGGCAATCAATCATCTTTTACGTGACTGCTCTAAAATATGGAATAACCTTTTTACTTATCATATGAAATAACTGCTCTAACCTATTAAATAATTGATTTAAAATAGGGCAAGGCAATACACTCATTGAAAGATATGCCAACAGTGTAAACTACCCAATACTGAAGAATAATGACATAAGTAATAATTATCAATAGTTCTCGAAGGCGATAGTGTTAATTTACTCTGAGATTTCTTCGTACATACCAACTGAACGACAATTTGATTTTTGCAAGAATTTTCAAATCAGTGTGTTTTCCACTGCAAAAAGACGTTAAAAATTCGTATACTAATTTACGGTCACCCACTGACATGAGAAAAACAAAATTTTTAAGCAAATTTTGAAGTTTCTAAAAAAGATTTAAAAAAAATATTAATTACTATTACTATTACTAATTAAAAATTCCTTTGTTCCTTCCTCTTAATAATAAAGATTTTGTCTATAAACATTGTTTTTATTAAGTGTGGGGCATTTTTTCATTAATGTATAATAATTTTTTTATCGAATTTTTGAACATTTATAACTACAATTTTGTGTGCATTGCGTTCATTTTATGTGTATTCATTTCATGTGTATTCATTTTATGTGTAGTCATTTTATGTGTATTCATTTTATGAGTATTCATTTTATGTGTAGTCATTTTATGTGTATTCATTTTATGTGTATTCATTTTATGTGTAGTCATTTTAATGTGTATTCATTTTATGTATAGTCATTTTATGTGTAGTCATTTTATGTGTATTCATTTTATGTGTAGTCATTTTAATGTGTATTCATTTTATGTAAAGTCATTTTATGTGTAGTCATTTTATGTGTATTCATTTTATGTGTAGTCATTTTATGTATAGTCATTTTATGTGTAGTCATTTTATGTGTAGTCATTTTATGTGTATTCATTTTATGTATAGTCATTTTATGTGTAGTCATTTTATGTGTATTCATTTTATGTGTAGTTATTTTATGTGTATTCATTTTATGTATAGTCATTTTATGTGTAGTCATTTTATGTGTAGTCATTTTATGTGTAGTCATTTTATGTGTATTCATTTTATGTGTATTCATTTTATGTGTAGTCATTTTATGTGTAGTCATTTTATGTGTATTCATTTTATGTGTAGTCATTTTATGTGTATTCATTTTATGTGTAGTCATTTTATGTGTAGTCATTTTATGTGTAGTCATTTTATGTGCAGTCATTTTAAGTGTAGTCATTTTATGTGTATTCATTTTATGTGTAGTCATTTTATGTGTAGTCATTTTATGTGTATTCATTTTATGTGTAGTCATTTTATGTGTATTCATTTTATGTGTAGTCATTTTATGTGTAGTCATTTTATGTGTAGTCATTTTATGTGTAGTCATTTTATGTGTATTCATTTTATGTGTAGTCATTTTATGTGTATTCATTTTATGTGTAGTCATTTTATGTGTAGTCATTTTATGTGTAGTCATTTTAAGTGTAGTCATTTTATGTGTATTCATTTTATGTGTATTCATTTTATGTGTAGTCATTTTATGTGTAGTCATTTTATGTGTAGTCATTTTATGTGTATTCATTTTATGTGTAGTCATTTTATGTGTAGTCATTTTATGTGTATTCATTTTATGTGTATTCATTTTATGTGTAGTCAATTTATGTGTATTCATTTTATGTGTATTCATTTTATGTGTAGTCATTTTATGTGTAGTCATTTTATGTGTAGTCATTTTATGTGTAGCCATTTTATGTGCAGTCATTTTAAGTGTAGTCATTTTATGTGTATTCATTTTATGTGTATTCATTTTATGTATATTCATTTTATGTATATTCATTTTATGTGTATTCATTTTATGTGTAGTCATTTTATGTGTATTCATTTTATGTGTATTCATTTTATGTGTAGTCATTTTATGTGTAGTCATTTTATGTGTAGTCATTTTATGTGTAGCCATTTTATGTGCAGTCATTTTAAGTGTAGTCATTTTATGTGTATTCATTTTATGTGTAGTCATTTTATGTGTATTCATTTTATGTGTAGTCATTTTATGTGTATTCATTTTATGTGTAGTCATTTTATGTGTAGTCATTTTATGTGTAGTCATTTTATGTGTAGTCATTTTATGTGCAGTCATTTTAAGTGTAGTCATTTTATGTGTATTCATTTTATGTGTAGTCATTTTATGTGTAGTCATTTTATGTGTAGTCATTTTATGTGTATTCATTTTATGTGTAGTCATTTTATGTGTATTCATTTTATGTGTATTCATTTTATGTGTAGTCATTTTATGTGTATTCATTTTATGTGTAGTCATTTTATGTGTATTCATTTTATGTATAGTCATTTTATGTGTAGTCATTTTATGTGTAGTCATTTTATGTGTAGTCATTTTATGTGTATTCATTTTATGTGTAGTCATTTTATGTGTATTCATTTTATGTGTAGTCATTTTATGTGTAGTCATTTTATGTATAGTCATTTTATGTGTAGTCATTTTATGTGTAGTCATTTTATGTGTAGTCATTTTATGTGTATTCATTTTATGTATAGTCATTTTATGTGTAGTCATTTTATGTGTATTCATTTTATGTGTAGTCATTTTATGTGTATTCATTTTATGTATAGTCATTTTATGTGTAGTCATTTTATGTGTAGTCATTTTATGCGTAGTCATTTTATGTGTATTCATTTTATGTGTAGTCATTTTATGTGTAGTCATTTTATGTGTAGTCATTTTATGTGTATTCATTTTATGTGTATTCATTTTATGTATAGTCATTTTATGTGTAGTCATTTTATGTGTATTCATTTTATGTGTAGTCATTTTATGTGTAGTCATTTTATGTGTAGTCATTTTATGTGTATTCATTTTATGTGTAGTCATTTTATGTGTAGTCATTTTATGTGTAGTCATTTTATGTGTATTCATTTTATGTGTAGTCATTTTATGTGTAGTCATTTTATGTGTATTCATTTTATGTGTAGTCATTTTATGTGTATTCATTTTATGTGTAGTCATTTTATGTGTAGTCATTTTATGTGTAGCCATTTTATGTGTAGCCATTTTATGTGTAGTCATTTTTATGCATTAATTACAGACACACTATGGAAGCCTTTTATTTATTCGGCATAAATCCATATTTTATTTATTAAACATATTTATGTGTACTTTTAAATTGTATTTGTTCAACATATGTTTATGTATAGATTATTTCATACTTCTGTATACCTAATGTATTTCATATTATATGACGATAAATTATTGATGTATTTTATTGAACTTGTCTTTATGCTTTGTATTCTATGTTTACACAGACAAGGCACACTTAATATGCATTCATTTTTCGTTCCATCGTTATCGCACTGGAAATAAGTAATATTTAGTCACCTCGAAAAAATATAAACGTGTTCTTTTCATTCTATGTGCTGTGTTCTTACAGGACGTCAACATTTGTAGCTCTTAGTAAATTTTACCTTTTTTTTTTTTTTTTTTTTGATTTGCTATCTCTCCTAATCACTCTTCTTCGACCATTTACGCATTCTTGTTTGGTATATTATGCACTGTTTTCTTGTGTCTCTTTTGCTTTCACTATGTCCTGTGATTACCAAAATTTCCAAGCCCTCTTTCCTCATTATATTCTGCCATTCATTCATTCAAGATTGTTAAAGAGGTTATGCATTGTTTTCCTTTGTCATTCTTGCCTTCAATCTTTCCAGTCGGTATAAAAATTTCCAAGCCCTCTTTCTTCATTATGTGCCCTAGATATTTCAACTGTCTCTTTCCGACGTTAAATATACGTGTCATTTTGCTTCTATTTTCTCCAAAACTTCGTCGTTGCTCACATGTTCAGTCTCTGGTATTCTCAGCATCCTTCTGCAGAACCACATTTCTGTTGCTTTAAGTCTCTTGTGCATCTGCGATAAGATTGTCCAGCATTCACTGCCATATGGAAGGCCGATATTACATAATAGTTGAGTACACTTTTATTTGTTTCTAACTAAATTTTCCTGTTTCTTAATACTTTCTTTAGCTTTTAGAAGGCACCTTTATCTGTCGATACCGCTACAATTAAGCAAAATATTATATTTCTTTTTTATTCAATAAACACTTTCCAGTTTGTGTTTTATCACTTCACCCCAAGTAAAGCGATAATGTCACTAAGACGCAAGGAGCTACTGGGAGTGAAAGAGAATTAAAAAGATTTTAGAAAGTCAAGAAATTCTATCCTAAACTGGGAACAACGAATAAAACTCTACATCTGCTAAAAAAAAAATAACCGAGGCGGAAGAGAGACGGTTCACATCTTAGTTTATTACTAAAAAAGATTTGAAAAGTCAGCAATAGATATTTAAAAACAGATTCCGATTTTTTTATATATATATGAGTGCAGTTATTGAAGACAGTGATATTTCTTTTGCTTAATGTGACTGCACATATAAGCTAATTTATTTCTAGTAAGTTTTTCTGTCTTCTCATCTCTTCCTTGATATTTCTAAGATTTCTTTCAATGGGTAGGCATTCTTGATCTTTGGAATGGCTCGTCTTTCTTTGATAGCTTTTTCTTTCAGAGTTTTCCATCTATGCCGGATGTTTGCTCTCATTTCGCTACTTCCGCGTTGTTATATTCTCCTTGAACAACATCTGTCTGTGTCCAATGACTCTGGAAGCAATGCCGTCGGGTTCTAAATTCCTGGTACGGCCACCCTTGGCGGCAAGGTCGAAGAAGAGGACGCAGACTAAGTGTAACCAATCCCAACGGTGGAACAAGCGAATGATGAATGTAACGAATCTCAACAGTTGAACTAGCGGATGAAGTGGACTACGCATAAGGGACATGCTACAGAAAGCGTCACTCGAAATTATAACCGGATCTGCATGTATTCTGTTGCAGTTTCATAACTGAATTCTGCATGTCTCATTCCATATTTGCCATAGAAAAAGGTCATGAAATCAAGTGTGTGGGTCACTTCCTGGCAAGCTGAGGTCCACCTTAAACAAATTCACGCCATCGGCACTTTCTTCTATTCTGCAAATCAACACTTACAGGGAATGGATAACGGGTGCAGGTTTTGGAAGCTTCTAATCCTGAACCTTCACGTTTTCGGCGAATTTAGTCACCAACGCCATCATCATAAATGAAGAGATCAGCAAAGTAGAAATTAAATTTGGGGGTACGAAAGAAAGTCGCTGCCGACAAGGACATCTGTTGGCGTAATTCTGGATCGTCGCACATTGTTACTTCACCACTTGCAGTATCTCATCTAACTTGTATATGATTAGCTCCGGAGGTCGTCCTCTCTAATATTTTGTGTATGTTCTCAAATCTCAAATATGTTAGACCCTGATTTCTAAGGATAACAATGGAAATTTCTAGACCCAATTTGTCCGTCGTGTCCGTCGTATGATATAGGCTGAGTCATACGTTGATATCACTGTCGTGTTTTTAATGAAACAGTGTAGAAGGCTTCCATGATAACTTTACGCTCTTCCCTATGTCGTTTGTTTAGATCTATTTTCAATTTTAGCCACTTGCATTGTAGTGCGGAGGAGTTTCAGCTCCACGATTATTATTATTATTATTTTCTTTGATATCTGGCGTTTACACATTTCTTTCCGGGTCCTGCCCAGGGACCTAAGGTTAGAAATGGCATCATGACACTTTCCACTGCAAAAAAATAAAAATAATTACATAGATAAAGCCCTTCGTAAAGTGTGGGCTGTACTTGTCAGAACAATTTTTTGTATCTCTTTGAGGCATGGACTTCCATGGATCCCTTCAATTAGTCTACTGGAATCTTTTCCAACCAGTCCAAGGGCTCCAACTACAACAGGGATTGTTGATGTTCTCATGTGCCACATTTTTGAGATTTCTATTTCAAGGTCCTTGTATTTTGTCAGCTTTCCGAATATCTTCAAAGATACATTGCAGTCCGCAGGGATTGCCATATCAATAAGGTGGCACTTATTTTGTTTGTGGTCTTTAATAACAATGTCTGGGCGGTTGGCTTTGATTGTTCTGTCAGTGTGTATTGTGTAGTCCCATAGAATTGTAACAGGTCCTATCTCCGTAACCGGTTCTGGGTGGTGTTCGTACCAGTTTCTTTCAGTTTCCTTCTCGTAGGAGTTGAAAATTTTCCAGTGCAGATATTGGCCCACTCTTATTATTATTATTATTATTGTTGTTGTTGTTGTTGTTGTTGTTGTTTTTGTTTTATTTCCTTTGATTTCTGGTGTATACTAATTTCTTTCCGTGTCCCGACCAGAAGGTCAAAAATGGCCTCATGACATTTTCCACTGAAGCCCGTATATTTTACATAGATAAATCCCTTCGTAAGGTGTGGGCTGTGCTTGTGAGTACAATTTTTTTGTATTTTTTAAGGCATGGGCTACCAGGGATTCCTTCAATGAGTCTATTGGAATCTTTTCCAATCAATCCGAGGGCTCCAATTACCAACGAATATTATTATTATTATTATTATTATTATTATTATTATTATTATTATTATTATTATTATTATTAGTAGTAGTAGTAGTAGTAGTAGTAGTAGTATTCCCTTTGGCTTCTGTTGTATACTCATTTCATTCTGGATACCAACCAGAGACTTAAAGTCAGAAATGGCATCATGACATTTTCTACAGAACATTTTTGTAAAAGAAGAAGAAAAGAAATTCTTTAAGACATAGGCTAACAGGGATTCCTTGAATATCAGAACCTTTTCCGATCAAACCCAGACTGCCAACCACAACTAGAATTACTAATGTCATCATGTGCCAAAGTTCTGAGATTTCCACTTAGAGATCCTTTTATTTTGATAGTTTATTTGCTGGTCTTCAAAGATACATTACAGTGTACAGGAACTCTCATGTCAATAAGAAAGCACGTTCTGTTTTTGTGGTCTTTGATCGCTATATCTTGACGATCAGCTTTGATCGTTCTGTCTTTGTGTATTTTACAGTCCCATAGAATTGTTACAGATTATTATTATTATTATTATTATTATTATTATTATTATTATTATTATTATTATTAATTTGCTCCTGAGGTTTTCACATAAAAAGTGTCTCAAGAAATTTCTTTAAGGTCACGTGACAGCAAGTTTATTCAATGTTAATGTATATGCCCGGTACAGACGTATATATATATATATATATATATATATATATATATATATATATATATATATATATATATATATATATATATATATATATATATATATATATATCTGAAAAGTTTAACAGATATAATTAATCACATTCGTTGGATATATTTATAATTTATACTAAATTCAAACAAGGTTTACCTATTTAATTTGTTTTATCATACTTTCCAATTTTCGAACATGTTGTTGTTCATCAAGATTAAAATTGTGGCTCAACTTTCCAAATTGTATGCTTCTATCCCGTTTTGAGTGTTTCGGTTATTATCAAGAACGAAATATTGTCACTATCATATATAAGTGTATATTCCTTACCTCCGGGCATTTTTGGGAACGTTACATTTTCTGTATCGTATTAATTACATCAGGTTTCGGAAGGTTTCACAGAGACTGAGAACACTGACAACAACTATATAATTATTTTATATGTATTTTAAATATTTTTTTTACATATGACACTCTCTGTGGCTGAGCGGTTTAAACTACTTCGATTCAGAAGGTAATTTTCTTTACAAAGGAGTATACGAATTCGAACCGTGCCGGAGAGCATATTTTCTTTATTAAGTTTTTCGAATTCAAGCTGTTAAAAAAGGAACACGTAAAACAAAACAGGGTTTCTACACAAACATGGTATCCATTAAAATAATGTTAGCGTAATATATGTTTGTGCATGTTTTTGTAAAATACAAATTTTCATCTTACTCTTATTTTAATTAAAATGTCACCATCTCCTGATATAAGTACGAGGGTCATTCAATAAATAAGGTGAATTTTTCAGTATAAGGACTTCTAATACAGATAGAAGCTTACTCTTTTTTTTTTTTTGTTTTACTTCTTTTTCCCGTGGATTTGATTTCTTTTGCAGATTAAAAAAAAACTTCGAGAGTTTTGGCGATTAACAAAGATGGCCGACCAAGAAGCATGCTCCAGGATTGAACAGCGGTCAGTTATCAAGTTTTTGGTTGCTGAAGGGTGCAAACCAGTTGAAATTCATAGGAGAATGTCAACTGTGTATGGTGCCACATGTTTCAGCCAAAAAATGTCTACACGTGGGCTAAATTGTTTAAAGAAGGACGGAGCAGTGTTGAGGATGAAGACAGTCCTGGGAGGACTACAGAATTGACGTCTCCTGAGGTGAGTGAATCAGTCAATGACCTCATTCAGTCTGACAGAAGGGTGACAGTGGATGACATTGCAAGGACTTTGAGCTTATCTGTTGCAACAGTACACAAAATTGTCCATGATGACCTTGGCTACTCGAAGGTCACCTGCCGGTGGGTGCCAAAGATGCTTACTGCAGAGCACAAACAGAGGAGGGTCGAGTTGTCCCAGCAGTGTCTCTCCCGCTTACAGCCTAGACCTTGCCCCTTCAGACTTTCACCTGTTTGGTCCCTTGAAAGCGTTCACAAGAGGCACGAAGTTTAAAAGTGACGATGAAGTCAAAAGTGTTGTGAGCGACTGGCTGAGACATCAGTCCAAAGATTTTTACGCTGAGGGAATACGGAAGCTTGTGCACAGATTGAAAAGTGTGTGACAGTGCTGGGTGACTACGTTGAAAAATAAAAAGTACGCTTCTATCTGTATTAGAAGTCCTTATACCGAAAAATTCACCGTATTTATTGAATGACCCTCGTAATAAAGGCATGTTTGTTCAAAAACAAACATTTCATACTCCCAATATTGATTGTAGCATATCTGAACACTATTTTTATTTACTTATCTCCGTTTAACATAATGGAAATTTTCCCTATTTTTTCTTCTTTAATATTTATATTCGTTATCACCTGATAATGAATGATACAACCGGGTTGAATCAAAAATTTTTTCTGGGTTTCACTGATTGTTTTCGTCAACTTGTATCTCTATATGATAGCATTAATTTGATATAATAAATATATATATATATATATATATATATATATATATATATGTGTGTGTGTGTGTGTGTATTTGAATGGAAAAGTTGAAAATTATGAGTAATACGATTCATCTTCTGAATGATTTTAATCGAAGTACGTTAATATAGATAAACTAAACAAAATCGAATGTACAGTAGAATTTACTTATGAAAGAGAAGCAAATATTACATTACCTTTCCTACTTATCACGTTGAACCGTACTAATAGTGACCTACAACTAATTGTTTATCGTATATCTACTACTAAAAATGATCCCATAAATTTCTATTCTTACCATAAATCAAAATAAAATCTTGAAGAATTATCGCATTCTCTTCATGACCACTCAGAATTTGTAGCCCTCAGTATTTATATGAATTGGGGAAATACAGTGAAAATAATTTTAACCTCATCCATTGTCCTAATTATTTCATATTTAACGCAAAACAGAAAGCTTATCAACTTTGAAGAATACAAGAATGAACAATATAAACGATTGAAAAGAAGTTTTATGTATACGATTCAGTTATTTCAATTGTTCTGATATATATAAATCAGTATATCATGTTCTCCCCTATATATATATATATATATATATATATATATATATATATATATATATATATATATATATATATATATATATATGTATGTATGTATATATATATATATATATATATATGTGTGTGTGTGTGTGTGTGTGTGTGTGTGTGTGTGTGTGTATACATATATATATATATGTATATGACATCAGTCAGTTAAGTGAAAAATTTTATTTGTATTAATCCCATATATATATATTGGATTTATTGGTGAAGGGTGGTGCTGTTGTCCATATTTTCCATGATATTTTTCGTGTGATGTGTTTTTCTGGGTTTTCTTTTAACATATATGATTAGAAAGCATTGTGCTGGTTGTGCATTTGCTATTTGTAAAAGTTGTTTTGTGTGTGTAATTTCTATATTTCCAGTGTTTTTCAACTGCTCCTATATATATATATATATATCTTTCTTCGTTATCCGCTGATTTTACAATGGCTTGATATATTGTTTTGCAAACAATTGCCATTTAAGGGACATACATTCTTCGCTCTGCAGTTAAAGGTGAGTTTGATTTGTACGGGTGGTTTCTTTGTTATTTTTCTGTTGTGTTATTTTTTAGGATTTGTGTCATGTTCTCGGTGCAACTTTAGCGGATATTTACTGTGTTACTGTTGAATATCTTGTGGAGGGTGCTTGACAAAGGAAGTGTTTGGGCATGAGTGTAATGAATATTTTTCCTAGTTTTATTTTTGTAGTACGGTGGGTTGAATAATATGATGTTTCTTTTTCTGTCAGACAATAAACCAACATACATAAACAATAAAAAAGATGTAACTTGAAAGTGTTCAACATGGCAACGACGATGAAGGATCATTGTTTTGTCATTATCAGCGTCGCTGACATGAAATTTGTAAATACGCATATAATTAGGTACCACTATTTATTCGATAAATATTAGCATACCCTAAACTTAATAAAAACAAACTTTTATTGTCAAAATATTTATGTTATTATTAAGAGGAAAGGTCAAACATTTTTTTGATTATTAAATTATATTTTTAACCGTTTTAGAACGTTAAAAATTTTAGTTAAAATCTTGTTTGAAGCAAAAATTTGTATAGGAAATTCTACGTCTTTTTTGCGGTGAAAAACATTAATTTGGAAATTCTCGCAAAAATCTAATTGTCGGATTTTAATAAAACTTTTAGGACTTATTCACAAATGTATTAAATTATTTGAGAATATTTTTTTTTAGAAAATCTTGATAAAAATATTTTTTTACATCTTTTAACCCACTTATTCAATTTTATGAAATTTCGAGAAATATGTTAAAGTTTATATTAGTTAAAAGCAGAATTTTTCAGATACTTCGATATCTTCAATTTCCTTTTGTATAACAAGACACTTAGTTATTGAAAATCTGCTCTGAATCGTAAAATAGAAAATGCAATAAAACTAATACTTTATTTAATTAGAATAGCTTTAAATTTCTTATAATAAAAATCCTTGAATAAAATATGTTATGGACACTTGTTTTAAGAAAAGTCGATGAATAATGAATTTTTACAAGAATTGTTTTCATTTTTTTTTCAAATTTTAATAATTTGTAAACTTTTAAACCTTTTAAAATTCTATTTTACTTTACAGAGGTGAGGTGATAATGTTATTAAGTAAAAATGATATTTACTAATCCTACATAGAAAAGCTTAGTACAATTCATCAAATATCAATATTTTAAAAAGAATTTTGAATGTTTTTGTGTACATAAACGTGCTGATTTTTTGTAAATGTCCGGTTCATACATGACATTATTAGAATATAAGAGCGTTTTCTACAGTAAATTTAAAGCCAAGTACTTAAAATTCAATAAATCTTTAGATTACTGAGAATTTTTCCTTAATTCCTTCTAATAAGACTAAGATTACCGGGTAGCTAAAAATTATATAAAATAGGCGCTCACGTTATATTCCGCATGTAATTTTTACAGATACGTCCACCGTAGAAAAACATTAGATAAATTTCAGTCTGTCGGTCAAGCAGTCAACATCTTAAATAAATTTACCTCTGTGTTAAAAAAGCCTTTCTGCGATATTTTAAACTTAAAGTAAGTAATATTTGTTTCATTTCAGGTTACTTAAACTTTAAAGCTAATATTACTCGCATAAAGAGTCTCAAAAGGCCTATTTTATTTTTGAATTTCTTTTTAATAAAAAGAATTACTCTGTGGTGAAATATGACTAAAAATAGCAATTTCAATACGAAAACTCCTTCAATTAAAGAAAAAATTGTTTTGAAATACAGTAAAGTATTTTGATTATTGGAAATATCAAATTTAATCTATTAGTTTGAAATTAAAAGAAAGATTTTTCATTAAAAAATCATTTTAAACTTTCGATATTACCTTTCCGTGGTGGTACCTATATGTAATAATTACTGACTGTAATAAAACTAACAGTAATAATAATATCTTAATTGTTCTTATTGCTGTTACTATGATAACTGCTAAAGTTATTTTTATTATTAATAATAATAATGTTTTCATTTGCGTTCTGTCGGCAGAGTCACAACTGAGAGATGAAATGTAGTTTATCCGACCGAGGCCTGATACTACACTTTGATCCTATCCAAAAGCCGAAAAACGATGGCGATCGCCATAAAATCGCCATTTCCCGTTTAAAACAAAACTAGTTGTTGTTGTTTTTGTTATTATTATTATTATATTATTATTATTATTATTGTCATCTTAGTATTGTGATCTTGCTAACAGTTAAAGTTGTTTTCACCGTAGTACATTTTGTATTGTTTCCCAAACATTTTAAAATTTTTGTCAGGTTGGGGTTAAAAATGAATTTTTATCCCCAAATCTCCATCGTTTGACCATATTGCAACGTCTTGCCTTCTTTATTTCCTAAAGTAGAAGACTTTCAGTGCCCCCCCCCATCTCACTGGTGCCCTCACTGATGCCACCTCCACTATTCCAACACTAAATATCCGTCTCCCTTAACCACTACACCCTCATTTCAACTCTACCCACACTCTACTCCATGGCCTCTCTTCACTATTTGTTTTTCACTGCGTCTTCTGTTTACAAAATGAATAAACGGACAGACGTGCAGACAGGCAGACAGGCGAGTGAGTAAGAGTTCTGGATGACATTGTATTTCACATGTTCCAAATTTCTTAAAAATTTACCACACTGCCCGTTTGCTTTTGCTTACAGATGCGTTCAGGTTTGTGTATAAGCCTACATATATATAAACGTACATATACACGCAGACTTATATATATATATATATATATATATATATATATATATATATATATATATATATATATATATATATGCTAAAATTAATACAGATAGTGACATATACATTGGCAAATCAATAAATCCATAGCTTAATGATTAAAAATCATTTCTTTTATACAACAAATATTTATTTTCAACTTACTATCCTTCTTTGTCAATGTACTTAATTCACTGATAAATATGTAGGTACATCAATAAATGTGCAGCTTAATAAATGGAAGAAAGTATTTATTTTGCCAAATAATTATTTATTTTCCAACATGATCTATTTCTGTGTCAATATACTTAATTCATTAAGAGATATATATGGGTGCATAAATAATAAGTTAAAATGCTATCGCAGAAAAAAGTTGTTTTTTCTACCCAACATTCGATTTCAAAATATCTTTCCTTGTTAAATTTCTATTGGGCACAAAGCCACTTGTATGTACTTTTTAAAAATCGAATTCACTACCCTAGTCAGTGAAATATCGTAGTATGGTAGGCGCTCTTGGGTTGGTATGGATTAACTTACGTAAATGCAATTCTACAAGAAATAAGTACGTATTCGTGTAAGAAGTAAGGATATATTCGTCCCAAAATATATATATATATATATTCGTGTAAGAAGTAAGTATATATTCGTCCAAAATATATATATATATATTCGTGTAAGAAGTAAGTATATATTCGTCCAAAATATACATATATATTCGTGTAAGAAGTAAGTATATATTCGTCCAATATATATATATATATATATATATATATATATATATATATATATATATATATATATTCGTGTAAGAAGTAAGTACATAATCATGCAGGAAGTAAGTATATATTTGTGCAAGAATAAGTATTTATTCGTGCAAGAAGTAAGTATATATTCGTGTAATAAGTAAGTACCTATTCTTCCAAGATATATTTATATATATATATATATATATATATATATATATATATATATATATATATATATATATATATATATATATATATATATTCGTGTAAGAAGTAAGTACATAATCATGCAAGAAGTAAGTATATATTCGTCCAAAAATATATATTCGTGCAAGAAGTATATATTCGTGCAAGAATAAGTATTTATTCGTGCAAGAAGTATATATTCGTGTAATAAGTAAGTACCTATTCCTCCAAGATATATTTATATATATATATATATTCGTGTAAGAAGTAAGTACATAATCATGCAAGAAGTAAGTATATGTTCGTGCAAAATGTTGGTATATATCCATGCAAGAAATAAATATATATTTGTGTAAGCAAGTACATATTCATGTAAGAAGTAAGTATATATTTGTGTTAGAAGTATATATTTGTATAAGTAAGTATATGTTTGTGTAAGAAGTATATATTTGTAGAGGTATATATTCGTGTAAGTAGTATATATTCATGTAGGAATTATATATTCGTGTAAGAACGTACGCAATTGCACTTGCCATCTGTGCCAAATAAATCTTTCTTCTCGGTCTTACGCTTTTTCTGATTTATATCAATAGTAAATATCCATGAAGATGATTCTACAGTTTATTGGATCAAGTAGTTAGATATTCGTGCAAGAAGTATATATCTCCAAACATTAAGACGACTAAGGCTTATCAGCTGATCTTTTCTTCTGACCGACCTCTTATAGGTCAATGGAGTTAATGTGCCATGCGTAGGCGATCATGTATCTTTCGACACCTGACTGACGAGGCAGATGTATTCCCGCAGTAGGTTTCCATTTCCAGAGGCTATAAAACCCGGTATGTCCTGCTATTTATAGGGAGAGAAGAAGAGGATTCATATCTTTCCCAAGGGTATTAGCACGTAAATGAATGTAATGAATTCGAACCCTGCCCTCCGATTCCTCAATCCGAGTCGCTATCCATGAGTCTCCACCGTGCCTCCTTGGAACATTCACAACCACTAAAAAATAGTTAGTTGAAGAAAACGGTTAAATTTTAAACCTTTTATTATTTATAATAAACTAATAAGTACATGATAAATAATTTATCATACTAAAAATAATAATAAATAATAATAATGTTATGAAAATAAAATAAAAAAGTCATCAACAACACTAAGAAGTTATGCTCATTTTCTTTTATTAGACATTAAATTACATCACTTAGCATCCTCTATAATTAAACTTGACTTTCACAATTAGGTTGAATAATATTTATAAGCGTTCTAATATTTAAAAATGTTGAAAACCCAGCAATATTTTTACTTTCGTTTATAAATATTTCTCAAATTAAAATAAAATAAAAAATAATAATTATGCCATAAAACAAATTCAACAATAACATACACATTCTTGATTATACCTACGGAATATCATACAAGAAATTTACAAATACATTTGTCTATATTTCTGAGATGACGTATTATGTACACTATTTACATTATTCGGACTATTGTCCTCATATTTGTTACCATATTTATTACAACGTTTCGGCCGTTGTACGCTCCGGCCTTCTTCAGGTGGTTGGAATGTTGAACTGAGCCCTTTATTTCGCTTGCTGGGAGTAGACTGTTCTAGTTCCACGTCTAATGGATGTTAGTTATCAGTTATCTCCTGTTAATTCTCCACCGCCTTAACTAGGTATTGAACGCACACTTTTTGGGTCCTGTCCTGTAAAGCCTTTATCCACTGTGCCATGTGACCTTGAGGACATCTGTGTATGAATTTCTAGGTATTATAAACGTAATGCCTTCAGCAACTATTTTTTTAACAATATTGCCAATTTTGCTGTTATCATTGCATATTTTTTACCAGAGCTCATATTGCAATTTTCGTTGTTATTATTGCTTTTCTCTGGCACTCCTTAATACTGGTTCCCATATTCTATTTATTTCTATGATTTGTCGGCTCAGGAGATTTTTGTAGCTTAGCATATATGCTGATACCTTAAGTTTACGAATTTTCCAATGACGTTCTTTGTGTATGATTTCAACCTTATCCCACAGAGGGCGTTGATCTTGCTTTTCTCTCCATATGTGGTCAGCCACGCCTGATTTTTCCACTTCCCCTCGTGTTTCAGATTTCTGGTGTTCTTTAAGCCTTACCTTAAGGGGACAGCCTGTCTCCCCTTTATATTTCTTTCCGCGGCTGCACGGGATGGTGTACACATAGTCTTTAGTCATGTTCTCTTCTATGGGGGGTCTTACTCAGGAGAGATATCTGTGAAGTGTCGTCCTGGAAGGTTGTCCTGATGTTATATAGACCGCAGATCCTTTGCATTTTCTCTGATAACCCCTTCACATAAGGCAAGCAGACTAAGTGTTGTTGTCCTCATCTTGTACCCACCTATTCCAGTTTATTGTATAAACTGGTTATAATTATATGGTAGTTGTTATTTTGTAGGGTACTACTTATAGTGACCAATTATTTATCTAATGTCCCTGGGTCACCAATTATGACTTTGCTCGGTGTTGTAAGCAGCGAGCGAGTCCTTTCTGTACGCTGTATGGATGGTGGGGGTTGAAATTGAGTTACAGTCTGGTGAATGTCTGTTTGCGGTATACGGATGTCTTGAACCCATGCTCTGTTCGAGATATTAGAACATCCAGGAATGGGAGTGTGTTGTTACTCTCTTTCTCCATGGTGAACTGTATTGGAGGTGTTATTGAGTTCATATGGTCCAGTAGAACCTGGACATGTACTTGATGTGGACAGAGTATGAAGAAATAAAGGGTTCAGTTCGACATTCCAACCACCTGAAGAAGGCCGGAGCATACAACGGCCGAAACGTTGTGATAAATATGGCAACAAAGATGAGTACAATAGCCCGAATAATGTAAATAGTGTACAAATACATTTGTTAATTTTTCTCAAAAAATTATAGAAATTTTATTAACTTATTTATCCATTTAATTGTACGTTATGGTTTCTGTTGAATTCTTTTCTCTTTTTTTTGTTTAAAACAGTGTTTTTCTTTCCTTTCTTTTTTTTGGCACTCTCCTCATGATAGTATGAAAGAAATAATAGAAAAAACTTAATTTACTCCTTGGACCTACTTTGTTCTCAGTTTTCATCAATGACCTTCCTGATGACATAAGTTGTCACCTTGATATCTATGCTAACCTTTTACCTTTGACACAGCCTTTTACTCCTGTCACGATAGTAAGTCTGATCCGTTCCATGAGGTCAAATCGGTAGCTGATGTCAAAAATGACCTACAATCTGTTGTTAACTAGGGCAAGGAGTGTCTCGTTAATTCTTACGACTCCAAAATGAAACTTCTCTCTATCAATCAACTGGAAGCCACCTCTATTGGAATGACGCGGTGTGCCTTATCGGGATTACCTCCTCGGTTGACATAAAGTGGAAAGATTATATTGAATCGATTGCTAGGTCTGCGGCTAAAAAGTTGGTTCACTGTGTCGCGCTTAACAGTTCTTACTCTCCATATCTATAAGTCTACGATTCGTCCTTGCTTTGAATATTGCTGCCATATATGGTCCGGTGCTCATGCTATATATTTATAGTCTTGATAAAACCCAATGAAGAATCAGTAATATAATTGGTTCTGACCTGGCATCTCGGCTTCAGTCACTTTCCAATCACCATAGTCTGTACATTTTCTATACATAATTTCATGGTAATTGTTCTGATGAGCTTTCTTCTTTGGTACAGTTTTGACAGGGCCTCTCGGCTTCAGTCACTTTCCCATCACCGTAATGTAGCTTCTCTCTGCCTTTTCCATAAATACTTTCATGATAATTGTTCTTATGAGCTTTCCTGTTTGGTACAGTCTTCACCTGGCATCTTGGCTTCAGTCATTTTCCAACCACCGTAATGTAGCTTCTCTCTACCTTTTCTATAAATACTTTCATAATAATTGTTTTGATGAGCTTTCCTCTTTGGTACAGTCTTGACATAGCATCTTGGCTTCACTCACTTTACCATCACCGTAACGTAGCTTCTGTGTGCCTTTTCTATAAATACTTTCATGATAATTATTTGAATGAACATTATTTCTATTGTTACTGTGGGACATCTACATTTATACAAAAAGATCTTGAAGAGTGAAGATAACTTTCATTTTGCAAAAGCTAAATAAAATAGATCAGCAGAAAATTGTGCTTAGTTTTATATGTAATGTACTTATTAATGTCGGCTAATAAATTTGTTCATTTCGTACTATGCCCTTGGAAAATAGCAGAGAAAACTGAACCCTCTAACTACTCGGAGAAGAAAAACTCAGAATTCAAAATCGTGAAAGGGCAACGGGTAACCAAAATAACTATTTTCCCTTCGAATTTTCAGTTGCTGGAACGAAAATTTAATAAATAAATAAAAATAAACATCCAACTGGTTTTCACGAATTCTATTTTTCATACCTTTTCATATTTAATGCAAATCATTTATCATATATATATATATATATATATATATATATATATATATATATATATATATATATATATATATATATATATACGAGGGTCATCCAATAAATAAGGTGAATTTTTCGGTATAAGGACTTCTAATACAGATAGAAGCTTAATTTTTTTTTTGTCTTACTTCTTTTTCACATGGATTTAATTTCTTTTGCAGATTAAAAAAACTTTGAGAGTTTTGGCGATTAACAGTGATGCCCGACCAAGAAGCATGCTCCAGGATTGAACAGCGGTCAGTTATCAAGTTTTTGGTTGCTGAAGGGTGCAAACCAGTTGAAATTCATATGAGAATGTCAACTGTGTATGGTGCCACATGTTTCAGCAAAAAAATGTCTACAAGTGGGCTAAATTGTTGAAAGAAAGACGGAGCAGTGTTGAGGATGAAGACAGGCCTGGGAGGCCTACAAAAGTGAGGTCTCCTGGGATGATCGAATCAGTCAATGACCTCATTCAGTCTGACAGAAGGATGACAGTGGATGACATTGCAAGGACATTGTTGGGACAGCACACAAGGTCAGCTGCCGGTGGGTGCCAAAGATGCTTACTGCTTAGCACAAACAGCACAGTAGCCCAAAAGGTGCAGACCATCAACGAGCTGGGCTGGGAACTGCTCCCTCATCCCCCTTACAGCCAGACCTTGCCCCTTCAGACTTTCACCTGTTTGGTCCCTTGAAAGCGTTCACGAGAGGCACGAAGTTTTAAAAGTGACGATGAAGTCAAAAGTGTTGTGAGCGACTGACTGAGACATCAGTCCAAAGATTTTTACGCTGAGGGATTACGGAAGCTTGTGCACAGATGGGAAAAGTGTGTGACAGTGCTGGGAGACTACGTTGAAAATAAAAGTAAGCTTCTAGCTGTATTAGAAGTCCTTATTTATTTGGGTTAAATTATTTTGCTTGTTTTTATTTATTTTTATTTTATTTTTATTTCTTATCTTATTTATTTATTTATTAATTTTTAATTGGTGTTTTTATTAACGTAGTAAAAATTTGTTTATATAGCTTATTTAATAGTTTTGTTTTGGTTTGGGAAGATAAAGCTATTTATTCAATTTTGTGGTTGGTTGTTGTAATTTATTCTAACTATTATTTTGGAGCGAACAGTTTTTAATTTGTTTATTACTTCATGTATTTATTTGGATTGATTATCGGGATCAGTTTGTTAGTTTATTTATTTATTTGGATGAATTTAGATCAATTTATTTGTTATACTGTATAACAAATAAATAATAACCAGTAAAATAAATTGATCTAAATTCATCCAATAGATGAGGAGAATAGACCGAATAATGTAAATAGTGTACCTAATCTCAGAAACTTAGACAGATACTGAATCTCATCAAATACTAATACCTGTTGATCTAGCGTCAAAAATACTAGTCTATTTTTTCTACAATGACTCCGAACGTATATACGTTCAGCTGATAGATTATGTCAAGAATTATGTTCGTCAAATATAGAAAGAAAATTCTAGTGTCAATATAAAAGAAAACATTGGGCAAACCACTACTGCAAAATAGTTTAAAACATCATGAAGTAACACAGCAACTCGAGGCTTACGCCCATATCGCGTTGAAACACCGGTTCCCGTACGAATGTAAGCAACTTCGAGCCTGGTCAGAACCTAGATACCAGATGCTGTAAGCTTGGGTGTGCGAGTGGTGCAACGGAAAATGCCTCAGAATTGTTAATCGGAGAAGCAAGTTCCAATTCTCGTTGGGTTCGTTACATGCAAATACCATTGGGAAACGTTATGAATCTATGACTTCTCCCTCCAGCTATGGGTTAATTAGTAAGACTTGCATCACTAAACCATTATTATCTCAAAACAAAATTCTTACAATCTAAAATTATTGTCTCGCTTTAAATAATGTTTGATAACGAACCAGTCAATCAATCGAAATAGAAGTCCTAATAAAGCTACAAATAAATACATCGTAACAACAACAATAACACACACATTGATTCAAACCCCTCGGTATAATTTCAGTCGGCTACTTATTCATTTCATGTTGTCTTCCATGATCTTCCTATCCCTGTACTTATAAAAGGCGGGACAACCTTACAGGACAAACATCTACACTGCCCACTTACACCTCCTCAGCACGTAATATCAACTATCTACTGACTTTGTCTAAACTTACAACAATTCGAAGATAAACATAGCCGACCCAATTCTTATTTGAGTACACCTGTCAATTTAATTCTACATATTTTTCAAAACCTAGGATTTAATCATTAAAGCAAACGATTCAATGTTTTGTTAGTGATAGGTTTGTGATTGATAAAGATTATGACAATGAAATTGACATTATTATACATAGATTTGCTCGGAATGGTGTCATCATGTTGGCCGTTAGAATGACAAAGTTTCAGTCATTGTAACTTTCAGCCTTCTTCGGGATGTGTACAGGAAGCTACAATGACTCAAATATTGTGAATATAACGTCCAAGACGGGGCATTACACCTGGTATCTCAGCTTCAGACATTTTCCAAACGCCGTAACGTAGATTCCCTGTGTCTTTTCTATAAATGTGTTTAGATGTTTAAACATCGACTCCTATTTAAAATACCAAGACTAGTGTGAAGCAGACTGTAGGCGAACCTATCAACACCTATTGAACATGAATCAAATATTACACAGTGGGATTTTCAGATCAACCTTTAGTTAATTACTGTTTAGGGTTATGGACGCATTGGTAGACATAGAAGAATTTCGATGTTTTGCATTTGAACAATGTCTAAATACGTCAATCTATAATAACGCTAATATATATATATATATATATATATATATATATATATATATATATATATATATTTATATTGGATCCAGGTTGTTCTTAATTTCCATCAACGACATTCCTGATGGTATCAGATCTAAAGTCGGTATTCATGCTGATGGCGCAACAATTGATTTCTGTCTTAGTAGTAACTCTCAGCTGTTCGATAAGGTCAGATTAGCAACCGATATAAAAAGGATCTACTTTCTGTTGTTAACTGGGGCAAGGAATGGCTTATTAACCTTAAAGTCTCCAAAACGAAACTACTCTCTTTTAATCGTCTGAGAGAACCATTTTTACCTTCCAACAGCATGGCTGATGCTAACTTCCGGAAGAGTGAATCATTGCACCTTCTCGGGAAAACTTTTTCCACTGACATAAAGTGGGAAGATTATATCGAATCAGTTGCTAGATCTGCTGCTAGAAAAGTTGATACTCTGTATCATGCGAGACAATTTATTCACGCCAGAATATATTTACAAGTTTCATTCGTCCTTGCTTTGAATATTGCAGCCATATCCGGTCTGGTGTTCCTGCTATATATTTAGAACCACTTGATAAAATCTAAAGAAGTATTTACAATATTACTGATTCTAACCTGGCATCTCGTCTCCAGTCACATTCCCAATACCTTAATGTAGTTTCCCTGAACTTTTTCTGTAAATACTTTCATGGTAATTGTTCTGGTGAAACGTCACTATGCTGCATAGAATTTATGAAAAGCGCAGTACTAGATTAGCGCCAAGATTTAATCTTCTGACGGTTAAAATAGCGAGATGTAACCGTAAATTCTAGACCACCCACACTTCCAAGCTTACAGTTCCTGGCATTCCCAAGCGGCCACCCATCTAGTTACTGACCAGGCTCGACATTGCTTAACTTCTTTGATCATACAGCAACTGGTGTTTGAACGTGTTGCGACTGTAAGCAAGCTTGGTTTAAAAATTAAAATAATGCTATTAATTCTATAAAAATTATGTTTTTATTAAAAGCATATGGGTTTTATTAGGCTTACCTTAGGTATTTATATATATTTATATGTGATCATGATAAGTCAACGTGGAAATTTTTTATAAAACACGCCGGAGAAAGTGTGTGTTCTTTTTGTCTTCTTCAGTTTGGTAATTATAATGAAAGAAAGACAAAAACATAGTGGGGAAAATTAGCTTGTGATCTTTGAGGACAAGTGGGCATCGTAGATCAAATTTATTGCCACAGCTTGTCACGTCATGACTTAGGCTTGAAGTGAGTTTGTTTGTTGGGATTGTTTGTTTTAGCTGTATCTGTATCAGAGCTGTTTGATATTATTGGATTTTAGATAAGTGACTTTTTATTATTATTATCATTATTTTATTATTATTATTATTATTATCATTAATTATTAAAAGAAGAATATCAAATACAATTATCTGAAAAAAGTTTAATATCTGATTATTCAAATATTCTGATGTCTATGTGTTTCTCCGACTAAGACTAAAAACTACAATAATTAACGACAAAATAAATATGTATATGTTGAGTCTTGACTCATTGTTGAATCTCGCCTATTGCATGGAATAATAATGCAACACAAAATGTACTTAGAACAAGAATGTATTATAACAAGAAAGTGTACACAATAAGTACATATAGTATTTCTGTATATTTCTGGGAAGACGTTCCTGGAGAATGTGTTGACTAGTCGCAGTCGATCAGAGTCTCTAGTTGGATCTCGTGATTCCTCCTCCCCGTCTTCCGGTACCAACCACTATTTATATAGTTGGTAGTCACCTATGCAGATTAGGTGGATCCTACCACAACAATATATGATGATAATCGACTCTCCCGTCGAATTCGACGTATGAGAGTCAAGCAGATCAGTTCCTAGAAACTGAGAGCCCGACACCGACACATGAAATTTGATTATAGTGGTGAAGGCTTTGTGCAGGGCCATCCACACTTTGGAGGGACGAATACAGGTCCGCAGGTTATGAATTCAGAGTTGTCCTCCTTCTAGACTAGTTGCCATCCAAGGCTATAGAACCCAGTATGTCCTGCTATCTACCCATAGTTGGAGGGAGAAGAAGAGGATTCACACCTTTCCTAAGGGTATTAGCACGTAAGTGAATGTAATGGATTCGACTGGAATTCGAACTCGGCTCTCCAAGCCGTTATCCATTACTCCACCGTGCCTGAGATGAGGTATTATGTACCCTGTTTACATTATCCAGTGACAGGAACCAAAGAGTGTTATTTCAATACCCGGGTGGAATTAAACAGGAGATAACTGATAATTGACAACCATTAAACATGGCACGTGGAACTAGAACAGTCTACCCCAGTGAGCGAAATAAAGGGTTCAGTTCGACATTCCAACCACCTGAAGAAAGCCGGAGCATACAACGGCCGAAACGTTGCAATAAATATGGCGACAAAGATGAGGACAATAGTCCGAATAATGTAAATAGTATGCAGACACTCAGCCCACTTCTATGAAAAAAAAAAAAAGAAAAAAATGACATCGTATGATTTGTATTTGCGAAAACATTTTAAAATAGAAAATACGTACACTATTTTACATTACTCCACCCGTGGCTCCTGCTAGTATATATATATATATATATATATTATAATTTTTTTTAAATATGATTCCTTCGCAAAAAAAACTCCACCCGTGCCTCCTGCTAGTATATATATATATATATATATATATATATATATATATATATATATATATATATATATATTATAATTTTTTTTTAAAATATGATTCCTTCGCAAAAAAAAAAAAAAAATTATAATATAAGCTCTACTTCTGTATGGAGCACTGTCTTTTTAAAAATAAAAACAAAAATACTAGAGAACTACGGATGATTTACCTAACGTATTCTTTCCTATTTTTCTGCATACCCGCACATATACATACATATATATATATATATATATATATATATATATATATATATATATATATATATAAACCATGAAAACCGTGAGTGAAATTGGGTAGACGGAACTCTTGTCGATAGCTGTGCTAGCAGCCACAAAAGCCACAAGCCATCGAGCGTGCTCGCCTTATTCAAATTGTTGATAACGCTAGATAACACGCTTTCTCTCCCAGAAACTGTAACAACATAATTGTAGTATAAACCATAGGTGGGATATGTTGGTGTTCAATAAACACAAAATGCGCCTGAGCAAGCGACTGCAATAGGGATTGGGTATGCTCGACTTCGAGTGGCCAGCTATTATATATCTATGTATATTAGACATTTTGTTTCGAACCAAAAGCAACACTGAAAAAGACTAATATTCACTTAGAAACATTATAAAGAAATACACAAATCCATTTGACAAAAGTAAGAAAATTAAATTAATTATTTATAGTAAAAAATTTAAAACTGCTAACCTCCTTATCCAAAATACTAATTCACCTACAAGATCCAAATTACAGAGAACTAATATTGTTTACTAATTCAAATATCCCCTAAGGAAATGTGTTTCTGACCAATTCAAATTCATAAATAATTATATTGGATATGCTTGTTTCACGTTACATCACTCTGACTATCGACTTAAATTTAATTAATGTCTAGAAAAGAAGAAAATTATACGAACACAAAAAAATTAAATAGAAAATCACCCGCAGTACCTTGTAGGTCATTTTTAATGAAACTTGTATAAAAGAAGGATTGTTACCCATATACATAATTATATATCTATATATGTATGTATTTTGTTTATATACACACTTTAGGTATTTATATGTATATATGTATATATAGTGATTTTCTAAGCGTAGCTTAGATGTGGCACAAGGCCGAGAGTATGGGGCACCAGTAAGGATCGAACTCACTACTCAGTTTTTGTGGCTAGACTGGGTGCATTACACCACTTCGAGGTAAAATATCTATGTATATATGTATGTATATATTTTGTTTATATACGTATTTATATATGTATGTAAATCCTGTGAAGTATAGAGATACGTCTTCACCATGCTAGTGGT
>OZ038520.1:14140872-14240872 GCA_964036315.1 Acanthosepion esculentum
GTATTTGCGATAGAAATAATCTGTAAAAAATATTAGAAAGTTTAATGTACCTAGTTTTAAGTATGGCTAAAATAACTAACGTGATTTCAGGCATTACTGTAAATCAGTTGGCAAATGTTTTCCGTGAACTTCAAAATCGTATTACCCTTTGTATAGCTAATGATGGAGGACATGTGGAAACTTAAATAAGATTTCAATAAAACCTTAAAAAATATAGATTTACTTCTTTCTAATCCTTTTTACAAATTATTTCTATCGCAAATACAAATAAAGTTATAATTTTTTTAAAGTGCACACGAACTTTATGGACACCCTGTATAGTGTATTGGGGCAGCAGATCATTATTCAAACATACATTGTTAAATACAACAGACAACGAATGTCTATTATGTTTGATCCTCAGCCGTTCTAAACTTCAAATGGTTACTTTAATTTCGGGCGAAAATAAAGACAAAAATTGGCTAACATCTGGAAAGTTTTTTACTATGCATTTCCTTGAACTAAATTTCGACTCACATGAGCCATCTTCAGAGTGTTTATATGGACATCTAAACAAAGATATTCACCATCAGAAATGATATTCTGTTATGTTGACATAGAAGATTGCCATGCGACGATTATGGTTGCGGAATATATATAACGTCTGAATCTACACACACACACACACACACATATATATATATACATATATATATATATATATATATATATATATATATATATATATATATATATGTATATATATATATATATATATATATATATACATATATATATATATATATATATATATATATATATGTATATATATATATATATATATGTATGTATGTATATAGGACGAATGATTTACATTAAGTATAACAAGATATGTAAATTAGAATTCGGGAAAAACAGTTGGATGCATATTTTTATTTCTTTGTTAACTATTCGCTCTGTACGAGCACTTTCAAAACATTTGAAACCCGAAAGAAAAATAACTTTAGTAAATAAAAATGCTGTGGTTAATTTGAAAAATGTTCAGTTAATATAATTAGAAAATAGATATACATAAACAAATCAATGGAATTCATACATAGGAAATATGTTAAAATAAAATGTAGATATGGTGATTTTACATAGGATACATAAAATAAACAAAAGAAATTATGATGCGGAGTCGGGATGCTGAAAGTAAGATCAACCAGATAAATGACAAAACTTTTACTTATATTAATTATCTCTTCCCTTTCTCTCTCTCTTTCTCTCTCTCTCTCTATATATATATAAAACGGCCTGACGATTCGTGAGTGTGTGAAATGATCACTTTGCAAATGGACAAAGAAAAACGGTTGCACATATTTTGTTTTATTTTTTATCGTTTATATTTCTATGATTCAAGCAACTTGACGCGATGTTATCAAACGATTTTTGCTTCAGTTGTAATTAGATTTTGATGGCAACGATGTGTTTACGTGCAAGTACATTTCCAGTCATTTTTCTATGTTCCTGGGTTCACAACTATAAAGACCCTTAAAATTCTCCTGGTAGGAAATGAAAGTAATCAAGTAAATCACTTTCCGCGAAGGATTATTCAGAAAAGAAAAAAAAAATTAAAAAAATACTCTTATACGTAAATTAATGATTTTTTACTCAGCTTTACTGACAGAGTCTCATAAATGTAAATCATATAGCAAAGACCCATTTAAAAAAAAAAAAAATTAACTGTCTTCTCGTCTACCTTATTTTTACATTATTCTTTCACGTGACATCTGAAAAATATTATTTTTTTCAAATTCTATATTGATTCCGTATATTATCAATCCCGGAACTTAGCATCTTAATTATTTAATATTCTTGAATTGTTATCCCTTTTTGGAAAAGATCCGATTTCTATTCAGTTATAATTTTCCAAGTCTAGATGTTACACAAGACTAGAGAACTCAGTCTACCTTGCTTTTTAACCATCTATTCATGCTTTTCCCTAGTCCTTGATTTCTTAGAAAAGGTAGTGAAGTAGTTTCGCATTGCCTTCTCCAAGGTTTTGAATTAATTGTTAACGTCCATGTGTGATAGTCTCTCTGTGTTACCTGAATGTTTTCAGTTTTTATTTTTATTTGTTTATTTATTTTCATTATAACAATCCTTCTTCACAAATTTATTAGGTTATTCATGTCTTATCTATTTCAATGTCTTATTTTTTTATCTAGAAAGAAAGAAAGACATTCAAATAATACAAGGAAGGAAGGAAGGGAGGAAGGAAGAAAGGAAGGAAGGAAGCAACCAAGCACGAAAGAAAGAAAGAAAGAAAGACAGACAGACAGACAGACAGACAGACAGATAGACATTCAAGACGATAACATATGAAGGTTAGCATGAATTACGAAAGACTTTTGGACAGAATGATTATTATAATGAAAAGAAAGAAAGAAAGAAAGTAAAGGAAAGAAAAAAAGAAAAATTCAAGTGATACAGAAGGTTAGCATTAATTACCAAAGACTTTTGGACAGAATATTATAATAAAAAGAAAGAAAGAAAGATATTCAAGTGATACAGAAGACGATAACATATGAAGGTCAGTATGAATTACCAAAGACTTTTGGACAGAATGATTATTATAATGAAAAGAAAAAAAGAAAGAAAGAAAGAAAGAAAGAAAGAAAGATATTCAAGTGATACAGAAGACGATAACATATGAAGGTCAGTATGAATTACCAAAGACTTTTGGACAGAATGATTATTATAATGAAAAGAAAGAAAGAAAGAAAGAAAGAAAGAAAGAAAGAAAGAAAGAAAGAAAGATATTCAAGTGATACAGAAGACGATAACATATGAAAGTCAGCATGAACTACGAAAGACTTTTGGACAGAATGATTATTATAATGAAAAGAAAGAAAGAAAGAAAGAAAGAAAGAAAGAAAGAAAGAAAGAAAGATATTCAAGTGATACAGAAGACGATAACATATGAAGGTCAGTATGAATTACCAAAGACTTTTGGACAGAATGATTATTATAATGAAAAGAAAGAAAGAAAGAAAGAAAGAAAGAAAGATATTCAAGTGATACAGAAGACGATAACATATGAAAGTCAGCATGAACTACGAAAGACTTTTGGACAGAATGATTATTATAATGAAAAAATAAAAAAATAAATAAAGAAAGAAAGAAATAAAAAATTCAAGTGATACAGAAGACTATAACATGAATGTTAGCATGAATTACCAAAGACTTTTGGACAGAATGATTATTATAATGAAAAGAAAGAAAGAAATTCCGAGGCTTTGTACAAAAATGATTATTATAAACAAAGAAACGAAGAAAATCTTCCGATGGTTTATGTTTTTTCTTAAAGCGATTTTCTATATGAATGCAGTTTCATACAACGAAAGAGAAGGTCACCAAACATGTCTTTCGTGTAAATAACAATTTATCAAATTGTATGCAAACATATATCTGCCTGTATCATCTTCTCGTAATTGTACATCGTCACATACAGCGTTCATTTCGATAGGTTTTATGGTTCAAATTCCACCATACATCTACAATTCATGCACAAATACCATGCATAATATTACACGTATTTACTTGTGTTTACTTCTGTCAAGGCTATGTGTTTTTAGATGTCTGACTTTGACTGCATATGTTCATGCCAATATATCATTTATCCAAGAACGTTTATCTCTCTTTACTATTCACATACGAAAAGACACTGGAGAGTTTGCGTTTTCATATTATTAGTTGAATATATACAGCTACAAATCGTTATGCAACTCAGTCTAAGACACGCATTGGAACGGATCGTTACTATGAGTTAACAGTATGATCATAATTATGCACAGACACACAGACACACACATACATACATACATACATACATCTATAAATATATATATATATATATATATATATATATATATATATATATGTGTGTGTGTGTGTGTGTGTGTGTGTGTGTGTGTGTGTGTGTATTTAGGCAGCAATCTTTCTTTCATGCACATTTCATTAAAAACGACTGACAAGGTGCTTTTATTTAGCTTTTTATATAATTTCTCGTGCGATCTAATAAAGTTTTTCTTTTCAGATGATAAATTATATAAAAACTGTCCGAATGTTCTTTTTATCCGGGCGCTTTCGGCTATATATTTAGCCATTTTCAAGGATTATATTTCAACTGTTAGAATTAGAAATAGTTTGCTATATGTATGTTTTATAAAATGTTTATTTTTTTTCTTTCAAAACACGGTCAAGATATTATGTCCATGTTCAAAGTTAATATTATTAAGTGTTGGTTTGTTCGTTTTTATTAATAAGGCTTCCATTATTTTTAGCCTTTTTTTACATGTGGATGATATATATATATATATATATATATATATATATACATTTAAAAAAAAACAGACCACTTTAAGGTTCCATATAATAAATTATTTCACCACAGCCCTTTTAAAGGACCGCGGATCATATAGTTGGCAGTGTCTACCCTGAATAAAATAGATCAGCTAAATTTTCCTTCCGTGGCACAAAATGCAGCTAATCCAACAACATTATGAAGGTTCCTCCGATTATTATGCATAAAATGCAAAATATTTTATTTTTGTAGATTTACTAAATAAAGGTCATAAGCTGTCTTCCCTAAGTAATTACAGACAGCATGTACCTGATATATATATATATATATATATATATATATATATATATATATATATATATATATAAATGTAAAGGACAATAGGAAAACTGTGTTATTAGCCGATGGGTTTCGTCCAATGTGGACGTTTTCAATGCAAAAAACGAAATGAATTTTTTTAAAACAAAATAACTATTATAACAATACTAAATGTCCTTAGAATTATTATTTTGTTATTATTAGTTACTTTGTTTAAATAAATTCATTTTGTTTTTACCTTGAAAAAGTCCACATTGGCCGAAACGCGCCGATTAATATTACAGTTTTTCTATTGTCTTTAAATTTATAAATATTGTCTTTTTCTACAGGTTAACTCATAAAAAAATTACATATATATATATATATGTGGAGAGAGAGAGAGAGAGAGAGAGAGAGAGAGATAAATAGCCTGAGGAAGATCGATAATCAGCATAGATAGTTATTATCCTTATTATTATTATTACTTGAAATTTAATTTTAATGGATACACGTTTTTGAGTATAACACCTCATTTTTAAACAGCGTGCTTTACGTCTACCGGCCTGCGAAGTCTAGAAATCTTTATGAAGAATGCTGTGCAGGTCGGTAGACGAAATACTCATCGTTTAAACACGGGTTGTTCTATTCAAAAACAGTATCCATGGAGAATGACGTTTTATGCCATAAAATATGTCGGATCAAAAAGAAAAATGAATATATATATATATATATATATATATATATATATATATATATATATATATATATATATATATATATCTATATATATATATCTATATATATATATATATATATATATATATATATATATATATATATATATATATATATATATATATATAGTGTGTGTGCGTGTGTGTGTGTGTGTGTATGTGTATATATTATTAGATTTCTTTTTTTCTTTCCTTTTTACTTTAATTTGCTTTTTTCTTTCTTTTCCTTTTATGGAATGAATACAATATTTTTTTTATATATTTGTTTCTTTGCTTTAAAAGGAAAATTTTCAAAAATGTAAAAAGAAGTGATGTTTCATAAATTGTATTTTTAAATTAAACGTCAAAACAAATATGTATTTTGGTCGTGGTAACTTGTATGTTCCATTGTAACGGTTTATAATAAAATTCATTGTTCTAATCTTGTATTGTATTATTTTTAAATTAATGTTATGAACGTTTGAATTCATATTCTTTTCGTTATTTTAAATTTGTACACACACACACACATACACATATACATATACATACACACACACACACACATATATATATATATATATATATATATATATATATATGTATATATATATATACACACACAATTTTTATTATAAAGACATTATTATTAGTTGAAATCGCTACACAAAAGCTTTCATGTTTTAATATGAAGAGTGTACTTCTTCAGGCTATGGTAAGTAACTGGTGATTAAATGATTTTTAAGTAAATTTAAAAAACATAGTGTTATAGCTTTTCCGAATGTTAAAGGCGAGGGAACATAAGGTCACAATTAGAAAATAAACTTTTGGGTTTGTCTTGATTAACCAATTAAATATCAAATTCAAATTTACATTCTTTTAAATTTACGTTCTTTCTCTCATTTGTATATATATATATGTGTGTGTGTGTAATTTGGCAGCAACTTTTCTTTTAAACATGTAGTATTGAATGTTAAAGACAACATAGTCTTGCATATTTTCTTTTGAATTTTCTCATATTCTCTAATGAGACTTTTTATTTGAAAATGATTTCGAAATAAGTGTTGTCCATACGATGACCTAGCGCTTTCGAACATCATTGTTCATCTTCAGGGTCAATATTTTTAGTCAAAATTTTTTTTAAACAAACATTTGCCAATTATCTTGTAGCTTAATCATGTTGCTACTTTTTTACAAACTAAATAAACGTTAAATTCAAAAGACGCGATGATGTTATCACGTGCATGGCGAAGATTTTTATCATGTGACAGCGTGAAAAAGATTTCCAATACACAAGCCAAAAGATCGAAGAATACGTTATAAAATTTAAATATATTATAAACATTGTAATATGTTACCAGAAATATTGTAATCTATACGATTAATAAGAGGTCTTTTGCTTTTAATATGTAATGCCTCTAAGATTTTAAGGCGTCTAATGTCTGTATGTTTATCTAAAATTTTACTATATTCTATAAGTATTTTACGTATATCAGATTGCATAATGGAAACGGTATGTGACTTAATATGTTGTTTAATGCATCTAAATAATTCTAGCTCCATTAAACAATGGAGCTAGAATTATTGGACATTTTATAATGTCTTTTCAGTTTCAAAAATGCAGTATAGTACATCAGGATTAAAGTTGTTAATAAAGTGTCCAGCTTTCATGTTCCTCTTTCTATTATATTCAAGTACTTGACTATTACAGTTATTGTTAAGTTAGATGGATAGATTGTTAAGAATTTATACTGATCGTTATAGTAAGTAAGATGCATTTGAATAAACTCAGGCGGTTTCAGATTGCTGGAATTAGAACTTAAGTTATCTGATAGTGTCGCTCTCTGCAAGGGTCAAAAGAAAAATCATGCATCAAGCATTTATACGTGCCTTTTAAAACACACGTTCAATATACAATTTCCTGTGGAAAAAGATGTTTTTATAACGTTGTTCGTTTCCATTGTATCATAATGGCTTCTAGAATTTTAGGTCTTTCTTAGCAATGTCTCTTGTAGAATATTTTGGAGTTATCCATTAATTTTTTTTTCTGATGTTAATATCAATTTGCTTGTTTTTGTATTTAGCTGATCGAGTTGTGCACGAATTACACTAAATATTGAAATGTGATGCTACGGGAGAGTTTTATTTTATTTTCATTTGTACAATAGAAAATACGAAGTAATATTTTCGCAACATTGTAGAATTTCTAACAACGTCTGTGGATGACAATATATATGCTCCTGAAAAATTTATTTCGGTTGAGCTCTCTGAGGAGGTTGTGTGGGTTTGTAAACAGTGACTATTACGGCTAATATTTCAAGACTCTTCGGTAAATCGAATCGAGTTCTCTCAGTCACTGTGTGTTTATCTAAAAAAATACGCTTAAATTCACCTTCTTCTCTGCCGTGCGCCAACGGCTTCAGGGTAAAATTTCCGACTGACGCAAATTCAGCTGGTTTTCGATTCTAGCCAGAGGCAACCGGACGTCTAGCCACACTGATGAGCTGTGATACAGCGAAACAGTCTGTCTGTGGATGACAATATATATATATATATATATATATATATATATATATATATATATATATATATATATATATATATATATATATATAACATTAATACAAGTAAAAGGTATGATATTACCTTCAGCATCCCGACTCAAGAGTTTCGTAGACGAAATACCAAACAATGCAATATACATTAACAACCACTCCCTAACGTATTCAAATAAAATACCCATATTTAATATCTATAAATAAAAAGAATTTCAACAAATTCTAGTAGCCTAAAAATATTCAATGAAAGCAACAGCAACAACAAAAAATGTCATATTAATCAGCCCTAAGAAACAACGAATATTCAACAAATAAAAATACAAAAGCCAAGAAAATTCAAACAAAATAACAGAAAAAGAAACATAATACAACAATACAATAAAAAATAATATATGGAAAATGTTATTCTAAATAAGTGAGAAACACTTCCCTAAAAACAGAAAATTATCAAAAATTATCAATAAAAATACAATCAAAACTAGTTACAACTGCATTGAGAACATGCAGAAATAACAAATTAACAATTACAACAATAAAAACAATAAGACGCAGTAAAATAACACCATTAAATGTAGCTGCAGAAACAAAGAAAAATGCCCACTTTGCAATAAATGTTTAGCCAATAATATCATTTACAAAGCTATCGTAACTAATAACTTTATCACAGACAAAGATTTTACATAGAAATCGTGGAGGCATATAAATTAAATTCTTACGTTGATATCTAAGCACTAATTAAAATAAACATATAAATATAATTTAAACTTTAAATAAATAAAATAAATATGATAGAAACTTAAAAAATAATTTTTAATAAATAATTAAACGAACAAATATTAAATATACACAACTATACGCATGTCTGTGCGTGTACATATATATATATATATATATATATATATATATATATATATATATATATATATATATATATATATATATATATATATATATATACACCCAAACAACTACAAACGAACAAACCAAGCAACTCATAATTAATACCTCAATATACAACACTAAGGCATATAAAATACTAACCATTAAATAAAAATGAAACACTAGATAAACGATAACATATGATATAAGCAAAGCATAAAAGAGAAAAATCGAGAATTATAAGCAGTAAATTGCTGAGATCCCCTGATGACTGAACGGACGGATCTATCTACGAATCTCTAGAGTCGAGATGCTGAAGGTAACATCAATCAGCTAAGTGAAAAACTATTACTTATATTAATCATATATATATATATATATATATATATATATATATATATATATATATATATATATATATATATATATATATATTAATTATACATATATTAAATATATCTATATATACATTTAGAGATAGATAGATAGATAGATAGATAGGTAGATAGGTAGGTAGATAGATAGATAGATAGATAGATAGATAATTGTATATTTGGACAGCAAACCCTCTTTTATACAAGTTTCATTAAAAAATAAATGTAATTATTTATGAATTTGGTATGATCAGGAAAACAGTTCCTTAAGGGTCATGTGAATTCGTAAATAATATTTGTTGTCTGTAATTTGCACGTTTCAGGTGATATTATTTATTATTGCTATTATTCATAAATAATTATACTAGATATACTACAATATGCCTAACCAGAAATCTCACGTTACGTCTCTCTGACCATAGCTCAATTAGGTCTCATTTACATACACATGGAGAGCAACCAATAACCATCCGCAACATAGTCGTTGATAATACAAATCGGGTTTCGATCCTAGCTAGAGGCAACCGGACGTCTAGTCACACTGATTAGCTGTGAAACAGCGAAACAGTCTGTCTGTGGATGACAAATATATATATATATATATATATATATATATATAAATTTTATTTATGCATTAGAATGAATTACATTTGTAAATAAATGATGTTGCTGAAAAGTTCTCGGCTGAAACAAATTCCCAAAATCAGATCCAGTAATCAAAAATCAGAAATTTAAATCCTTAGTCAGGCTAAGAACTTTACAGCAAAGTTTTTTTATATAATGATTCTCGGAGTGGATCAGTTAATTGCTTAATAACAAGCACTAATCGTCCAATTTGTATTCTGTATGATCAAATATATGCAATGAGAAGCTGATGAAATGATTTCTAGTGTTGACACCCTTCCTAAAATTTGATCAAATAATCAAACAGAAATTTTAAGAAATTTTCTTGATCAGGTCAAGAACGTTACAGGAGACGTTTTTTTAATTTTTTACATAACGATTCTCGGAGTGGATCAGTTAATTACTTAATAACAAGAACCAATCTTTCAAGTTGTATACTGTATGATAAAATATATGCAATAAGAGGCTGATGAAATGCTTTCTAGTGTTGACACCCTTCCCAAGAATTTTAAGCCTTTCTTGATCCGGCCAAGAATGTTACAGAATACTCTTGTATGTGATGATTCTTCGGGCGGATCAGTTTATTATATTATAACAATAGGAAAAAAAAGAAGATCTCCAACTTGTGTCCAGTGTAATCTTATATATATATATATATATATATATATATATATATATATATATATATATATATATATATATATACTATGAGTGGAGTAGAATTCAAAACCTGTTCAAGTAATGAGAAATTTTAACCCTTTCTTAGTCAAGCCAATAAGGTTAAAGCAAAATCTTGTATGTTGTTATTCTTGGAAGGAACCTATGTTTTAGTTAAAAGCAATAGAAAACCAGTTCCCCCGTTTGTATCCATTACAATCAAATAAATACTAAGGGCGTTTATTGAAATTGTACAGAGCATGAGCCACTTTCCAAAATCTGATTGAATGACCAAACATCAGGAATTGTAATTCTTTATTGGTCAAGCCAAAAAAGTACATTATCGTATGTAGTAATTCTTGGAGTGGATAAGTTTATTAATTAATAATAACTGCAAACCAATCTCAGTATAATGAAATACATATTACAATGGGAATCTGTAAACATCCTAGTCTTTCCCGACTCTCCAAAATGTGATAAAAATACCAAACGTTAGAAATGTTAATATTTTTATGGTCATGCCGGAAATGTTGCTCTTGTGTCTAATTGAACGTTGTACCTTAGAAATGATTAAAAGTATATTACTGGAATTCTCTGAGGGTTTTTTATATTGGACTCTACTTTGAACAATAAGAATGTATTTAGTTCTAAGTTAAAATGATGATCCCTCTTCCTGTTGTGACCTCCTGGCCCAGTTTTCCTCTCTACTGGTTTCCTCTTTTCGAAACTTATTCAGCGTTCTATTGATGGTTTTTTTTTAATGGACTTTGAAGATGGAAGCCAGTGTATGAATGTTGGTACTATTACTGAAAGCCTGAATGATTCCCCCACTTCCTCAGTTGGGAAGACATAGTTGGGTTGATACAATGATTTTAACCCGATCTTTTTTCTTTCTGAATAACCCAAAGGGTTTTTCAGTGATTCTTACAACAAATAGTGACACGGTGGCTAAATTATCTGAAAACCTGGGAAAAAGAAACTCAATTTAGTGTTTTTTTTTTTAGATATTCAACATTTTGTGAGATGGACAATTATCGCATGCAATTTCTTCTGTTACACCCGGTGTGTGTGTGTGTGTGTGTGTGTGTGTGTGTGTATATATATATATATATAAAATATTGGCTCCTGAAAAAATTAATTTCGGTTGAGCTCTTTGGTTTGAGGTGTGAGTTTGTAAACATTGACTATTTAAGCTAATATTGCATGACTCTTCGGCAGAATTGAGTCACTGTCAGTCACTGTGTGTTTATCTAAATCTAAAAATAAACACGCTAAAATCCACCTTCATCCCTGCCGTAAGCCGACGGCTTAGTGGTAGAAGTTCCGACTGACGTCAATTCAGTCGGGTTTCGGTCCTAGCTAGAGACAACCGGACGTCTAGCCACATTGATGAGCTGTGAAACAGCGAAACAGTCTGTCTGTGGATGACAAATATATATATATATATATATATATATATATATATATATATATATATATATATATATATATATACTGAGTTCGACAAAAAATGTTTACAAACTTCAGGAAATAAAAAAGTTGTCTTTCGTAATTTTATCAAATTACGATAACACTGTTTATTTTAGTATATTTTCTCGACAGATGGCACTATATTTGCAGCACTTAGACAAGAAAATGTATGTGGACACTGGAGACTTTGCCCAACATTGCCCAACAATATTTCACTGTACTAACAAATGCTTGGAAGCTAAAGGCCACCATTTTTTGAGCATTTCTTGTGATTGTAGATCCAAACGTGCCTTATATTAATTTCTAAATTAATGCCCGAATAAATTAAGTAATACAATATCTACACAAGTCTTTCCTTCTCTGAAGTGTGCATACATTTCTTGGAGCCGACTCTCAAGGGTTGCTGCATTTCAGTTCTAGGTCTGACCTATTTCCACTGCCCAAGTCTAGGAATATCTCATCTAGTTCTTATATTTAGTACTACTCAGTTGTTGCTTACCCTGTGTGCACTTAGTCCAAGTACACACTGCCCATCCCAGAGATTGAACTCACAATTAATATGTCATCAAATTCACAAAACAACGCTTTCATCGACTGGGCTATGGGACTAAAATTGTCTACCTCTGTAGAATAAATGAAGGTTTTAGTTCTGAATTCCGTATAGCTTATCCCGATCGACATATACCTGATGATGGCTGAAGGATCACAACATCGAAACGTTGTGATGACAACAACAAAGATGAGGATAATAATCCACATGAAAATATGGTGGTGATGAAACTTTATTTTTGGGATGCTTTCATAATTAAATTTAGGTTGTCATTGATTATATCAAATTTAATAAAATTTTCGAAAATTATTTAAATGTGAGTATTTTATTTATTTTAATCTTACAGATTCAATTAAAAATTGTATATAATTTTTACTCGTGTAATAGAATAAATTACAATTGAAAATACACCTGAAAAAATATAGGCTTTACACTCTTCCTATATAAGGATACGGTAATCATCAAAGCTTATTTAAGTAACAATAAAAGGACATGTTCTAGTTACTCTGAAGCAGGTTTTTGTAAAATAGTTTTTTATTTACAATATTTTTATTTGTTTGATATTTGGTTTTTGTTTTTTATCTTTAGTTTATTATTAACAATTTTGTGGTTAGGGGAATTCTTGTTTATTAATATTTGTTTTACCTTTTTTAGTTTAAAGGACAAATTGACTATAAAAATATTATTATTATTATTATTATTATTATTATTATTATTATTATTATTATTATTATTATTATTATTATTATTATTATTATTATTATTATTATTATTATTATTATTATTATTATTATTATTATTATTATTATTATTATTATTATTATTATTATTATTATTATTATTATTATTATTATTATTATTATTATTATTATTATTATTATTATTATTATTATTATTATTATTATTATTATTATTATTATTATTATTATTATTATTATTATTATTATTATTATTATTATTATTATTATTATTATTATTATTATTATTATTATTATTATTATTATTATTATTATTATTATTATTATTATTATTATTATTATTATTATTATTATTATTATTATTATTATTATTATTATTATTATTATTATTATTATTATTATTATTATTATTATTATTATTATTATTATTATTATTATTATTATTATTATTATTATTATTATTATTATTATTATTATTATTATTATTATTATTATTATTATTATTATTATTATTATTATTATTATTATTATTATTATTATTATTATTATTATTATTATTATTATTATTATTATTATTATTATTATTATTATTATTATTATTATTATTATTATTATTATTATTATTATTATTATTATTATTATTATTATTATTATTATTATTATTATTATTATTATTATTATTATTATTATTATTATTATTATTATTATTATTATTATTATTATTATTATTATTATTATTATTATTATTATTATTATTATTATTATTATTATTATTATTATTATTATTATTATTATTATTATTATTATTATTATTATTATTATTATTATTATTATTATTATTATTATTATTATTATTATTATTATTATTATTATTATTATTATTATTATTATTATTATTATTATTATTATTATTATTATTATTATTATTATTATTATTATTATTATTATTATTATTATTATTATTATTATTATTATTATTATTATTATTATTATTATTATTATTATTATTATTATTATTATTATTATTATTATTATTATTATTATTATTATTATTATTATTATTATTATTATTATTATTATTATTATTATTATTATTATTATTATTATTATTATTATTATTATTATTATTATTATTATTATTATTATTATTATTATTATTATTATTATTATTATTATTATTATTATTATTATTATTATTATTATTATTATTATTATTATTATTATTATTATTATTATTATTATTATTATTATTATTATTATTATTATTATTATTATTATTATTATTATTATTATTATTATTATTATTATTATTATTATTATTATTATTATTATTATTATTATTATTATTATTATTATTATTATTATTATTATTATTATTATTATTATTATTATTATTATTATTATTATTATTATTATTATTATTATTATTATTATTATTATTATTATTATTATTATTATTATTATTATTATTATTATTATTATTATTATTATTATTATTATTATTATTATTATTATTATTATTATTATTATTATTATTATTATTATTATTATTATTATTATTATTATTATTATTATTATTATTATTATTATTATTATTATTATTATTATTATTATTATTATTATTATTATTATTATTATTATTATTATTATTATTATTATTATTATTATTATTATTATTATTATTATTATTATTATTATTATTATTATTATTATTATTATTATTATTATTATTATTATTATTATTATTATTATTATTATTATTATTATTATTATTATTATTATTATTATTATTATTATTATTATTATTATTATTATTATTATTATTATTATTATTATTATTATTATTATTATTATTATTATTATTATTATTATTATTATTATTATTATTATTATTATTATTATTATTATTATTATTATTATTATTATTATTATTATTATTATTATTATTATTATTATTATTATTATTATTATTATTATTATTATTATTATTATTATTATTATTATTATTATTATTATTATTATTATTATTATTATTATTATTATTATTATTATTATTATTATTATTATTATTATTATTATTATTATTATTATTATTATTATTATTATTATTATTATTATTATTATTATTATTATTATTATTATTATTATTATTATTATTATTATTATTATTATTATTATTATTATTATTATTATTATTATTATTATTATTATTATTATTATTATTATTATTATTATTATTATTATTATTATTATTATTATTATTATTATTATTATTATTATTATTATTATTATTATTATTATTATTATTATTATTATTATTATTATTATTATTATTATTATTATTATTATTATTATTATTATTATTATTATTATTATTATTATTATTATTATTATTATTATTATTATTATTATTATTATTATTATTATTATTATTATTATTATTATTATTATTATTATTATTATTATTATTATTATTATTATTATTATTATTATTATTATTATTATTATTATTATTATTATTATTATTATTATTATTATTATTATTATTATTATTATTATTATTATTATTATTATTATTATTATTATTATTATTATTATTATTATTATTATTATTATTATTATTATTATTATTATTATTATTATTATTATTATTATTATTATTATTATTATTATTATTATTATTATTATTATTATTATTATTATTATTATTATTATTATTATTATTATTATTATTATTATTATTATTATTATTATTATTATTATTATTATTATTATTATTATTATTATTATTATTATTATTATTATTATTATTATTATTATTATTATTATTATTATTATTATTATTATTATTATTATTATTATTATTATTATTATTATTATTATTATTATTATTATTATTATTATTATTATTATTATTATTATTATTATTATTATTATTATTATTATTATTATTATTATTATTATTATTATTATTATTATTATTATTATTATTATTATTATTATTATTATTATTATTATTATTATTATTATTATTATTATTATTATTATTATTATTATTATTATTATTATTATTATTATTATTATTATTATTATTATTATTATTATTATTATTATTATTATTATTATTATTATTATTATTATTATTATTATTATTATTATTATTATTATTATTATTATTATTATTATTATTATTATTATTATTATTATTATTATTATTATTATTATTATTATTATTATTATTATTATTATTATTATTATTATTATTATTATTATTATTATTATTATTATTATTATTATTATTATTATTATTATTATTATTATTATTATTATTATTATTATTATTATTATTATTATTATTATTATTATTATTATTATTATTATTATTATTATTATTATTATTATTATTATTATTATTATTATTATTATTATTATTATTATTATTATTATTATTATTATTATTATTATTATTATTATTATTATTATTATTATTATTATTATTATTATTATTATTATTATTATTATTATTATTATTATTATTATTATTATTATTATTATTATTATTATTATTATTATTATTATTATTATTATTATTATTATTATTATTATTATTATTATTATTATTATTATTATTATTATTATTATTATTATTATTATTATTATTATTATTATTATTATTATTATTATTATTATTATTATTATTATTATTATTATTATTATTATTATTATTATTATTATTATTATTATTATTATTATTATTATTATTATTATTATTATTATTATTATTATTATTATTATTATTATTATTATTATTATTATTATTATTATTATTATTATTATTATTATTATTATTATTATTATTATTATTATTATTATTATTATTATTATTATTATTATTATTATTATTATTATTATTATTATTATTATTATTATTATTATTATTATTATTATTATTATTATTATTATTATTATTATTATTATTATTATTATTATTATTATTATTATTATTATTATTATTATTATTATTATTATTATTATTATTATTATTATTATTATTATTATTATTATTATTATTATTATTATTATTATTATTATTATTATTATTATTATTATTTGGATTTCTGGTGTGTACACATTTCCTCCTGGGTCCCAACTAGAGGTCTAAGGTCAGATAAGGCTTCATTACATTTTCCATACATCATTTTCGTAAAAAAAACAATAAAAAAATAATAAAAACCCTTAAGATCACACACATCTTACATAGATAAAAACTCTTCGTAATGTGTGAAAACATTATTATTATTATTATTATTATTATTATAAAAACAATCTCCAAATGGCCATACAAGTTATATATTTTTAGATCTATCACTGACGATGTTCATGTCAGTTTCTAAAAGGGACAGGTGTAAAAAATGCACAACTTACCTAGCGTGCTTGAATAAATGGATGAAGAAGCAAGAATTAGGAAAGATATAACAAAAAAAAAAACACAAAATATTATTAGCTACAAAAGACAGGAAATTGTGGAGAGTCATAATCGCCCTGAAGGGAAGAATAAGAATTGATAAGTGTAATTTTATTTGATTTTATAGTTAAGTATATATTTTATAGTTTCTAGTAAGTTTCTCTAATAAATTTTTCCTTGTGATTTTTCTTTCAGTTTGTGGTTCTTGTGTAGGTGGCTTCTGTTGAATAGTTTAAGATTTTTATTTATAATATTTTTATTTGTTTGATTTTGGGTTTTTGTGTTTTTATTTGTTTCAATTTTGGGGTTAGGGAAATTCTTGTTTATTAATGTTCATTTTACCTTTTTGAGTTTAATGAACAAAAGAAACTATAAAAAACTAATCATTCTTCGCCAAATTTGACTGTTAAAGAGAAGATGGATAACAGAAATTAAGATCAGAAATAAAAATTTACATATTTTGATATGTGAAATTTGAATATTGTATATAAAGTCGATATTTCCATCCGTATAAGAATCCTGTTAAAAACAAAGTTTGTTTAAATAATATTTAATAATATTAAAAACATTTTCATAATAAATAAAAATTATTGACACTTATATCATTGCATTTCATAAATTTGATTAATGTGAAATACATTCGTTTCCCATCATATTCGAAATATGAGAAGACGTTCCACATAGAAAGCTTTTTCGCAAAAACTGATACTTTGTTTAAAAAGCTCCTGCGTAGCTGTTTACTTTAATAATAAAATCTTGACCTTTTTCAAGTCTTCGATTTTTACATCCACCTGTTAATTTATATACCACCTGAAACATCATTTATAATTTTGACAGTAACTCTCTACATTAAATTACTCTCAAGCCTTTTATTTGGTGAACTTTAATATGAAAAAATTCATCAAATAAAAATTTGGTAGAATATGTGGAATACAATTGGCTTTCTTTTGTATTTGAATAAAAAAATTAAAATAGAAATACAATAAATTTAAAATACTTTATGTTTTTTTTTATGCTAACGTCTTAACTTTTAATTCTGAAATAACCGAATTAATAATGAATATTTAAAAAAGACAGAAATACATGAAGATATGCACACGTATACAAGCCTACATATAGCTGACAGATATATTATAGATTTTTACATACTCGACGATTTCCTTACATATGAAGACGAGACGAAGCAACAGAAATATTGTTCTAAAGAAGTGTACTGAGTCATAACATGTGAGAAATGAACAAATTTTAAGAAAAATGTTAACCGAGAGGTCCCATACTTAAAGTCAGAATGAGACAGTTGACATATCTAGGTTACATAATGAGGAAAGAGGCCTTAGAAAGTTTGACACTCATTGGACATATTGTAGGCAAGAGGGACAGAGAAAATATGCACGTAACCTGCCGAAGGAGCTTGTCTAAATTGATGGCAGGACAAGGATTAAGAGAGTTAAAAAAAAAATTATTAAGATCTACAAAGTATATGCAATTGTAGAGAGCCATGGTCGAACACGTCTTGGAGCGACACAGAACATACAAGAAGAAGAAGAAGAAGAAGAAGAAGAAGAAGAAGAAGAAGAAGAAGAAGAAGAAGAAGAAAACGTATATACGAAGTAAACGGAACCTTCTTATTAAAGTAGATATACCAATTTTTATCTATACAGTTTAAACAAAAACTTAATTCATATAGTCTTTCAAATGTAAGAACTTTAAGTCTTGAATCATAGAAAATCCTCTTCAAAAATTAAATTTGTGTTAACAGTTATAATAACATTTTTATTATAAATAAAATAAAGTTATATTGACAATTATATTACTATAATAAGTTAACTGGAAAGTACGAAGAAAATACGAAAGTACGCAGTTAGAATAATCACCAAATATTTCAAGACATATTTTCTCTAAAATATTACTTTCCTTATAGAATAAGATTATATTTTAAATTTATTTTTATTTCCTTTAATACTGAAAAAAATCATCGCTTAAATTGAGATTGTGTTTCTATTTAACAAATTTAAATATAATGTTGGTTTCTCTTGCATAAATTAATCTTAGCAAAAGTTATTTTGGAGAATGTTTTTAATAAGAGCAAAGGTTCGTAATTAAATGCAGTTTGTCCTTGATTTTGTCAAAATTAATAGAATTTTCTCACGATTGTAAAATTACCCACAAATTATTTAAATGCAACTGTTTTTCATTTTAATCTTTAAGATTAAAATAAACATCGTAGATTATATTTATTTATAAATTCGTATAGATTATAATTGAAAATACAAATGGAGTATTGAAAATTTCTCTGAGCCCACACATTGCACAAAATCTTACTTTACCTCAGAATATAAATTAGAAAATTATCATTGTTGGGCTAAATTATTTCAACAATCCTGATAATGGTGTTTGATTTAACATTGACTAGCAAAATATTTAAATAAATGCGAGTATATTTCTTTATTTTCTAGATTAAAGTGAGACATCATATATAATGTCTATTTGTGTATTAGAATATATACCGAGTGAAAATATCACGAGATGCTGAAAGTTTTCAGTGTCATCCATTTTCCAAAATCTTATCAAGGGACTATAATATAATATATTGGGAACATATGCATATATATATATATATATATATATATATATATATATATATATATATATATATATATATATATATATATATATATACATATATATATATATATTAATATTTTTATGCATGTAAAATCAACATATATGTATGAATCAGTCAGTTATGTGCCATGCGTGATACACGCTTAGGCGATCATATATCTTTCGATACATGACTGACGAGGCAGATTTTTTCCTCTACAGTAGATTGCCATTTCTTTCCGCGGTAGACTTCTTGCCATCCAAGGCTATAGAACCCATTCAGTCCTGCAATTTACCCATAACTGGTGGGTAGACGAGGATTCATAACTTTCCCGAAGGTATTAGCATGAATGTAATGGATTCGACTGGAATTCGAACTCGGATCTCCGATTCCTCAATCCGAGCCGCTATCCTTACTCCAACGTGCCTATGTTATTATCAAACAGTATTGCGTAATGGAAAATATATATTTACATACACTGTACACGAAAGAAGGAAGGAAGTACATCTAAAGCATTTAATGATAAATGAAAAAAAACTTTCATTTTAAAAATAAAAGACCACCATAATGGAAAATTCACATTTTTTGTGTTAATTTTTATTTGTTCCTAAGCGATATATTTTTGCTTCATTCATTTATTATTAAATTCGATTTAAATGAAATAAAAGTCTACGGAAACTTTTGAAATTACAGTATATGACATAAAACTAAAGGCATGAGAATATTAGGATAGGGCAAGTTGTTTTGCATATGTAATTTTTAACCTTAAATTTACACTGCGTAGTAAATAATACATTTATACCTGAATAAGTAACATTACAATATTTAAATATATGTTAAAAAGAAAAAGCTTATGAAGAATAAATTTAAAATTTAATTTTGTTATTATAAGGAAAATATTACACTATAGAAAAATATTTAAGTCGTGGAAATTTTCGTCCTTTCCAGTTAAGTTACTATTAAATATAATTGTGAATACCATTTTAGTTATTTATACAAATGTTACTATAGTTGAATATTTGAAGTGGATTTTCTGATTCAAGTCTTGAAGATTTATTACATTTGAAAGGCTATATGAATTAAGTTTTTGTTTAAACTGTAAAGATAAAAATTGGGATATCTACTTTAATGAGAATTTCTTGCAGAAATGTATTTCTTTGTATCGTCTGCGCGTTTACAAATCTATAATATGTTTGTCAGCTATCTGTAGGCTTGTATACGTGTCCGTATCTTCATGTATTTCGGTCTTTTTTAAACATTCATTATTAATTCGTTTATTTATTAATGAAATGCAATGATATAAGTGTCAATAATTTTTATTTATTATGAAAATGTTTTAATATTATTAAATATTATTTAAACAAACTTTGTTTTTAACAGGATTCTTATACGGATGGAAATATCGAATTTCACATATCAAAATATGTAAACTTTTATTTCTGATCTTAATTTCTGTTATCCATCTTCTCTTTAACAGTCAAATTTGGCGAAGAATGATTAGTTTTTTATAGTTTCTTTTGTTCATTAAACTCAAAAAGGTAAAATGAACATTAATAAACAAGAATTTACCTAAACATAAAATTGATAAAGAAATAAAAACCCAAAATCAAACATTATACTTCCCTTCAGGGCGATTATGACTCTCCACAATTTCCTGTCTTTTGTAGCTAATAATATTTTTGTGTTTTTTTTTTGTTATATCTTTCCTAATTCTTGCTTCTTCATCCATTTATTCAAGCACGCTAGGTAAGTTGTGCATTTTTTACACCTGTCCCTTTTAGAAACTGACATGAACATCGTCAGTGATAGAGCCAAAAATACATAACTTGTATGGCCATTTGGAGATTGTTTCTATAATAATAATAATAATAATAATAATAATAATAATCTGTACTCACCGGTATAGCTCACACATTACGAAGAGTTTTATCTATGTAAGATGTGTGTGATCTTTAGGGTTTGTATTTATTTCTTTTTTCTTTTTGCGAAAATGATCCATGGAAAATGTAATGAAGCCATATCTGACATTAGACCTCTAGTTGGGACGCAGAAGGAAATGTGTACACACCAGAAATCCAAGGAAATAATAATAATAATAATAATAATAATAATAATAATAATATTATTATCATTTTTATTATTATTATTATTATTATTAATAACAATAATAATAATAATAATAATTATTATTATTATTATTATTATTATTATTATTATTATTATTATTATTTCCTTGGATTTTTGGTGTGTACACATTTCTTTCCGGGTCCTGCCCAGAGACCTATGGTTAGCAATGGCATGATGAGATTTTCCACTGACCAGTTAGAAAACACACACACGCCTAACACGCACGCACTCACGCACGCACGCACGCACGTACACACACACACATACACATTACATAGATAATGCCCTTCGTAAGGTGTAGGCTGTACTCGCGAGAACAATTGTTGTAATTTTAGAACATTTTTTTGTATTCTGAGAACAATTTAAAAAAATTTATTATTATTATTATTATTATTATTATTATTATTATATGTGTTTGGATTGCCGCGTGTGTGTGTGTGTACGTTTGTGTGTGTGTTCTCGCAGTGTGTGTGTGTGTGTGTGTGTGTGTGTGTGTGTGTGTGTGTGTGTGTGTGTGTGTTATTAATATATAGATTTAAGGTATGCTATAGTTGTGGTTTAAAGGAGAAAGAGAAAGTGCTCAGGATCAGTGATAGAGCGTGTCTAAATATAAACGTGGACCCTGAGGTCAATACCGTGTGATGACTGTTTCATGCTTGAACCCTATCATTAGGGCTGAAGACTGCGGTCAAGCATGAAACAGACCGTTGACGCTCGGTGTATGATATCAATGTCTACTGTGTACACGTGCTTTGTTTTTTTTTTATAATCATTAATAGTGAAATTAATAAAAACCAGCTTAGTTTTGGGAAGTACTATCTTTTTTTAGTATGTCATCTTAATCCAGGCCGGTTGTTATTAGTTTCACTGTTTAAAAAAAAATAAAAAAAATAAAAAAAACGGAGATTCAAATTTCCTCCTTAATATAACGCAAAAATACCCACATCTAAAAGTCATTTTAATTTTATTTAAAAGCAATAAAGAAAGAAACAGTACTCAATATTATATAGGGTAAATCTTATGACAAAGTGGAAAAAATTATATATCACGCGTTTCGTCCTTCAGGACTTCATCGGACTAAATTTGTTATGTTGGTACTAAAACACATGCGCATAACAGGGAGTTTTAGAATTTTTTTCTTGTATAGCCGAATTCATAGAGAGTCTTTTGCTTTTCTATCACTTTTGTAAGTATGTATTCCACTCACTGATATTAGAATATCTGCCAGGAATGGTGAAAGTTTATAAGAGCCAAGGCGCAATTTTACTGTAGATGATCTTGCTATTAAAGCACTCTCTAGATATTTAACTCGCAGTGAATTATTTTCTCCTTTGATCAGAGTAACATTTTTTAATGTCAAAATTGTGGTCAGTTTCGTTACAGTGGACAATGAACGCATTTCATGTATTATTTTGTAAAATGTCTCTTTTGTATTCACATAATCTTTTATTTAGATTCCTTGCGGTATTTTTTGACAATTATCACAAACGATTGAGTAAACTCCTCTTTTAGGTTTTAGCTCATTGTTTTGTTTAGTATTTACTAGGTATTTTTGTTTTTGCTTTGGATGTAATAGTAACAACTTTTATGTTGAGTTTAAATTTTTTTCGATTGTCGATGTGAAAGAATTAGTAGGCAGTAGTATACTTTTTGATTCACTGGATTTCCTAGCAGTGGCCGTTATTTTTTTTTTTTTTAAATATTTTATGGGCCTTTTGTTTCGAAATGAATATAACATAATTAGGGTACTGGACATGTTTGAAAGTATTTTCAATGTATTTGTCCTCTTCGTGTAAATAATCCGGGCTGCATATTCTTAGTGCTCTTAGGTAGAATTCGATGATTATGCCAGATTTTATTTTGTTGTTATGATGGGAATAGAATTTTATTAGGTTGTTTTTTAAATATTAATTTCCGGTGGACACCGAGTTTTAAACTGTTGTTAACGCGGTGTAGCTTGATATCTAAGAAGGTAATTCTATTGTATATTCGACTTAATTAATCTATGTCAGGTAAATCAATATCACGGGGATATATAAGTAGAGCACTATAAATATAATGGATTTTGATTTTGGGAGCAAAATATTTTGGAAAAGACCGGATTCAAGAAATTCTAATAAGATACATGCTATCACTATACTGAGAGGCGATCCCATTGTTAATCCAAATTCTTGTTTGTAAATATTTATTGTGCTGTAGTATTGATTGGTGATGAAACGGAGGATTTTTTAAAAATTATTTTAGCTGTTGGGAGAGAGAGCGAGAGAGAGAGAGAGAGAGAGAGAGAGAGCTATATCTTTGATTGTGCTAGATGCTTTTTGTAGGAGATTTAGGCATTTTTACAACTGGGACGTTGGTGTAAAGGGATTTTATGTTTAGACTGGCCATGCATTCATTTCCCTTAGCATTTCAGCTTGGCTGCCTGTGTTCTTTATATGAGATGAACTGATTCTTCCAGGGAAAGGGCTAGAATTTTGTTATGGTATTCGCCAGTTTATAGGGGTCTTTTCCTGGTATATATATATATATATATATATATATATATATATATATATATATATATATATATATATATACATATATATATATATATATATATATATATATATATCAAATATGTGATGCAGTTCAACTCATATCATAATGAATCATTCATACAAAAAGTAAATTAGTAAAGTTAATGATATAAAAAGGCGAAGTCTCTTCGCTAACAAAATTTAAAAAATGCATTATCCTACAAATCGCTCTATGAATGTTACGATAGTTGTTTTTTAAAATTATAAGCTGTATAAGGTCCTTCTTTAATACGCAAGTACTTTCGACTGTACATCCAGTCATCTTCAGGCATGGAAATTATTTTATTTTTGGTAAAATTCAGGTAGCATCTGAGATGAAAAAATATTATGCGAATCGAAATATGTTTTTTTGAAATGTGTTATTGATAATGGATACTTACTTGTGGAGCATGCTGTCGCAACACTAAGGTGGAATTTTTTTTGAAAATTTAATTGAGTGTGTTTTTTTGCTAATATGGCAATTTTGAGAAGTTTATCAGTCAATGTAGCATGAACTATATAAATAATAGATTGGTATGTTAATGCATCTTTAAAATTTTGTTAGCGAAGGGATTTTGTCATTTTATATCATTAACTTTACTAATCTACTTTTTGTATGAATGATTCATTGTAATATATATATATATATATATATATATATATATATATATATATATATATATATATATATACATAAAAGCAGGAATAAAACATCTTGGAGATTTATGCAGTAAAAGATAAATAATATATAAATAATATATATACATATATGCAACTATATATAAATAATTATGCATAAAACTATGTAATTTATATTTGCATATATATATATATATATATATATATATATATATATATTACGCGAATCATTCATACGAAAAGCAGATAAAGAAGTTAATGATATGGCAAGAATCACTCTCGCAAACAATTTTTAATAATAAAATACATTAACCTCGAATCCGTTAATGAATGGTATGATCTTTGTTTATAAATTCCGGTTTTATAAGGTCTTTTTTTTTACTACTAGCTTTCAATTGTTTCATACAATCATCATCAGGTAGGATTCGAGGTTAATGTATTTTATTATTAAAAATTGTTTGCGAGAGTGATTCTTGCCATTTATATCATTAACTTCGTTATCTGCTTTTCGTATGAATGATTCGCGTAATAGAAATTGAACCTGCACCACATAATTGATATATATATATATATATATATATATATATATATATATATATATATATATATTACAATGAATCATTAATACAAAATGTAGATTAGTAAAGTTAATGATATAAAATAACTTTACTAATCTAATTTTTGTATGAATGATTCATTGTAATACACACACACACACACACACACACACACACACACACACATATATATATATGTTTAGTTTATCTTTCGTTTAGTTTTATCTTTTTTATTTTTTTATTTTTATATATACTATTCGAACGGCTAGCTAATTTTTGGGGAGAGGCCTGCTCATGCGCAAGATCTGTAGAGCTAATTTTATACTGAGATTATGTTTTTCAGGCGTTTCCTAACGGCGATTCACGCTGGGATTGTCTCTCCAGATCAAAAGCACTACCCGAATCTCGTTGCTGACCATGAACGCTAACGTTCTATCCACTAGGCTCCATCACATTGAAATTAAGAGATGAAATAACCGTATTAATAAAGAAATATAAGCCAGTTACCTTAGATTTCCTAGAACCAAGAAATATAAATTATGATATACACCCATCAACACACACCACAGTCTATCGCACATTTTTTCTCTCCCTTTCTGTCTTCCTCTACACACTCACAAGGCACGACGGACATTTGTAAACAGTTCATAACATAACTAACGAGCTTGGACAATAGAACATGGTTAAGAAGGTATAGCAAAAAGACAAAGTTTACTAACAGCTACAAAGGACAAGAAATTGTGGAGAGCCATGATCCCCAACGTCCTGAAGGAACATGGCGCATATAAGAAGTTAAGAATTCGACAGTCATTGGAGACTATGAAATCTACTCATACGGCTAGCTAATGTTTGTTGTGAGAGGACTGCACATGCGCAAGATCTGTAGAGCCAATTTTATACTGACATTGTTTTCAGGCCTTTCCTAACGGCGATTAACGCTGGGATCGTCTCTCCAGACCAAAAGCCATACCCAAATCTCGTGGCTGACCACGAACCCTAACGTCGCTATCCACTAAGCCCCACCGCATTGAAGTTAAGAGATGAAATGACCATATTAATAAAGAATTATAAGCTAAGTTACCTTTGAGTTCCTAGAACCAAGAAATATAACATGATATACACCCATCAACACACACCAGTCTATCGCACACTTATTCTCTCCCTTTCTATCTTCCTTTACACACACACACACACACGCACGCGCGTGCGCACACGCAATCTCTTTTTCTGTGCATATATAATTACAGCAGCAAAAATGACTGTTCGTATTTTGTTTTATTCATAAACTGTGAAATTAATAACGCAACTTATCTATAGTAGGATTTCTCAATCAAAGCCGATTGTTCTCAATTTCAATTTAGTCGGGTCAAGTCTTAAAGAACGAAACATGTGACACAATTTTTTTCCCACTTTATCATTAATTTTACTAACATCGTTCTGATATATAAAAATTATATACATGTCAATATACCACATAACACCCTTGAGTGCTTAGCCTTGGAACGGGTAGAATGGAGATCAACGTGCTTTAGTGGACTCAGCAATTTTCAATCTGCTTGTCTGAATCATCTTCAAGAAGCGAGAGCAAGATCTAAAAGGTCAGCCAATCTAACAGTGATCTCATCTCACATTCTTCACTCTTGTTCCGTATATAGCCTCCTTTGTAAATCACTAACGGGTCTTAAGTGCCACTTAAGATTATCGCACAAAATTTCATAACTGAATCAATTAAGTTGTCAGATCCTCATACGTCGAAACCGATGGGAGAGTCTAGTGATTAACAAAGGAGACCGCATATGGAGCAAGAGTAAGGATTGTGGGACGAGATCACTGTTAGATTGGGTGACCTTTTAGATCGTGCTCTCGCGTTTTGAAGACGATTCAGACAAGCTGGTTATATATATATATATGTGTGTGTGTGTGTGTGTGTGTGTGTGTGTGTGTGTGTGTGTGTGTGTGTGTGTGTGTATACGAGGTAGATGGTGAATAGATACCGACTAAGAGCACTTCCCAAAGTTTAACTAAAGACCGAAAACTTTTAATATTGTTTAATGAAGAAACAGGAGTTTACGGCAATCCATTAAAATAACGTTTAAAAAGATAAAATCTGTCGGATTAATGAATTTATTTCATTAGAAAATTGTTGTTTCTTTACGTTTGGATATGTAACTGAGTCGATATGATAATTTCGAGAAATTATGTGCCAGCACGAATTTCGCTTCAAGGTACTATCCACATTTATCTATGTAATCGCTTACTTATAACAAACAAAATACAGTGTATTAATTAAGTTAGATAATAGATAAATCAATAGATATAGATGTTTACGAAGATATGAATGATGTAAAATAAAAGGTAAATTGTTAAAAAATTAGCTATTAATTACAAAGATTTATTTTAATTTTATATAGAAGTATTTTAATTCATACAAGTTTAACAATGTTCTAAAACTTTAGCAACTTGTGACGACCGTTCCTATGAACGCACGTTCTACTAGCGGGTGGGCCAGTCCAAGTTAAACAGTTACGGTATAGAAGGTCGGTCATCTGGCTATACAAAAGATGTACAATAATAACCGAAACAAAAGTGGAGACAAATTAGGAAAAAAGTTTTAAAAAACGCGTTTCGCCGACGTGACGTTTGTTAAGTTCGACTCCTTCCGGTTGGTATGAAAGACAAAACTATGTGTAAGGAAAATGGATTGGGATTTTTTGCGGATCTGATGAGATAATTTAATTTATTACCCTTTTTATTCTCAAAAAATTAAAACGCCTTTTCCTTACATACAGTTTTGTCATTCATTCAACCTGGAGGAGCCGAACTTAACACACATCGCATCAGCGAAACGCGTCATTTAAAGGGTGTTTCACTTTTTCTCATTATCTTTACATAACTACCTATCTAATAATCACTAATACTATTATTATAGTTTTATTATAGTTTTTATTATTACAAAATAATCACTAATATTTTTATTGTATAATAAAAGTAATTAAATTGCTATCTATACCACCTTTCTTATGATGAGTATTTTACTAGTATTAATAAATTTAAATGTGTATCAGCATCGTCGTCATCATCATCATCATCATCATCATCATCGTCGTCGTCGTCATCATCATCATCATCATCAAGGTCGTATTCCTAGTCATGGTAATTATCTGCCGTCATAAGTGTGTCTTGTGTTTTGTAAACGCTAGCTTCAATGGTTGATTGTTTTGGTGTTCTATTCTGAACTTTAAAACTAACGTGCTGTCCGATTTTTGGGTCAGCGGGTACTAACGGTTTATAGACAGGGGCCCATAATTAATATCGGATTTTTAGGAGCCTATAATCAATATCGAAATTTATGTGCCTATAATTAATATCGGATTTTTATGAGCCTATAATTAATGTCTGATTTTATGAGCCTATAATCAATATAGGATTATTTATGAGTCTATAACAGATATCGGATTTTTATGAGCCTAAAATTAATAGCGGATTTTTAAAAAAAACGATAATTATTACTAGATTTTAAGATGAAAATTAAGTATATATTACCATCTTTGTTACTGACCTTCAAAACATTGCATTTAACAAGATGGAATAAAGATACGCAGATGGGTATCATAATTTCATTGTTGAAATTTCAAGTTATAACCGCAAGTTCTATTCTAGTTTCTTCTCCCGTTCTTCTCGCTTGTGGAACTCTCTTCTGGCTTCCTGTTTTCCTTCCAACTATTACTACTAGTTCTAAGTGTCACGTCCCTTCAGGACATAGGTGATTGAGGATCTCCACAACTTTCTACACTGTGTGGTTTTAGTATGTTTTCTTCCTTTGCTGAGGCTTATTGCCTATCCCTATCACCCTTGCTCTCAATATGACACGTGAGGGTTAATTTTTCCAAGCCCTCCTTCCTCATTATGTTTCTAAAGAATTTCAGCTGTCTCTTCATGATTTGGAGTAGAAGTGTTCTTTTTGTTACTATTTTCTTTAAGATTTCCTTGTTGATTACTCGCTTCGTTCACAGAAAGCCATCAATCGCCATCTTCTTTATCCTTGAATCTTGTTCTCCTACTGTCCTCTCTGTTTCTTTCAGCCTCAGTAACACCTTGCGTCCTAGTGGCTTTTTATTGCATTGTTTAAGGTAAAATTTAAAAAGTAAAAACAACTAATGATCATAATCAGGAAAACGGTCTCCGATTTAGTCATCATCTCTTTGCTATGGTACCTCGACTTTATGAATTTAAGCGCAGTACTAGATTGGCGGTAAGGTCTCGTCAATTTACAGTTGAGTTAGCTATGTTTCTTTTCTCGCACTTCTCACTTGTGGAACTCTCTTCCGGCTCCATGCTTTCTAGCCAATTTTGATCTACAAAAATTTAAATTCCCTGTCAATCGTAATCTGCTGTCTTCTTGATTACTCTTCTATTGTCCTCGCTCCTTAATCATGTTTCTGCTTTCTAATTCTTTCATACCCAGTAAGCCCTTGTGTTTGCCTTGCTTGGGGTAAATTCTAAAAGATTCTGATGGGGATAATGAGGAATGTCACTTGTTTTTGCTGCTGATGATGATGATACGATTACGGTTGATATCACTATTATCAGTATCCTAACCTTGATATATTTATCATATTATGATGATACTAATGCCATCGACATTTTATTATTATTATTATTATTGTTTTTATTTTCTTTGATATCTGGCATTTCTTTCCGGGTCCCGCCCAGGAACCGAAGGTTAGAAATGGTATCATGACACTTTCCGCTGCAAAAAAAAAAAACAAACAAAAAAACAATTACATAGATAAAGCCCTTCGTAAAGTGTGGGCTGTACTTGTCAGAACAATTTTTTGTATCTCTTTGAGGCATGGACTTCCAGGGATCCCTTCAATTAGTCTACTGGAATCTTTTCCAACCAGTCCAAGGGCTCCAACTACAACAGGGATTGTTGATGTTCCCATGTGCCACATTTTTGAGATATCAAAGATACATTGCAGTCTGCAGGGACTGCCATATCAATAAGGAGGCACTTATTTTGTTTGTGGTCTTTAATAACAATGTCTGGGCGGTTGGCTTTGATTGTTCTGTCAGTGTGTATTGTGTAGTCCCATAGAATTGTAACAGGTCCTATCTCCGTAACCGGGTCATTATTATTATTATTATTATTATTATTATTATTATTATTATTATTATGTTAATATAATTTTAAAAAAGACATTTTGATAAAGATCATGATGCTGATATTGGTGACGATTATGATCATTATAATCTTATTTTCTGTCATAACAATTAAAGTTAACTATATTCATTTAAATACAGTATTTCTATGACCATCGTAATTTTTAATTATTGTTCGTACTATTGCCATTTTTTTTTCCTTTGACCAGGAGTTTATCATAAATCACTGGCTGTATCATCATCATCATCGCCATCGTCTTCACCATCATCATCATCATCATCATCATCGTCGTCGTCGTCGTCGTCGTCATCAACATCATCATTGTCGTCGTCGTCGTTGTCGCCGTCATTATCTGCTGTTATAAGTGCGTCTTGGGTTTTGTAAACCCTAGCTTCAGTGGTTGATTGTTTTGGTGGTTCTGTTCTGATCTTTGATACTAACGTGCTGTATCATTATTGACAGAGCATAAATTATTAAAAAATATGCAAATATCCAAAGAAAGGAGACAAGTCCTTTCAGCGGTGACAGACGACACCATTAATATATGACTGCCGGATATTAATTAATGATTTTTAGCCTCGCATGCGTTACTGCCAACATCAAACATATCTGCTGCTATGTTTGTCGCCAATAGGCATGCTAATATTATCTTGCAAACACTTAGTATTACACTCTTTCTTTCACCTGCTTTCTTGTTCACTGTTATTTTTCATATTTACAGCCTTTCTTTCTTTCCTTCTTTCTTTCTTTCTTTCCTTCCTTCTTCTGCCCATCTTTATTTATTTGCATTATTCTTATTTTCAGTCATTTTCTTACCTTTCTTTCTTTTTCATTTTTTTCATTCTTTCATTCACTATTCATTCTTTCACTTCCCTCTTCATTCTTTTTTCTTTCATGTTAATCTTTTTACTTTTCATTCATCCTTTCTTTTTCTTTCGCTTTCTTTTCATTCCTTCTTTCGTTTTTATTTTAATTTTATTTTCATACTTTCTTTGCTTTTTTTAAATCTATTTTTCTTTCTTTTCACTTTTGAATTTAGGAATTTCAGCTACACAATAATTCTTTTTCATTGCTGCCTGTGATTCTTTGAACATAAGTGCACGAATTAAAAAAGAAAAATGAAAAAATTCCGAAATATCTATTGATCAGATATTTTTTGGCATTTGACCTTCGAAAGAGATTTTTTTAGTTAAACTTACCAGAACGAAAATAAATCATTCACGCCAAGTTTTAAGAAAAGAAGTCACAGGAATATTTTAAATATTACTAAAAAGCAACCTTATGTATTTCAGAAGACTTTCTGACGTAAAACATTTACTCAGTCTCATGCATACATATTTCCTTATATATTTATGTGTAAAACACGCGCCCTTGAAAGTCACTGTTTCCACAAATTCCTGATATATATATATATATATATATATATATATATATATATATATATATATATATATATATATATATATATATATATATATATATATGTATATAGAATTATTTATTAGAAAATTATAACATAAATATATTCTAAGATCACTACAAAAATACCCATTTTCTTTCAACACTTCTGGTGTCTTATCAAGTGATGATATTGAATGTAGAATAACGGGTACTGTATATATAAATTTAAAGAAAACGAAACGAATATAAATTCAAACGGTCATAACATAAATTTAAATGAGAGCTAAATACGAAAGTAGAGCAACAATTATTTATTATAAATTATTACATTTGAACATTTAAGTTACCACTACAAAAATGCAATTTTGTTTCGCTGTCAGATTCAGACATCTCATCAGGTAGTGATCAAAGATAGTTAATACATATATATATATATATATATATATATATATATATATATATATATTATTTTAAACGTTATTTTTTAGTGGATACTCATATCTGAGTAGACGCTTCGCTTATTTCAAGCAGTATTTTATTTCGATTACCTGCTTGAACATTCGAGAAATCGTATTAATGAAAAATGCGCCCTCCGGCAGGATGCGAACCTGCGTCCGTCTTTGCCGGAGAAATGGTCGTTCAATCTAATGTACTTTTGATCATTTGCCTACAAAGAGCTTCATAACCAAACAAAGTTTTATTTACCTATAATAGTACACTTCACTCGTTCAGATGACTTTGAAAGTCATAACTGCTCACTATAAACTGCTTAAAATAAATTGGGCATCCACTCAAATATGAGAATCCACTAACAATAACGTTTAAAGTAATAAACATATGCCATATTAATAAATAAAACTCCATCAGATTTATATATATATATATATATATATATATATATATATATATATATATATAAATATAAAAATATATGCATGTATGTATGTATGTATATATACATATATACATATATATATATATATATATATATATATATATATATATATATATATATATATATATATATAATATTATAAATTAACTGATTTAAAATATGTTTTTTTTGCTACACAGTAATAACCATGTTTCAAAAACTGAAGCTAAAAACTTTAAATTTGAAGTTTTTAGCTTCACTTTTTTGAAACAAGGTTATTACTCTGTAGCGAAAAAAAACATATTTTAGATCAGTTAATTTATAATATTTAGGCTCTGTAAATTTACATTGAGCACTGTTTTGTAAAAATAAAAATAAAAATTATCAGTAAAAACACCGGATTATATATCTTACTGTTCTTTCTTTTTATTTATACATACATACATATTTACATATATATATATATATATATATATATATATATATATATATATATATATATATATATATTCTTTAATATTCCATGTCCTTTCAGAATGTGTTTTATCGTGTCTGTCCACAGATTCTTATTTGATATAGTATATCAACATTTATATACGGGTACGTTCATTGTTTGAGTATACATGCATATAATTGATGAGGTTCACGATTGTATTTGTGTGGTATAAATTATTTCGTGTGTGTATGAAAGTATTAGTTGCGTGCAAAAATTTCCAGAACAAAACCCAGTTTTCCACTGTGTACTCAGAAGTTGTTTTTTTTAAATTTTTTTTATTTAAAAAAAATGCTAGGAACTTTTGCACAGATCTAATATAATACAGATAAAACATATATGATCATGCTAGTACATGTATTCACACACACACACACACACACACACACACACACACACACACACACACACACACACACACACACACACACACACACACACAATCCTAAAGCCTCCTTTTCGTTTTAACGCTCCTATCAATTTGTTTTCTGCCTTACATCCTAGCCAGAGACCAACTGTAACCTGACTTCACATCCTTTAGTCGATCCGAGTGAAATCATTGGTCAGTGCATAAGTGCCCTGCCTCCAGGCAAAATAGTCCAACCCCACTCTAAAACTGGTTCCCACGTTCACTAGAGCCAAGAAGCACCAAAGGCAGTAGCCATGGCGCTCGACCTTCAGTCTCTTCTATTCTGTATTCACGGTACCATTCATCGATTAATTTCTTTTCTTTCTAGTTTCTTTTCCTACGTTCTCACATTGTGTCACTTTATTTTTTCCTGTCTCCATCATTAAGGCTTTATTCTATAACGTTATTTTCCTTCTTTCTTTCTTTCTTTCTTTCTTTCTTTCTTTACTGTTTTATATCCGTTTCTCTCCAGACATTGCAACTTACAACTGTTCTATGCTGTTACACTACTTTTATTTTCGCTTTTTAGAGTTTTTCTTTCTCCATTACTGGTGAGTCATCCTTCTCTCTCAGTTACTCTCTCTACATAGCTTACACATTTTGTCACAACAATTTCTTCTTCTTCTTCTTCTTCTTCTTCTTCTTCTTCTTCTTCTTCTTCTTCTTCTTCTTCTTCTTCTTCTTCTTCTCTTGATTCTATCTATACCACTCTGTTATCTATCTCTCTATCTCTCTCTCTATCTATCTATCTATCTATCCATCTATCTCAGTTCATCTATCTTTCTCTCTCTCTCTCTCTCTCTCTCTCTCTCTCTCTCTCTCTCTCTGTCTATCTATCTATATAACTGTACACGTATTTTATCTCTCTAAACATTATTTTACAAGGATATCCATATTTAAGTAGAAGCACCGTTCATTTATTAAATAGTTTCTTTCATTTATTTTCTTCTACCAGCCTGAATATTGGAGAAACCTTATTAAAGAAAAAGATGCACACTCCCACAAGATTTGAACTTGCGCCCCCCTTTGCAGGAGAAATTTTCGACGCAGGTTCGAATCCTGCCGGAAGGCGCATCTTTTTTCTTTACTAAGATTTCTCGAATATTCAGGCCGGTGGAAGAGAATAAATAAATAGTTTAATTAATAAAAGACTCAAATATATTCACGCACGCACACACACACACACACACACACATACACACACACACACACACACAAAACGCACACACAGATAAATATATATATATTCTGTTTTAAATAGTTATCTTCTACTTTCTTAATACCTGTTCCCTTATTGTCCTCTCTCATTAATAATATTTTTCTCATATTCTTTCACGCACAGTAAAACCTCGCGTATTAGTGGCTCTATTGCCTTACTTGGGGTGAAATGATTAAAAATAGACTCCCCCCCCCACGTGCGCACCCATTCGCGCGTGCGCGCACACGCACACACTCACACACACACACACGCACACACACATACACACAGATACATATGGACACACACACACACACACACACATATATATTTTAGGTAGAATTTAAATTCTCATTTAACACATATAGGCTTCTATATTTTCATTTACATTTGTTCATATTATTGTTATTATTATTATTATTATTATTATTATTATTATTATTATTATTATTATTATTAATTGTGTATGTTATGCTTCCTGCTTTGTATCCTGTAGAGCGGGGTCCAAACTATGGTACTTAGGCCAATATTATTATTATTATTATTATTATTATTATTATTATTATTATTAATTGTGTATGTTATGCTTCCTGCTTTGTATCCTGTAGAGCGGGGTCCAAACTATGGTACTTAGGCCAATATTATTATTATTATTATTATTATTATTATTATTATTATTATTATTATTATTATTATCTCTTTAATGTGTCTACTCACCATCACATAGTTTATTAATCTTGGTCAGTCTGACACAAGGCCACTGTAACTACTCTATCGAATATTTGTAGTTATTGAAAATTTCACTGTGGGTGTCATTCTCATGAGCTTTCGTGTTTATTTTTATATTGCTGAATGTATGCGTATGTATATGAAAAATATGCAAACAGATATATTTATGCGTGTGAAAGTGTGTATGTATTTAGATTTATATACATAAAAAAGTAGCCGAGTGGCTAGAATGTTTGCTTTCTGAGTCCTAGGTTCGAATCTCACCATGGTCGATTTGTCAGAAAGGAGTCTTCCTGATGTTATCGGAATGGATCGAGATCGATCTCAGCGTGCGGCACCTTTGGAAAGTGAAAACCGTACCACGGGTTGACCCAAGCCTTGTAAGTGAAATTGGGTAAACAGAACTCTTGAGGGTCGCCGATAGATGTGCTAAGCCACAACTCATCGTAGCCGAGGGCTTGAGCGTGTGGCCTTGTACAAATTGTTGATGACGCTTTCTCCCAGAAACTGTAACTAAGGTCTGCTCAGCATTGTTGCAGTATAAACCATAAGTAGGCCCTGTGGGTGTTGAGCAAACACAGATGTGCCTGAGCGTGCATCTGCAATAGGGATTGACTAGCCGCCCTAATAGACGGGTATCCTCGAATACGATTGGCCAGCTATTATACATAAAAAGTAAGAGAAATGGACAATTAAGTGATTTTCTTTTTACAGATACACACTGGTTAATATTATATATAAATATTAGGAATATATACTATATAAAAATGTATGCAATTATATATGTGTGTATATGAATGTTATATGTTATTGTATAATATTTATAGCTATTGCAGTATGTTTCAGATATATACAAATATATTTTGCATGCGACCATGAAAAAAAAGAAGAAAAGAATGGAATATAATAAAAGGTAAAAATAATAGAGAATTAAAAAGAGTAATTGATAGAAACGGGAAAAAGAGGGATATAGATTAAATAGAAAGACAATGAGAGAAATAGACAGTAAGTAAAAGGAAGAGAGTAAAAGTGGGAGGCATTAAAAAAGAGAAAAATAGAGACAGAGAGTAAAAAAGAAAAAATAGTGACAGAGAGAGAGCGTAAAAAGAACAAAACAGAGATAGAGTGTAAAAAAGAGAAAGAAAGTACCAAGTATATATTATAAATAAGAGAGAGGGGAAAATAATAGAGATAGACAACAAAAAAAAAGAGAAAAATAGACAGAGAGTAAAAAAGAGGGAGAAATTAAAAAAGAGAGAAGTAGTACCAGGTATAAATTAAAAAAAGAGAGAAGGAAAGTAAGTGAGATAGACAATAAAAAGTGATAAATAGAAATAGAGAGTAAAAGGAAAAATAGAGATAGAGAGTAAAAAAAGAGAGAAATAGAGATATAAAGTAAAAAGAGAGGAAGAAAGTACCAGATATAAGTGAGTGGAAAAGTGAAAGGGATAGTAGATAAAAAGAGAAAAATAGTAAGACAGAGAAAGAAAAAAGTGAAAAATAGAGATAAAAAGAGATAGGTTGTAAATAAAATAGAAAAAGTAAAAGATACAGAGTAAAACCGACAGAAAATTCTAGAGAGATATAAAGTAAAAAAAAAAAAAGTGGTAAATCATAAATATGAGAAAGAAAATAAAAAACAGAGTAAAACGACATAAATTTAGATAGATATAGAATATAAAAAGAGATAGATTATAAATAAGAGAGTGGGAAAATAATAATAATAAAAAAAGAGAAAAATAGAAACAGAGAGTAAAAAAGAGAAAAATATATAGAGAGAGACAGAGGAACAGAGAGAGAGAGAGTAAAAAAAGAAAAATAGAGATACAGAATAAGAAGTGAAAGAAAGATTGTAAATAAAATAGAAAGAGTAAAACCTACAGAAAATATTAGAGAGATATAAAGTAAAAAAAGAAAGAGATAAATTATAAAAAAAGAGAAAGAAAATTAAAAAAAAAACGGAGTAAGAACGATATAAATTTAGATAGATATAGAATATAAAAAGAGAAAAAAGAGACAGATTATTAATAAGAGAGAGGATTTGAATGATACAGAGTAAAACAAAATAGAAAATAAAGAGATACTAAAAAAAGGGAGAATTTTAAAGTGTAAGAGTGATTAATAAGAGAAATAAATTTAAATCGAAAGGTGGATTAAAAATGAGAAAAAATATCAAGAGAGATTTTAAGTGAGTGTGAAAGAAGAAAAAAAACAGAAAGCAAAAAGAAAAAAGAAAGAAAAATACAGAAAGAATGTAAAGATGAAGGAAAGAAAGTTGAATAAGGAAAATTACTTAAATGAAGTATAAATACACACGGGTTAATATTATATATAAATATTAAGAATATATACTATATAAAAATGTGTGCATTTATATGTGTGTGCATATGAATGTTATATATTCTTGTATAATATTTATAGCTATTGCAGTATGTTTCAGATATATACAAATATATTTTGCATGCGACCATGCAGAGAAGAAAGAAAGACAAAGAATGAAAAAAAAGAAGAAAGGAAGAAAAGAATGGAATATAATAAAAGGTAAAAAAAAATAATAGAGAATTAAAAAGAGTAATTGATAGAAACGGGAAAAAGAGGGATATAGATTAAATAGAAAGACAATGAGAGAAATAGACAGTAAGTAAAAGGAAGAGAGTAAAAGTGGGAGGCATTAAAAAAGAGAAAAATAGAGACAGAGAGTAAAAAAAGAGAAAAATAGAGATAGAGAGTAAAAAAGAGAAAGAAAGTGCCAAGTATATATTATAAATAAGAGAGAGGGAAAAATAATAGAGATAGACAATAAAAATTAGAAAAAGTATAAAAAAGAGAAAAATAGAGAGAGAGTGTAAAAAAGAGAAAAATAGAGAGAGAGTGTAAAAAAGAGAAAAATAGAGAGAGAGTATAAAAAAGAGAAAAATAGAGAGTAAAAAGAAAAAAGTACCAGGTATAGATTATAAATAAGAGAGAGGGAAAATAATAAAGACATGCAATAAAAAAAATGAAAAATAGAGAGAGAGTGTAAAAAAGAGAAAAATAGAGAGAGTGTGTAAAAAAGAGAAAAATATATAGAGAGAGTATAAAAAAAGAGAAAAATAAAGAGTAAAAAGAAAAAAGTACCAGGTAAAGATTATAAATAAGAGAGAGGGAAAATAATAAAGACATGCAATAAAAAAAATGAAAAATAGAGAGAGAGTGTAAAAAAGAGAAAAATAGAGAGAGTGTGTAAAAAAGAGAAAAATATATAGAGAGAGTATAAAAAAAGAGAAAAATAGAGAGTAAAAAGAAAAAAGTACCAGGTAAAGATTATAAATAAGAGAGAGGGAAAATAATAAAGACATGCAATAAAAAAAATGAAAAATAGAGAGAGAGTGTAAAAAAGAGAAAAATAGAGAGAGTGTGTAAAAAAGAGAAAAATATATAGAGAGAGTATAAAAAAGAGAAAAATAGAGAGTAAAAAGAAAAAAGTACCAGGTATAGATTATAAATAAGAGAGAGGGAAAATAATAAAAACACGCAATAAAAAAAATGAAAAATAGAGAGAGAGTGTAAAAAGAGAAAAATAGAGAGAGAGTGCAAAAAAGAGAAAAATAGAGAGAGAGTATAAAAAAGAGAAAAATAGAGAGTAAAAAGGAAAAAGTACCAGGTATAGATTATAAATAAGAGAGAGGGAAAATAATAAAGACACGCAATAAAAAAGAGAGAGAGTGTAAAAAGGAGAAAAATAGAGAGAGAGTGTAAAAAAGAGAAAACTAGAGATAGAGAGTAAAAAGGAAAAAGTACCAGGTATAGATTATAAATAAGAGAGAGGAAAAATAATAAAGATACGCAATAAAAAAGTGAAAAATAGAGAGAGAGAGTGTAAAAAAGATAAAAATATAGAGAGAGAGTGTAAAAAAGAGAAAAATAGAGAGTGTAAAAAAGTGAAAATAGAGAAAGAGTGTAAAAAAGAGAAAAATAGAGAGAGAGTGTAAAAAGGAAAAAAATATAGAGACAGAGTATAAAAATGAGAAAAATAGAGAGTGTAAAAAAGAGAAAAATAGAGAGTGTAAAAAAGAGAAAATAGAGAGAGAGTGTAAAAAAGAGAAAAATAGTGTAAAAAAGAGAAAAATAGAGATTGAGGGTAAAAAAGAGAAACCAAAAAGAAAACAGAAAGAATAGACAGATGAACGAAAGAAAGTCGAGCAAGGAAAATGACTGAAAAAAAAGCATAAATATTCATAAAAATTTAGCGAATGGCAATAACATTAATTTTTTCTCTCGCTTCTTTCTTTGTTTCGCAGCTATCAACCAACCAGAAGACTAAGATGACAAACAATCTATCAGTCAACCACTCAGCATTCGGCTCTGTCACCACCATTCCCATCATTTACAGCAGCCTATTCACTGGCACAAACTCCAGTTATGTGCCAGCAGCCCCAACCTATCTATCCTACAACCACCCCTAACTACTCGATCACCAGACCGGTCATCCAGGAGAGGTTGATTCTGTCACTTGTTTCAGCTCATTTTAAATCGCCATCTTTTACTTCATTCAAACATTTTACTTCATTTTCATCCTCTCCGATTTTCAGTCTCACTTTATTTCATTTTATTTTAATGGTGAATTTATTTATCCGGTTTCGTTTGCCGTTTCCTTCTTATTTTTTATATATTCCTTCTATCATTTTCTGTTACATTTAACATCATTTTCTCACTCCTTACCGAATCTTATTTCTCTGTTATGTCTGTTTTCTTTCTTTTTAACTCAATTTTCCTTTAATTCATTATCCCTTGTCACGCTTTTAAAATTAAACTTGCTTCTCTAATTAAGATTCATATTCACTACTTTAAACACAGTTATCCTTCCCTAATTCATGGTTCATTTTCACTCATTTCCACACAGTTCTTCTTTCCTAATTCATCGTTCATTTTCAATAATTTAAACTCCATTTTTCTTCACTAAGTCATGTTTATTTTTTTATTCCTTTAAACCCAGTTTTCTTCATTAATTCATGATTCATTTTCACTCCTTTAAACTCAAATTTTCTTCCCTAATTCATCGTTCATTTTCACTCCTGTAAACTCAGTTTTTCTTCATTAATTCATGATTCATTTTCACTCTTTTAAACCCAGTTTTCTTCATTAATTCTTGGTTCATTTTCATTCCTTTAAACACAGTTATCCCTCCCTAATTCATGATTCATTTTCACTCCTTTAAACTTGAATTTTCTTCCCTAATTCTTGGTTCATTTTCACTCTTTAAACACAGTCATCCTTCCCTAATTCATGATTCATTTTCACTCCCTTAATCTCAAATTTTCGTCATTAATTCATCGTTCAATTTTACTTCTGTAAACACAATTTTTCTTCATTAATTCTTGGTTCATTTTCATTCCTTTGAACACAGTTATCCTTCCCTAATTCATGATTCATTTTCACTCCTTTAAACTTGAATTTTCTTCCCTAATTCTTTGTTCATTTTCACTATTTAAACACAGTCATCCTTCCCTAATTCATGATTCATTTTCACTCCCTTAATCTCAAATTTCGTCACTAATTCATCGTTCAATTTCACTTCTGTAAACACAATTTTTCTTCATTAATTCTTGGTTCATTTTCATTCCTTTAAACACAGTTATCCTTTCCTAATTCATGATTCATTTTCACTCCTTTAAACTTGAATTTTCTTCCCTAATTCTTTGTTCATTTTCACTCTTTAAACACAGTCATCTTTCCCTAATTCATGATTCATTTTCACTCCCTTAATCTCAAATTTTCGTCATTAATTCATCGTTCAATTTTACTTCTGTAAACACAATTTTTCTTCATTAATTCTTGGTTCATTCTCATTCCTTTAAACACAGTTATCCTTCCCTAATTCATGAGTCATTTTCACTCCTTTAAACCCAGTTTTCGTCACTAATTCATTGATCCATTTACTTTCTTTCAACCCGTTTTTTCTCTCTTAATTTTGTTCCTTTAATTCATGATTCTTTTTAACTACTTTCTCATTTTGTTTATTTTCTGTATTCTTTGTTTCTGTCTTACTTGCTTTCTTATGCCTTTATTCATTCTTTTTAATAATTGTTTTTATTTCGTTTCGTTTCTTTCCTCTCTTGGGCCTTATTAATCTTGCAGCCTCACCCTAGTAAAACGTCACAAATTGTCATGTGTCATGTGTACCAGCATCATTGCTAACAAGGCACAGTTGTCACTGCATGTTGTCTTCGTATATTGCAACCAAAAGCCCGTGTACTAAAGTCAACAGTATAGTATTGATAGCACTCACCACGCCAAACCTACAGCCCAAACCATCAGTTCCACTTAAAATATCATTCCCTACAGTAGTCAAACCCACCATTATTAACACGGTCCAGCTTACCCCTACCATCTGAGAAAATTATCATTAATACAAAAACAGCAAGTGCATCTACAGTATTATTATTATTGCAAACACTGCCATAAACATCATACGCTTCGATACCAGCAGTCCATTCAGTAGGCGCCATAACCGCCAGAATCATTTCAGGCTTAAAAACCATTATTCTTTTCAAAATTAGGATGAACATAATTACCGTGTCATATTTACTTTTAGCTTCTTATTCCGTTATTTTTCTTTATTACACTTAATATTTATTTATTTACACTTTGATTTCTTTCTTTTTATTATAATAATCATTCCGTCCAAAATTCTTTAGTAATTCATGCTAAACGTTCATATGTTATAGTCTTCTGTATCACTTGAATGTCTTTCTTTCTTTCTTTCTTTCTTTCTTTTTTTCTGTTCATTATAATAATCATTCTGTCCAAAAGTATTTCGTATTTCATGCTGACTTTCATATGTTATAGCCATCTTGTATGACTTGTGTGTCATCTTTCTTTCTTTCTTTCTTTCTTTCTTTCTTTTCATTATAATAATCATTCTGTCCAAAAGTATTTGGTAATTCATGCTAACCTTCATATGTTATAGTCATCTTGTATGACTTGTGTGTCATCTTTCTTTCTTTCTTTCTTTCGTTCGTTCGTTCGTTCGTTCCTCATCATATCACACTGTCATAAGTTTATCTTCATTCTTCATAAGGGCTGTCATCTTACGAACCGGGTAATTTATTTTTGTGATTTCGTTTGGAGTAATGGATAGCGGCTCGGATTGAGGAATCGGAGAGCCGAGTTCGAATTCCAGTCGAATCCATTGCAATCACCTACGTGCTAATACCCTTGAGAATGGTATGAATCCTTTTCTCCCCCCCCCACACCAGCTATGCGTAAATAGCAAGATTATAGCCTTGGATGGCAATTGGTCTTCCGCAGAAAGAAATGGCAACCTACTGCGGGGAAAAAAATCTGTCTCGTCAGTCATGTATCGAAAGATACATGATCGACTCAGCGTGTATCACGCATGTTACGTAACTGACTGACTGACGAGCTAATACCCTTGGAAAAGATATGAATCCTCTTCTCCTCCCTCTAGTTATGGGTAAATAGCAGGACAGACCAGGTTCTATAGCCTTGGATGACAACCTACTGCGGGAAAAATCTGCCTCGTCAGTGATGTATCGAAAGATACATTATCATCTAAGCATGGCATATAACTGACTGATTTTAATTTGTGAACATACGATAAAAAACACGACTGTATATACCTTATAAAAAGAACTAATTAATGAAACAAATTAATTAGTTAATAAGAAGGATAAAAAAGCATGTCAAGTAATATTTTCATGCATTTTGAAATTTATACCGACAGAAAATCGACAGTAATTTCCTGTATTATAATTTTAATATAGTCATTTAGTATAAAAATAGTCATAATTCCACTGAGTCATAGGTTTCATTTTTAATATCTACATTATCGATATTAATAGTGTAAGTATAATTCTTCAATTACTGCCTAATGTGATCTCCAATATAGCCATGCTTAGAAACATAATTTCTAATTGTTAACATTGATTCGTCCATTATCGCATTCAGGCGTTTCTTCTATTGATGTCAGTACTTATATTGATTAATGTATTTGGACAAATACTTATATGGTACTATTAACATCTATTGTGCAGACTAAGCGCATCCAACCCCAAAGATCCTAGCGGTGGAACAAGCGGATAATAATTTCAACAGATATCAACTAATGAACTAGGGTATGAAGAGGGCTACGCATGACGGACATGCTACAGAAGGCGCCACTTGGCATTATAACAGCGTCAGCTGCAGTCCGTTGCAGTTTTATAACTGGATTCTGCGTGTCTCATTCCATTCGTGCCGCAGAGGAAAGTAATGAAATCAAATGTATGTGTCACTCCCTGTCGAATTGAGGTCCACCTTAAACAAATTCATACCATCGGCACTTTCTTCTACTCCGATTTTCTTTCACCTACAATCAACTCTTGGAAAGCTAAACGGGAGCAGGTTTTGGTGAAAATGGTATCTTCTATTCCTGAACCTGCATGTTGGCGTCGAATTTATCAACACCATAATCATAAAGTTTGCTATCAGCAAAGAAGAAATTAAATTCTTGAATACGAATTGAAGCCGACAACGACGACGACGACGACGACGACGACGGCAACGACGACGACTGTGCAGACAATAAGATTCGAGTTCATTACAGACGTAATCTTAACTAATCTACATTGAAAGGAATTTGTTAATTGGTAGATGGAAGGCAGAAAAATTAGATTATTATTCTGTTTAACGATGTCTCACTTCTATAGCAATGAAAATTCAAGCTCATGGCTACTTCGGTGAGTTGTTGTTGTGAGTGAAAAGACTTGCATATAAACTTTTACACGCATACCGGGTTTTTGTTCTTCTTTGTGACGTGTCTTTCAGGTCGTTGGCAATCGTGGATCTATACAATTTCCTGTTCTTTCTAGCTCTTAATACATTTAGTATTTTTGTCATTTCTCGTAAACATTGTTCCAACTTCCATTTACTTATGCTCTCTAGGTTGGTTATGCATTGTTTTCCTCTGTCCCTTTTGATTACAAGCTGTTCTATGAGTATCAACTTTTCCAAGCCTTCTTTCCCCGTTATGTGCCCTAGAAATGCCAACTGTTTCTTTCTGATGTTAAGGATAAGTATCCTTTGGGTTACCATTTTGTTTAAAACTTCATCGTTACTCACATGTTCCGCCCATGGTATTCTCAGCATCCTTCTGTAGGACCACATTTCTGTTACATGAAGTCTCTTCTCCATCTAGGAGTAGATTGTCCAGTATTCTTTGTCATATAGGATGACTGATATTACGCAACAGTTCAATAGTCTTTTCTTTGTTTTTAACGAAATTTTACCCAACCCACACTGCTCTTGTCCTATTTCCGATTTAACATACCAAGTTAGAAAATCTTACTATTTCCTAATATACTTAATTTCTCCTCTAATATTACTTCCTTCATCATGTGTTTATTCATTTTTATAGCTTTGTTTTGTTCTTGTCTCTTCATTTTATACATCGGTTTCCCTTCTTTCTCATTTTCCCTATTTGCTTTTCCTTCTCTCTCTTTCCCTCTCACTTTATCTTTATCTCGTTTTATAACTTATTGGCTGTAACGTTTTAACTTCTTTATTTTTCATTTATATACATTTCTTCAACCTCTACAGCTTGATATTTTCATTGTTTGTTTTTTTTACCTTTCTTTGTTTCTTTTAGACTTAGATTCCTTTTCTTTCTTTCTTTTTTATTCTAGCCTATTAAATTTCTTTTTTTTTTTTCATTTCTTATTCTGACCTCTTTCTTACTTATTCTAGGCTGTTTCTTTTTTATTCTGACGTCTTTCATTCTAATTCTGACATCTTTCTTTCTTATTATGACCTCTTTCTTTTTTATTCTGAGGTCTTTCTTTCTTATTCTGACCTCTTTCATTCTTATTCTGACCTCTTTCTTATTATGTGTTCTTTCTTTCGTATTCTGACCTCTTTCATTCTTATTCTGACCTCATTCTTTTGTATTCTGAGGTCTTTCTTTCTTATTCTCACCTCTTTCATTCTTATTCTGACATCTTTCTTTCTTATTCTGACATATTTCATTCTTATTCTGACATATTTCTTTTTTATTTTGAGGTCTTTCTTTCTTATTCTGACCTCTTTCATTCTTATTCTGACATCCTTCTATCTTATTCTGGTCTATTTCTTTCTTATTCTGACCTCTTTCTTTCTTATTCTGACCTCTGTCTTTCTTATTCTGACCGCTTCGTTTTTTATTCTGGGCTCTTTCTTCCTTAATTTGATCTCTCGTTTTTATTCTGACATCTTCCTTTCTTATAATGTGCTCTTTCTTTCTTATTCTAAGGTCTTTTTTTTTATTGTGACCACTTTCATTCTAATTCTGACCTCTTCTTTTCTTATTCTGACCTCTTACAGTCTTTTTTAAATTTTTATTCTTTTTTGTTCTTGCCGTTTTTTAAATCTTCCTTATTCTGATCTCTTCCTTTCTTATTCTGATCTCTTCCTTTCTTATTCTGACCTGTTTCATTCTTATTCTGACCTCTTCCTTTCTTATTCTGACCTCTTCCTTTCTTATTCTGAAATCTTTCTTTCTTATTCTGGCCTCTTTCTTTCTTATTCTGACATCTTTCTTTCTTATTCTGACCTCTTCATTTCTTATTCTGACCACTTCATTTCTTATTCTGACCTCTTTCTTTCTTATTCTGGCCTCTTCATTTCTTATTCTGGGCTGTTTCTTTCTTATTCTGACCGCTTTCATTCTTATTCGGACCTCTTTTTTTCTTATTCTGTCCTCTTACAGTCTTTCTTTATTCTTTTTTGTTCTGGCCTTTTTTTTTTAAATCTTTCTTATTCTGACCTATATCTTCCTTATTCTGGCCCTTTCATTGTTATTCTGATCTCTTTCTTTCTTAGTCGAGGCTCTTTCTTTCCTATTCTGTCGTCTTTCTTTCTTATTCTGACCTCTTCCTTTCTTATTCTGATCTCTTTCCTTTTTATTCTGACCTCTTCCTTTCTTATTCTGATCTCTTTCATTCTTATTCTGACCTCTTCATTTCTTATTCTGTGCTCTTTCTTTCTTATTCTGACCGCTTTCGTTCTTATTCTGACCTCTTTCTTTCTTATTCTGACCGCTTTCATTCTTATTCTGACCTCTTCCTTTCTTATTCTGACCTCTTTCATTCTTATTCTGACATCTTTCTTTCTTATTCTGACATATTTCATTCTTATTCTGACATATTTCTTTTTTATTTTGAGGTCTTTCTTTCTTATTCTGACCTCTTTCATTCTTATTCTGACATCCTTCTATCTTATTCTGGTCTATTTCTTTCTTATTCTGACCTCTTTCTTTCTTATTCTGACCTCTGTCTTTCTTATTCTGACCGCTTCGTTTTTTATTCTGGGCTCTTTCTTCCTTAATTTGATCTCTCGTTTTTATTCTGACATCTTCCTTTCTTATAATGTGCTCTTTCTTTCTTATTCTAAGGTCTTTTTTTTTATTGTGACCACTTTCATTCTAATTCTGACCTCTTCTTTTCTTATTCTGACCTCTTACAGTCTTTTTTAAATTTTTATTCTTTTTTGTTCTTGCCGTTTTTTAAATCTTCCTTATTCTGATCTCTTCCTTTCTTATTCTGACCTGTTTCATTCTTATTCTGACCTCTTCCTTTCTTATTCTGACCTCTTCCTTTCTTATTCTGAAATCTTTCTTTCTTATTCTGGCCTCTTTCTTTCTTATTCTGACATCTTTCTTTCTTATTCTGACCTCTTCATTTCTTATTCTGACCACTTCATTTCTTATTCTGACCTCTTTCTTTCTTATTCTGGCCTCTTCATTTCTTATTCTGGGCTGTTTCTTTCTTATTCTGACCGCTTTCATTCTTATTCGGACCTCTTTTTTTCTTATTCTGTCCTCTTACAGTCTTTCTTTATTCTTTTTTGTTCTGGCCTTTTTTTTTTAAATCTTTCTTATTCTGACCTATATCTTCCTTATTCTGGCCCTTTCATTGTTATTCTGATCTCTTTCTTTCTTAGTCGAGGCTCTTTCTTTCCTATTCTGTCGTCTTTCTTTCTTATTCTGACCTCTTCCTTTCTTATTCTGATCTCTTTCCTTTTTATTCTGACCTCTTCCTTTCTTATTCTGATCTCTTTCATTCTTATTCTGACCTCTTCATTTCTTATTCTGTGCTCTTTCTTTCTTATTCTGACCGCTTTCGTTCTTATTCTGACCTCTTTCTTTCTTATTCTGACCGCTTTCATTCTTATTCTGACCTCTTCCTTTCTTATTCTGACCTCTTTCATTCTTATTCTGACCTCTTTCTTTCTTATTCTGACCTCTTCATTTCTTATTCTGACCTCTTTCTTTCCTATTCTGACCGCTTTCATTCTTATTCTGACCTCTTTCTTTCTTATTCTGACCTCTTTCTTTCTTATTGTGACCGCTTTCATTCTTATTCTGACCTCTTTCTTTCTTATTCTGACCTCTTTCTTTCTTATTCTGACCGCTTTCGTTCTTATTCTGATCTCTTTCTTTCTTAGTCGAGGCTCTTTCTTTCTTATTCTGACGTCTTTCTTTTTTATTCTAACCTCTTTCTTTCTTATTCTGACCGCTTTCATTCTTATTCTGACCTCTTTCTTTCTTATTCTGAGCTATTTCATTCTTATTCTGGGCTCTCTCTTTCCTATTCTGACCACTTTCATTCTTATTCTGACCACTTTCTTTCGTATTCTGACCTCTTTCTTTCTTATTATGACCTCTTTCATTCGTATTCCGACCTTTTCTTTCTTAATCTGAGATCTTTCTTTCTTATTCTAACCTCTACCTTTCTTATTCTGGGCTCTTTCATTCTAATTCTGACCTCTTCCTTTCTTATTCTGACCTCGTTCTTTCTTATTCTGACCTCTTTCATTCGTATTCTGCACTCTTTCTTTCTTATTCTGGGAATCTTTCTTTCTTATTCTGACCTCTTTCTTTCTTATTTTGACCTATTACATTCTTATTCTGACCACTTTCATTGTTATTCTCTTTCTTATTCCAGCTTCCTTCCTTTCATCATTCTTATTTTGACCTCTTTCTTACTTATTCTGATATCTTTTTTCTTCCTTTCTTCGATCTTTCTTTCTTATTTTGACATCTTTCTTTCTTTCTTTCTTTCTTTATTATTTAGGCCTCCTTCTTCCTTATTCTGGCCTCCTCCTTACGTTCTTTTTTTCTTTCTTTTTTTTCTTATTCTGGAATCTTTATTTTTTTCTTTCTTTCTTTCTTTCTTTCTTATTCTTTCTTCTTTCTTTCTTTCTTTCTTTTTTATTCTGGCCTCTTTCTTTCTTATTTTAGCTTCCTTCTTTCTTTCTTTCCTTCTTTCTTTTTTCTTTCTTTTTTTCTTTTTCTGGAATCTTTCTTTCTTTCTTTCTTATTCTTGCCTCTTTCTTTCTGATTCTGGCTTCCTTCTTTCTTTCTTATTCTGACATATTTCTTTCTTTCTTTCATTCTTTCTTTCTTATTTTGACATCTTTCATCCTTTCTTCCTTTCTCTCTTATTCAGGCCTCCTTCTTTCGTTCTTTCTTTTTTTCTTATTCTGACATCTTTCTTTCTTTCTTTTTTTCTCATTCTGGCCTCCTTCTTTCTTATTCTGGCCTTCTTCTTTTTTTATTTTTTATTTTTCTTTGTTTCTTATTCTGACATCTTTCTTTCTTATTCCGTCCTCCTTTCTTATTCTGACCTCTTACTTTCTTTCTTTCTTTCTTTCTTTCTTTCTTTCTTTCTTTCTTTCTTTCTTTCTTTTACGCATATATATTTCCTTCTCTCCAATATTTTTCACACAATATTGCATGCTCTCTTTTATTTTTTCGTCGAGATCTTTTCGAGGATTTTTTAAAAGTATTCAATTATTATTAATAAATTATTGATTAACTTTTACAGAAAACCTCGCCATACTACATCAATGAACAAAGTTTTTTATATTTCAATACGTGAGAAAAATATAAACATATACGATTTCACTTAAATAATCAGGATTAAAAACTTCATTATTTAAGCCCATGAAAAATATTAGAATTTTTTACGGCAAATCTTAAGGTACTTTGCAAAATAAACTAGTGCCTTTTCATCGGTTCATCATTTAATTCAATCATTGTTAGTATCAATAATACTCGGCATAATCTTTATTCCTTTTTCTTTATCGTTGGCAGCTTAGATATGTCCCATGTTACACCAATGAATAATGTTGTCGATCCATTGCATCTTGACCTGCCTTTTATGTTGTTGCCATTTCGAGGATAGCTAGCTTTACCAGCCATGAATTATCCATCCGGTAGATATGCCCACAAAGTCCCAGCTTCCTTCTTCTGATGAATACATCAATACCAATAAAGTTCGATTACCTTCCATCTATAAAAAATAATAAATAAAATAAAATAAACAATATTTTACAATCTACTGTCTTATTTGAAAGAAGCACAGGGCAAAGTATTGTAAAATTGGATGGGCTTTATGATGTACTGGATATCGACAAGTAAACGGAAATTGGAGAGCCGTGTTCTTATTCCACGTTACGTTCACTTACACACAAATACCATTGGTATATTCTGCTGTCATAATGGGTCTAGTGTGTCAATCCTGAATATTGTATATTTTAACATTATTTATATTGTAATCCAAATTATATCATATATATTTCATTCTGGAGTCATCAGCAGACTAGAGTTTGTCAAACAGGAATATTGTATATTTTAACATTATTTACATTGTAATCCAAATTATATCATATATATTTCATTCTGGAGTCATCAGCAGACTAGAGTGTGTCAAACAGGAATATTGTATATTTTAACATTATTTACATTGTAATCCAAATTATATCATATATATTTCATTCTGGAGTCATCAGCAGACTAGAGTGTGTCAAACAGGAATATTGTATATTTTAACATTATTTACATTGTAATCCAAATTATATCATATATATTTCATTCTGGAGTCATCAGCAGACTAGAGTGTGTCAAACAGGAATATTGTATATTTTAACATTATTTACATTGTAATCCAAATTATATCATATATATTTCATTCTGGAGTCATCAGCAGACTAGAGTGTGTCAAAAAGGAATATTGTATATTTTAACATTATTTACATTGTAATCCAAATTATATCATATATATTTCATTCTGGAGTCATCAGCAGATTAGACTGTGTCAAACAGGAATATTGTATATTTTAACATTATTTACATTGTAATCCAAATTATATCATATATATTTCATTCTGGAGTCATCAGCAGACTAGAGTGTGTCAAACAGGAATATTGTATATTTTAACATTATTTACATTGTAATCCAAATTATATCATATATATTTCATTCTGGAGTCATCAGCAGACTAGAGTGTGTCAAACAGGAATATTGTATATTTTAACATTATTTACATTGTAATCCAAATTATATCATATATATTTCATTCTGGAGTCATCAGCAGACTAGAGTGTGTCAAAAAGGAATATTGTATATTTTAACATTATTTACATTGTAATCCAAATTATATCATATATATTTCATTCTGGAGTCATCAGCAGACTAGAGTGTGTCAAACAGGAATATTGTATATTTTAACATTATTTACATTGTAATCCAAATTATATCATATATATTTCATTCTGGAGTCATCAGCAGACTAGACTGTATCAAACAGGAATATTGTATATTTTAACATTATTTACATTGTAATCCAAATTATATCATATATATTTCATTCTGGAGTCATCAGCAGACTAGAGTGTGTCAAACAGGAATATTGTATATTTTAACATTATTTACATTGTAATCCAAATTATATCATATATATTTCATTCTGGAGTCATCAGCAGACTAGAGTGTGTCAAACAGGAATATTGTATGTTTTAACATTATTTACATTGTAATCCAAATTATATCATATATATTTCATTCTGGAGTCATCAGCAGACTAGAGTGTGTCAAACAGCAATATTGTATATTTTAACATTATTTACATTGTAATCCAAATTATATCATATATATTTCATTCTGGAGTCATCAGCAGACTTGAGTGTGACAAACAGGAATATTGTATATTTTAACATTATTTACATTGTAATCCAAATTATATCATATATATTTCAGTCTGGAGTCATCAGCAGACTAGAGTGTGTCAAAAAGGAATATTGTATATTTTAACATTATTTACATTGTAATCCAAATTATATCATATATATTTCATTCTGGCGTCATCAGCAGACTAGAGTGTGTCAAACAGGAATATTGTATATTTTAACATTATTTACATTGTAATCCAAATTATATCATATATATTTCATTCTGGAGTCATCAGCAGACTAGAGTGTGTCAAACAGGAATATTGTATATTTTAACATTATTTACATTGTAATCCAAATTATATCATATATATTTCATTCTGGAGTCATCAGCAGACTAGAGTGTGTCAAACAGGAATATTGTATATTTTAACATTATTTACATTGTAATCCAAATTATATCATATATATTTCATTCTGGAGTCATCAGCAGACTAGAGTGTGTCAAACAGGAATATTGTATGTTTTAACATTATTTACATTGTAATCCAAATTATATCATATATATTTCATTCTGGAGTCATCAGCAGACTAGACTGTGTCAAACAGGAATATTTTATATTTTAACATTATTTACATTGTAATCCAAATTATATCATATATATTTCATTCTGGAGTCATCAGCAGACTAGAGTGTGTCAAACAGGAGTATTGTATATTTTAACATTATTTACATTGTAATCCAAATTATATCATATATATTTCATTCTGGAGTCATCAGCAGACTAGAGTGTGTCAAACAGGAATATTGTATATTTTAACATTATTTACATTGTAATCCAAATTATATCATATATATTTCATTCTGGAGTCATCAGCAGACTAGAGTGTGTCAAACAGGAATATTGTATATTTTAACATTATTTACATTGTAATCCAAATTATATCATATATATTTCATTCTGGAGTCATCAGCAGACTAGAGTGTGTCAAACAGGAATATTGTATGTTTTAACATTATTTACATTGTAATCCAAATTATATCATATATATTTCATTCTGGAGTCATCAGCAGACTAGAGTGTGTCAAACAGGAATATTGTATGTTTTAACATTATTTACATTGTAATCCAAATTATATCATATATATTTCATTCTGGAGTCATCAGCAGACTAGAGTGTGTCAAAATGGAATATTGTATATTTTAACATTATTTACATTGTAATCCAAATTATATCATATATATTTCATTCTGGAGTCATCAGCAGACTAGAGTGTGTCAAACAGGAATATTGTATATTTTAACATTATTTACATTGTAATCCAAATTATATCATATATATTTCATTCTGGAGTCATCAGCAGACTAGAGTGTGTCAAACAGGAATATTGTATATTTTAACATTATTTACATTGTAATCCAAATTATATCATATATATTTCATTCTGGAGTCATCAGCAGACTAGAGTGTGTCAAAAAGGAATATTGTATATTTTAACATTATTTACATTGTAATCCAAATTATATCATATATATTTCATTCTGGAGTCATCAGCAGACTAGAGTGTGTCAAACAGGAATATTGTATATTTTAACATTATTTACATTGTAATCCAAATTATATCATATATATTTCATTCTGGAGTCATCAGCAGACTAGAGTGTGTCAAAAAGGAATATTGTATATTTTAACATTATTTACATTGTAATCCAAATTATATCATATATATTTCATTCTGGAGTCATCAGCAGACTAGAGTGTGTCAAACAGGAATATTGTATATTTTAAGATTATTTACATTGTAATCCAAATTATATCATATATATTTCATTCTGGAGTCATCAGCAGACTAGAGTGTGTCAAACAGGAATATTGTATATTTTAACATTATTTACATTGTAATCCAAATTATATCATATATATTTCATTCTAGAGTCATCAGCAGACTAGAGTGTGTCAAACAGGAATATTGTATATTTTAACATTATTTACATTGTAATCCAAATTATATCATATATATTTCATTCTGGAGTCATCAGCAGACTAGAGTGTGTCAAACAGGAATATTGTATATTTTAACATTATTTACATTGTAATCCAAATTATATCATATATATTTCATTCTGGAGTCATCAGCAGACTAGAGTGTGTCAAACAGCAATATTGTATGTTTTAACATTATTTTGATTTGTAATCCTTACTTAATCATTTATAATCATATATATTTCATTCAGAGGTCATCCGCGGACTAGAGTGTCAAACAGGATATTATTTTGATTTTTAATCCTAATTTAATCATATATATTTCAATCCTCTTCCCAAAGCTATGGTTGAACAGTAAGACAAATTGTGCTCCGTAGCTTAGGTTGATAAACAGTCTACCGTAGGAAGAAACGGCAACCTACTATGGGAATATCTTCTACCTAGCCAGTCATGAATCGAAGGAGACATGATCGCCCAAGCGTGTATAACTTATGACACTTAACTGATTGTGAAACTGGATGGGCATATGTAAACCGTTGTCATATATTATCCAAAACAAATATTTAGGGTAAAAATTTAATATTTTTTCATACTATGTTTTTTATTTATCTTTGTGTATGCATCATTATTTCATTGTTTTTCTTAAGTGTGAAAAAGCATTCATTAATAGTATTAACGGAATTCCCATGTAAATTTAATAAATGCTTATAAGGTTTGAATACTTTTATGCTGGTTAGTATTTCAAACTGTCCAAGACTAATAGTGTTCAATATTAACAGTGCGAATCTCATGACGAAAGAACATAACTATTACAGTACCGGAAGCGGATCAATAATGAGCATTGGATTCTATCAAATCATACAATCTATTCGAAAACAAGCTAAGGCTGAATAAGGACACTGATATTAAATTAAGAAAAAAAGGCTTCTCCCACAGAAATTTGTTTAATTGCTTGCGAATCGCCTGTTATAGAATTATTCCTTTTTTTCTCTCTATAGAAAAATGCTAAAGATTTTAAAACTTGTCAATGATGCAGATATCTGATATCATAATTACTCGATGTTATAATATTTCGAATATCGTGTTTGCTCGAGAGAATAAAGTTATCCCCGAAAGGTATAAATATACAGATTTCAACCAACCGTAAAATTATCAGCTTCAATAGATACAATGTAATGCCCTAATTTTCTTTGGATCTTGCCGGTACAGCTGAGAGACGGGTAGATATTGACTGGGAAGCGTGCGGCCTCCATATAGCATCGACAGTCTATAAGAAGGAAAATTTAAACCACCTGTTACCTTGTAGGTCTTGACTCTTTACCTTTTAAGAGGAGGGACTAGATAACTTCAATATGCCCGGTACAAAAGAAACCGGCAGGTTATTGCACTATTAACATTTCGAATGTCAGCATGACCCACAATTGTTAGATGCAGAGGAGTGGTGATCAGCTGCGCAAAATGCGCCAGCTTAATGAATGGTTGGTGTTCTAAAGATGTTATATGAATGATGTTTATTTAAGAGTTGCATATAAATTTACCACATAATTCTATATGTATAAATTATTTGCTAGTTTCTTAAAGAAGCCATTTGTTTATCAACTACAAAAAATACGTAGGAAATTGATAAAGTGTGGCTGTGCCTCTACATATGTGTGTATGTGCGTACAAACAGCCGCCCTAATCTTTCCTCTACCAAGAGAACATTGCTACATATGGGACGCTTCAATGTTGACACCGAAATAGACAGAATGAAAATTACGTACATACGTGTGCTCGAACGTACGAATGCATAACTGCGCCCACCCCAATATGTTTATGTATGAACTAACATGAATACGCCTGTATGTATGTGTGCTATGTGAGTGTCATGGCGAACAAAAACAGAGGAACATTTTCCCACTCCTCCACCACACACAAATTATCAAACACAAATAAAGCATAAATAGATCGACTTTTGAAAAAATAAACCTCTTTGTCAGAAGATCGCGAAAGCGTGAAACCGAAGGTCACAAAAAACTTGTACATATATATATATATATATATATATATATATATATATATATATATATATATATATATAATAAAAAGACTTAAACACTAATATTCCATGGTCATAATTTATTCTTTAATTATGACCATTTATTATTATTCTTAAATTATGACCATGGAATATTAGTGTTTAAGTCTTTTTATTATATCCTTACTCTGTCCTGGACATTGAGTTTTACCTGGATCATATCCTCTTGGAATTATTTTTATACATATATGTATGTGTATATATAATTGCATATGTATGTGTATATTTACCACTAATATTGTCTATATATATATATATATAAATAAAGGTGCCACTGGTGACAGAAGAGAAAGAATATATATATATATATATATATATATATATATATATATATATATATATATATATATATATATATATATATATATATATATATATATATATATATATATATATCATATGATAAGTCGTCGAGCCTAAAATAATCCTCAGCAAAATGCAGAGGGTACTATATGGCCGTTTCGTCCTATCTGGGACTCATCAGCAGTGCGCATCCACTACCGAGAATCGAACCCGGACCGTTTCGATACAACCCAAAGGTCATACCAACTGTCATACGAACGGTACCACGAGCCTCGGTGACGAAGAAGACACAAACTAAACTCGATATAGCGCCGCTAATTTGCTAATATGAGCGCGACTAGTTTGTGTCTTCTTCGTCACCGAGGCCCGTGGTACAGTTGATATGCGCACTGCTAAAGATGTCCAAAAATAGGACAAAATGGCCGTCCAGTGCTTTCTGAATTCTGTTGAGGATTATTCTAGGCTCGATGAATTACTATATGATTAGCCTAAATACCCCCAAATAATCAATATATATATATATATATATATATATATATATATATATATATATATATATATATATATATATATATATATCATCCACAGCGTGACTAAACATCCGACTGCTTCATGCCAGGATCGAAAGCTACTGATTTAGCATCAATCTGAGATTTTCCCCCTAATGTGCTCCCGATATATATATATATATATATATATATATATATATATGAGTATATTTGTGTGTGTATGGTCAAGCATATACATATATATACATATATATACATATATATATATATATATATATATATATATATATATATATATATATATATATATATATGCATGACCATTGTATACATGCATAAACACACACACACACACACACACACACATATATATATATATATATATATATATATATGCTTGATCATTGTTACTGAGTAATGAGTTCGATTCCCACTTGCAACTCCATTTAAAATTTGACATTAAATAACCCATATCCTAAAATCGACCTGAACGTAACTACGCGTTTCGCTTTTGGTTAATGATTGTCGAAGCCAGTCTCGTTCACCATTACAGCTGAGTAGTCTGTTCCTCACTGAGTAATCCATACCAAATTCGACAATAACCCATGAAATGTCGGTGCGTTGTAAAATAAACAGCTTAATACGCGTTTGATAGTAAGATAACTTAAGTATTGTAACAATGGAGATTATTATTAAAACTAAATTATGATTATTATTCAAACTAAATTATGATTATTATTAAAATTATTATTATTAATACTAAAATTATTGATTATTATTAATACTAAATTTTGATTATTATTAAAAGTACATTATGATTATTATTAATACTAAATTTTGATTATTATTAAAAGTACATTATGATTATTATTAATACTAAATTTTGATTATTATTAAAAGTACATTATGATTATTATTAATACTAAATTTTGATTATTATTAAAACTAAATTATGATGTACAAAACTTGGTGAACAAAATAAATAAAAATGTTCCAAAGAAAATCTTTAGCAATAATAATAAATAATGTGATAATACTGATATTAAAAGTTTTATAACGGTAGAATATTGTTATTTTTATGGTGTTGTTTATTATTATTGTTGTTTTTGCTGTTGTTGTTGTTGCTATGAATTTGGTACCAAATCATGTTAACTAAATCAAATTATATATATAATATTCATCTTAATATTAACAGTGATATGAATAATAAAGATCAATGAAACACCGATAAAATAATCAATCAAATATAATATTTAAAAGAAATGAAAAGAAAAGAAAATGGTAGCCGAGATATAAAATTTATGGACGATTTACTCCTAAAAAGTCCTTTGAGCCTATGCAGTACGAACAAGTTCAATCAGTTGTAATTATTTCTTTTTCATAATATCCATTGAACCGTTAAAATTAACGTCATAATGGCGACGTAAAAAGTTTGCTTTCATGCATTCGACTCACAGATATGAATACACGACAGACATATCTTCAACTCTATAAATTCGTGTAAACGTGTATAGAAAATGACAACGTGTTTTAGAAACAAACCCTCAGTTATATACTAATACTACTACTACTACTGCTACTATTAATGATAATAAAAATAATGATAATAACAAGCAAACTTACAGAAAAATAGTGTTGACCAGCAAAGCAGATTCTGCGATAAATATCCAGAAACAGTTGACCATCTTGTATCAGGTTGCATGGTAATAGCATCCTGTGAATATAAACCTCGGCATAGCAAGGTGCGTTAATATCTGCACAGGAAAATCTACAACTTTTATGGGAAAGAAACCGCAAAAAATTGGTATGAACACCACCCAGACCTGGTTACTGACATAGAGCCTGTAACGTTTTTATGGGAACTTAACAATCAAAGCTAATTGCCCAGATATAATGATCAAAGACTACAAAATAAAAAAAATAGAATGTTTACTTATTGACATGTCAGTTCCTGTAAACTGCGATGCATATTCGAAAATGTTCCTACAGACTCAGTGAATGGATTTAAAGAGGTTCATGCCTTAAAGAAATACAAAAAAAATTTCTCACAAGTACAGTTCACGCCTTACGAAGGGCTTTATCTAATTCAAATGTGTAGGATCTTAATTTGTTTTCTTTTTCTTTTTATTCTTGTTTACTTATGACCAATACTTGGTAACTAGAAATTCTCAAACAGACATAATGAAAAATTGTCTTGACCCCAAATGCAGATTCTGTGATGAATATCCATAAACAATTAACTCTTTTATCAGGTTGGATGGCATTGGCACCCAAGGAATATAAGACTCGACATAACAAAGCGAGTTATTATCAGCGCTAGAAAATCTACAACATTTACGGAAGGAAACTAAAATTTTCAATACGAAAACCACTTACACAGTGCCTGTAATGATTTTGTGGAACAATACCCACTAATAGGAAAATAAAAGCAGGCCACCTCAAACACAGTGATCAAAGACCACAAAACAGAATATGCTTTCTTACTGACATGGCAGATTCAGCAGAGTATAATGTATCTTTGAAGATCTACAGAAAACTACCAAAGGAATTTTTAAAGGGATTGACTATAGTCCAGATCGTCGAATCAATGCGAACAATTATTTCCTCAGCTGTATAGCATGTTTCGCCAGAGGTACATACAGTTTTGAATTCAGAGTTTTCCTTCTCTTAGATCGGTTGCAACCTAGTCTGTCCTGCTATAGCCTGGGGTAGAAGAGATGGATTTATACCTTTTCCAAAGATATTAGCACTTAAGTGAATGTAATGGAATTCGAACTCGGGTCTCTGACCCCCTAATCCGAGCCGCAGCCATTACTCCACCGTGTCTCCAAGGGCTTTATCTATGTAAAATGTGCGTGTTTTTAGGTTGTAATATTTTTATTTATTTACACAAATGTTCAATGGAAAAAATGCCGTGGTGAAATTACTCACCTTAGGTTTCTGTCTGAGACCCAGAATAAATGGAGTATTCAATTGAAATCAAAGGAAATGAGAGTAAATAATAATAATAATAAAATCATGAGCGTATCAAGTGATAAAACATCTCTGCGGAGGTTTTTGAAAACATTATCAAATAGAAAGGTCTGGAGAAAATAGAAAAATGTGAATGTAAATTCTAAAACTGTTCCTGTTGTGGTTGGAGCTTTGGGCATCATAAAGAAAGGAACTCAAGAACAAATACACAAAATTCCCTGGTGCGCTATCTCTCCAAAAAAAAAAAAAAAAAAAATCTAAAACCTATTTCTAACGAGCATAGCTCATATACTGCGAAGAGCTTTTTTTTCCATTTAAGCTTCTTTTTGCTAATAGCCATCTTTTGCTTAACTGAGTAGAAACAAAAAAAAATATATCCTTCGCTTGGCCTGGGCCATTGGTTATGACCGGACATGTGATCAAAATATCCTTGTCCACTTTTTTAATGTGAAAATTAAATAAAATTGATACATGCACTCAATTATTATTAAAAGTAGTGTGTGTGTGTGTGTGTGTGTGTGTGTGTGTGTGTGTGTGTGTGTGTGTGTGTGTGTGTGTGTGTGCAAGCGCGCGGACGGACGGACGTACGTACGTTTCGGATACGAAACTAAGCAGATATGAAATTTTCGAGAAAATAATATGAGTGAAGAGGACATGCTTACCTTAAAAAAAGCAAATGTATAACCTTACTTGCTGTAACGTACTTCGTGGGTGAACGGTAAAGCACACTGGATCATCCAGTGGTTTTCCCCCCACTATGAAGTGGCCGATAGCTGCAATATATACACATTTTAATAAATAAAAATGAGTTCTCTATTTCAAATACGAAATATCAACTATTATAATGTTTGGAGCAATATACATACATACATACACACACGCACACACACACACACACACACACACACACACACACACACGCACACACACACACACACACGCACACGCACACACACACACACATAAATTTATTTCGGTTGAGCTCTCTGGGGAGGATGTGTGGGTTTGTAAACAGTGACTATTACGGCTAATAATGCAAGACTCTTCGGTAAATCGAATTGAGTTCTCTCAGTCACTGTGTGTTTATCTAAAAATAAATACGCTTAAATTCACCTTCTTCTCTGCCGTGAGCCAACGGGTTCAGGATAGAATTTCCGACTGACGAGAATTCGGCCGGTTTTCGATTCTAGCCAGAGACAACCGGACGTCTAGTCACACTGATGAGCTGTGATACAGCGAAACAGTCTGTCTGTGGATGACAATATATATATATATATATATATATATATATATATATATATATATATATATATGTGTGTGTGTGTGTGTGTGTGTGTGTGTGTGTTGTGTGTGTATTTAAGTTACCTCGACGTAGTGTAAAGGTTAGCAAGCTTGTCTCACTAGATCAGTTACGTCTGAAAAGTGAGTACAAACTTCACTGGGTGCCCCATACTTTCGGCCTTGTGCCACATCTAAGCTACGCTTAGAAAATATATATTTGGGAACCTCGAGGTGGTGTAATGTTTAGCAAGCTTGTACCGCTAGAAGAATTACGAATGAGTAGTGAGTTCGATCCTCACTGGGTGCCCATTACTTCCGGCATTGTGTCACGTCCAAGCTACGCTTAGAAAATCGCTATATATACGTGTGCGTGCATTTTCGTGCGTGCGTGTGTATCATTTGATTAACAGAACATTGTTAATTTCCTCTTCGCACAGCCTATTTTATAAAAAATTAATGATCCCATTTTTTAAAATCCCATTTCCTTTCAGGTCATAGTCCTTCATGACTTTCTACATATTCCTTTTCTTTATAGTCTGATTTTTTTTTTCATTTCGCCTCAAGAAAGCGATAATGCCACGAGGACAAAGAATTGGGGGCACAGGCGTGAAAGTGAATGAGAAGAATTTATTGAAGAGAAGTGAGGAAAGGGAAATATAAGAACAGGGTTCAGGAAGACAGGAAATGCCGACTGATTCTGCATTTAAATTTTTAAATATTGTAGTTATCAGGGAAGAAAGAAATCGGAAGGGAGATCCACAGGCAAGAAGTACAATAAAAGAATCTGTCAGAACAGAAGCGATGCTTACATCTAGCTAGTAAAACGGTAGTTGCCAATCTAGTAGCACCTTTAAATTCATTTACTAGAGGGCCCGAGGGATTGTCAAGAATCTCAAGATATCCAGATATAGTAACAATATTCAGTCCACGGACGAATGGTAGATTTCTAAATGCGCAAGATGGATACTGATTAAAAATAATTTCTAGCACGACAACGTGAACCAACTTTGATAACAGTAGGAACCAACTTTCCTAGCAGTAGATATATGATTCGATATAGCAGCTTCGCTTCTTGACAGTGGAAAAAGTTAGTCCAAGGAGGCGTAGAGTGTTGCTTTCCTGGAGGTTAGCATCAGCCACGATTATGGCAGGCAGAACAGGTTCTCTGGTGATTAAATGAAAGCAGTTTTATTTTGGAGGCATCGAAATTTACAAGTCCCAGTTAGCCATTCATTGGCGACACTTTTCGAGAACAATTACCAGATTTACATTGTTGGATCTGTCGTACCTGCCACAAAGTAAATGGTTGTGTCATAAATACTTAGTTAGGAAGTGGTTACACAGGGGTGGTCATTGATAAAGATCCTGGTGTGCTTAGTCTACTCATCGTGACGTCATATATATATATCATTTTCAAGAACCAATGTAGTATCTGTTAGAATTTCTTTCTCTACATCCTGGCATTCTTTTGAAAGCTGAAAAATGTAATTTGTAACAGGATTGGGAACGAGGCTTCAAAAGAGAATTCGATTTATTATGATTAACATTATTTATAAATATTTTTATTTTATTTTCTGTTTTATAATATTAATATAATAATATATGTACCCGTGGAAATTCCACGGTGTTTTTATAACACTGTTTTTTATATTAATCTTCGTAAAGACTGACGTCAGAAATAAATTATTAATGTACGCTTCTTTGCAATTTTTAAAGACTCATGTGAAAATACATTTGAAGGGAGTACTTAAAACACAAGTGGAGAGAAAGAGGGGTCTCAAAGATACATTTACTTATTTCAAAATATTTATAACGACAGGTTATATTTCTAAATATCCATTTTCGATACATATTGAATGAAAATACACTCATTTTATACTATACAGGTAAATTTTCTAATAAAGTCTGGGAAATGTTAATAAAAATTCAGTTAGTCATGAACATGGATGTACATATAAATTAATTTTCCAATTCTATAGTTTAGACAAATTCATGGAAAACATTTGCAACTACAACAGTGTATCTTCATTTGTGACCTTTGGTGCAAAGATAAATGTCACACCTGTTTAAGGAAAGCAAACTGATCATTATATTTTCAATCTTCATCCTGAAACAGAACAAAGACAATATGGCACTCACTATTAAATTAAAATTGAATAAATTTAAATATGAATCGACCAGATTTTTAAACAAACCAATTATGAATTAAATTAAATAATGAATAAATAAAAATCAATTACAATTAAATTTAAACGTGTAAAACCTTTAAAAATCAATTCTTTATAAAAAGATTAACGTCAATTTCGGTTTTCATCAGAATTGAAATTGATAAAATTAAATTTTAAATTAAATTTCTAAACAAGGGTGTAAAAAGTTTTCGCAAAGAATAATAGGTATATTTGAAATCTAGATTTACACGGAAGATCGTCTATTCGGTATATTGCATAGCAGAGGTTCCCGATTACACTTTAAGGTCCGACTTTATACAAATAAAAAATTTAAAGAAACTATCTTTTTTAAAGGTAGTTTGATTTCTGAGCAAAAGGTAATCAAACTAAGTAGATACTATACTATTCTATATGTAGAAAAGGTAGGCGGACTAGTGTCTTAAATAATGATTTTATTCGCAAAATATTCGTGTCCATAAAAACGTAATATCAACGAATTGTCTATTTCTGACGGGCAACGCAAGAGACTAGGGGTTTACTCTGTTTGCAATAGAAATTCATAGTAAATCATTATCTCATGAAGTAAATAACCTCCAAAATTGGTTTTGAATGCTCATACGGTTACGTATTCAATGTATTTCATAGGTAGGGGTTCTTAGCATGACGTAAGACACGACTTTATATGAACAAACAGTTAATAAGTGTGATTTTTAAAGTTTGCGCCAAAAATGTACACAAACAACGTAGATCGTATACGAAGATAGATTATGCTGAATGATTAAGTTAATATTTAATTGAATAAAATAAATTAATAGGGTTTCGTATTTAAATAATTAAACCCTAAAATGTTGGCGTTTACTTGTTTGTTACCCCATTTTATCATTTTAACAGCTAATACGTTTTGATTAATAAGTACGCATCGATTACTTCCCCTTGGTTTTTGGTATATTCAACAGCAATTTGTACTAAAAACTTATTTTACGTATATCATTCCGAATAAATTGATTTAATTTCTTTTTAATTAATAAATTAAATTTGAATAAATTCAAATATAAATAGACTATATTTAAAATGAATCAGTTATAAATTGGAATTGACACGTTTAAAATGTTATGAGTTTGCATATGATGCAAAAGTTTTAGTGTATAATGTTAGATTATTAGAGAAGTGTATTCATAATAAAGAAAATTATGTCGAAATAAACTTTAGTGTAAAATAAATGAATTTTTCAGCGTAAGACTATATTGACGTATCTGCGCATGTTCATCATTCAATTAAGTGCATTGACAAATAAGGTGATTATGCTGAAAAATAAATAATTATTGTTTAAACAAAATTTATTTCTTTCCTCATTAGGATGTGAACATATTGATGTACCTACATAGTCATCACTGAATTAAGTGAATTGACACAGAAATAGATTATGTTGAAAGATAAGGATATTTTTGTTGATATGATTTTTCAAATGTTATACTACAGAATTATTAATGCATCTACATCTTCATCGATGAATTGAGTGCCTTGACAAAAGCGGAGATTATGTTAAAAAGAAATATTTGTTGTGCAAAATAAATGCTTTATTTTCTTCGTTAATTTATGGATTAATTGAGTTACTGTCGTATACATATGTCGCAAACATTTTGTGTGTGTGCATACACAAACAAATAAATCACAATATTTTTAATAAATTAATAAATCATGTAAGGCACGGAATAGATTATAGACTGTGAATACATTATAGGTATATATTCAGATCTGTAAATACATGAAAATTCGTATGCAAATAAAAGCATGTTTTAGAAATATACACTAAAATAAATAAATAAATAAATAAATAAATAAATAATAATAATAATAATAATAATAATAATAATAATAATAATAATAATAATAATAATGCAAAGAGAAATGCGACCGACCAGATAAAGAAACAATGGCAAAATAAACGGCTCCATGGCCAATACTCCGTACCAAACAAGCTGACGTAGACAAAAACCGCACCCATCAGTGGCCACGTAGTGCAGGGTTGATAGGTGAAACTGAAGGTTTTATCATTGCTGCACAAGACCAATGCTTGTTAACTAGGAATTATCAAGCACATATACTAAAATACTGTGTTAGCCCAAGATGCTAATTCTGTGACAAATATCCAGAAACAATTGATCATCTTATATCAGGTTGCACGATATTCGCACCCACTGAATATAAAACCCGGCATGACAGAGTGGGCCAATATCTGCACTGGAAAATTTGCAACTCCTATGGGAAGGAAACTGGAAGAAATTGGTACGAACACCACCCTGACCCGGTTACGGAGATAGGACCTGTTACAATTCTATGGGACTACACAATACACACTGAGAGAACAATCAAAGCCAACCGCCCAGACATTGTTATTAAAGACCACAAACAAAATAAGTGCCTCCTTATTGATATGACAGTCCCTGCAGACTGCAATGTATCTTTGAAGATATTCGAAAAACTGTCAAAATACAAGGACCTTGAAATAGAAATCTCAAAAATGTGGCACATGGGAACATCAACAATTCCTGTTGTAGTTGGAGCCCTTGGACTGGTTGGAAAAGATTCCAGTAGGCTGATTGAAGGGATCCCTGGAAGTCCATGCCTCAAAGAGATACAAAATATTGTTCTGACAAGTACAGCCCACACTTTACGAAGGGCTTTATCTATGTAATTATTTTTTAAATTTTATTTTATTTTTTGCAGTGTCATGATGCCATTTCTAACCGGAAAGAAATGTGTAAACGCCAATAATAATAATAATAATAATAATAATAATAATAATAATAATAATAATAATAAAGATAAGCAGTTGCTGGAAAACTTAATGTCAAGAAAATTAAAAAGAATTTGTTTCGAAGGCAAAATTAAAGCGAGAAATAGCGGAAATCAGATGTGAATTATCGATACTAGATGAGATTTCAAGATCAAGCAAAAACATAAAATTAGAAGAATAAATGAAATTCCAACAAGGAATTAAATTCTTGAACAGAACAAAAGACAATATGAAAAAAGTTCTAAGTTCTATCGACAAAAGAACATATTCCAAACGAACCTCAGGAAGTTTTACAAAGAAATTGGAAAAAAAGTTGCAGAAGTTTTAAAAAAAAGGCGGCTATCAATTGAAGAAGTGCATATGCACTGGGAGAATATTTCGAGCAGCCTAAAGAAATATAATCGCAATGGAGAGCGGATCAAACGAAAAGAAAAGATGATAATCCTGAAGAAAAATGGAAAGAAATAACCGAGAATAAAGTAAGGCAATCTCTAACAACACCCCGCCCCCCAATAGAAATCCGCAGAAAAGGACAAGCTACACAACATTTGGTTCTATCATCTGACATTAATCCATAAAAAATCTTGCGCAAACTTTATCAATGCTAATTAATGACCCCAATAAAATTCCAGAATGGATGACTGAAGGTATAACATATCTCCATGACCCCAATAAAATTCCAGAATGGATCACTGAAGGTATAACATATCTCAATGAACCCAATAAAATTCCAGAATGGATCACTGAAGGTATAACATATCTCCATGACCCCAATAAAATTCCAGAATGGATCACTGAAGGTATAACATATCTCCATGACGCTAATAAAATTCCAGAATGGATCACTGAAGGTATAACATATCTCCATAACCTCAATAAAATTCCAGAATGGATCACTGAAGGTATAACATATCTCCATGAACCCAATAAAATTCCAGAATGGATGACTGAAGGTACAACATATCTCCATGACCCTAATAAAATTCCAGAATGGATCACTGAAGGTATAACATATATCCATGAACCCAATAAAATTCCAGAATGGATCACTGAAGGTATAACATATCTCCATGACCCCAATAAAATTCCAGAATGGATCACTGAAGGTATAACATATCTCCATGACCCTAATAAAATTCCAGAATGGATCACTGAAGGTATAACATATATCCATGAACCCAATAAAATTCCAGAATGGATCACTGAAGGTATAACATATCTCCATGAACCCAATAAAATTCCAGAATGGATCACTGAAGGTATAACATATCTAAATGAACCCAATAAAATTCCAGAATGGATCACTGAAGGTATAACATATCTCCATGACACCAATAAAATTCCAGAATGGATCACTGAAGGTATAACATATCTCCATGACGCTAATAAAATTCCAGAATGGATCACTGAAGGTATAACATATCTCCATAACCTCAATAAAATTCCAGAATGGATCACTGAAGGTATAACATATCTCCATGAACCCAATAAAATTCCAGAATGGATGACTGAAGGTACAACATATCTCCATGACCCTAGTAAAATTCCAGAATGGATCACTGAAGGTACAACATATCTCCATGACCCTAATAAAATTCCAGAATGGATCACTGAAGGTATAACATATATCCATGAACCCAATAAAATTCCAGAATGGATCACTGAAGGTATAACATATCTCCATGACCCCAATAAAATTCCAGAATGGATCACTGAAGGTATAACATATCTCCATGACCCTAATAAAATTCCAGAATGGATCACTGAAGGTATAACATATATCCATGAACCCAATAAAATTCCAGAATGGATCACTGAAGGTATAACATATCTCCATGAACCCAATAAAATTCCAGAATGGATCACTGAAGGTATAACATATCTCCATGACCCTAATAAATTTCCAGAATGGATCACTGAAGGTATAACATATCTCCATGACCTCAATAAAATTCCAGAATGGATCACTGAAGGTATAACATATCTCCATGAACCCAATAAAATTCCAGAATGGATCACTGAAGGTATAACATATCTCCATGACCCCAATAAAATTCCAGAATGGATCACTGAAGGTATAACATATCTCCATGAACCCAATAAAATTCCAGAATGGATCACTGAAGGTATAACATATCTCCATGACCCCAATAAAATTCCAGAATGGATCACTGAAGGTATAACATATCTCCATGAACCCAATAAAATTCCAGAATGGATCACTGAAGGTATAACATATCTCCATGACCCCAATAAAATTCCAGAATGGATCACTGAAGGTATAACATATCTCCATGAACCCAATAAAATTCCAGAATGGATCACTGAAGGTATAACATATCTCCATGACTCCAATAAAATTCCAGAATGGATCACTGAAGGTATAACATATCTCCATGAACCCAATAAAATTCCAGAATGGATCACTGAAGGTATAACTTATCTCCATGACCCCAATAAAATTCCAGAATGGATCACTGAAGGTATAACATATCTCCATGAACCCAATAAAATTCCAGAATGGATCACTGAAGGTATAACATATCTCCATGACCCCAATAAAATTCCAGAATGGATCACTGAAGGTATAACATATCTCAATGAACCCAATAAAATTCCAGAATGGATCACTGAAGGTATAACATATCTCCATGACCCCAATAAAATTCCAGAATGGATCACTGAAGGTATAACATATCTCCATGAACCCAATAAAATTCCAGAATGGATCACTGAAGGTATAACATATCTCCATGACCCCAATAAAATTCCAGAATGGATCACTGAAGGTATAACATATCTCCATGAACCCAATAAAATTCCAGAATGGATCACTGAAGGTATAACATATCTCCATGAACCCAATAAAATTCCAGAATGGATCACTGAAGGTATAACATATCTCCATGAACCCAATAAATTTCCAGAATGGATGACTGAAGGTATAACCTATCTCCATGACCCTAATAAAATTCCAGAATGGATCACTGAAGGTATAACATATCTTCATGAACCCAATACAATTCCAGAATGGATCACTGAAGGTATAACATATCTCCATGACCCCAATAAAATTCCAGAATGGATCACTGAAGTTATAACATATCTCCATGAACCCAATAAAATTCCAGAATGGATCACTGAAGGTATAACATATCTCCATGACCCCAATAAAATTCCAGAATGGATCACTGAAGGTATAACATATCTCCATGACCCTAATAAAATTCCAGAATGGATCACTGAAGGTATAACATATCTCCATGAACCCAATAAAATTCCAGAATGGATCACTGAAGGTATAACATATCTCCATGACCCCAATAAAATTCCAGAATGGATCACTGAAGTTATAACATATCTCCATGAACCCAATAAAATTCCAGAATGGATCACTGAAGGTATAACATATCTCCATGACCCCAATAAAATTCCAGAATGGATCACTGAAGTTATAACATATCTCCATGACCCTAATAAAATTCCAGAATGGATCACTGAAGGTATAACATATCTCCATGACCCTAATAAAATTCCAGAATGGATCACTGAAGGTATAACATATCTCCATGAACCCAATAAAATTCCAGAATGGATCACTGAACGTATAACATATCTCCATGACCCTAATAAAATTCCAGAATGGATCACTGAAGGTATAACATATCTCCATGACCTCAATAAAATTCCAGAATGCATCACTGAAGGTAAAAACGTATCTTCATGACCCCAATAAAATTTCAGAATGGATCACTGAATGTGAATCAAACGACATCAGAGCAGAATTCCTTGAAAAAGAAAACAGTGTTGAAATCACTGAAGCGAAAAACCAAATCATTCAAATAAACAGCAAAGTAATTCGCATACAAATGTCAGAAAGAAACCAACTACCAAAAATTTCACATGACAAAGTCCTGTAAACATATTGTGCAAACATATAACGATGCATTGCAAACAATGTTAACGGACAGGCCAAGGGAAAGCATCACAGAAGTAAATAATGGCATATATGTAATAGCTTGAGCAGCTACTGAAAAGCTTAATGTCAAGACAAATACAAGATTATACAACAGACAAAAAGAGCCCATTTAGAAGGCGAAAGCAAGAAGTTGATGAAACCAGATGTGAGTTATCAATACTAGATGAGATTTCAAGAAAGTCGAATGTTTCAAGGAAAAGCAAGAAGATGAAGAAGAAATATAAAATGAAAGCAGTAAATGAAATTCTATGAATCAAGAAAATACTTAAACAGAAACTGAAATTCAAGGCACAGAGAATTATGTGGCATGCGTGTTACGCACTTAGGCGATGATGTATTTTCGATATATGACTGACGAGGCAGATTTTTTCTCGCAGTAGGTTGACATTTCTTCCTTCCTTCCACCAGTTGCCATCCAAATCTACAGAACCCGGTCTGTCCTGCTATTTAAACATAACTGGGGGGAGGAGGAGAAGAGGATTCATACCTTTCACAAGGGTATTAGCACGTCTGTCAGTCTTTTATATGCCATGCGTGATACACGCTTAGGCGATCATGTATCTTGTGATACATGACTGACGAGGCAGATTTTTTCCCACAGTAGGTTGCCATTTCTTCCTGCAGTAGACCAGTTGCCATCCAAGGCTATAGGACCCAGTCTGTCCTACCAGTCTAGTACTAGGCTTAAATTAAAAAATGTCTAGGTACTATGGTGAAGATCTCATCCGAAAATTTGCAATGAAAGTATTTATAGAAAAGACACCGGGGGGCAATCTTATGACGGTGGGAGAATGACTGAAGCTGGTCTGCCAGATCAGGACCAATAATTCTGATTCTTCTTTGGATTTTATCAAGGATCTCTAGATAAATAGCAGTAGCAATATTATAAGCATAGACGAATGGTTAACATAGATATGCATGATAGATTCTGGAGATAAAAATTGTCTCGCACGAAACAGTGAACTTTCATCTGATTATTTTTATTATTATGACAAGGAGTTTATTTGTATTATTATGGGTTCAAGCTTATAGAATTTGAGCTTTTTTTAATTTTACGCCGTTATCAATGTAATATGAGTGATATATTTCAAACTTTGGTAATCAGATTGTAAATGTTTAAATATTTTATTTCTTAATTAAATTTAGCTTATTTATTAGGTTATAGCATTCTGTTATTCTCTTATTATGACTACTGCATTTATTATAGTTATAGCATTCTGTTATTCTCTTATTATGACTACTGCATTTATTATAGTTACAGCATTCTGTTATTCTCTTATTATGACTCCTGTATTTATTATAGTTATAGCATTCTGTCATTCTCTTATTATGACTACAGCATTTATTATAGTTATATCATTCTGTTATTCTCTTATTATGACTACTGCTCTTATTATGGTTATAGCATTCTGTTATTCTCTTATTATGACTACTGCTTTTATTATAGTTACAGCATTCTGTTATTCTCTTATTATGACTCCTGCATTTATTTTAGTTATAGCATTCTGTTATTCTCTTATTATGACTACAGCATTTATTATAGTTATAGCATTCTGTTATTCTCTTATTATGACTACAGCATTTATTATAGTCATAGCATCCTGTTATTCTCTTATTATGACTACAGCATTTATTATAGTTATAGCATTCTTTTATTCTCTTATTATGACTACAGCATTTATTATAGTTATAGCATTCTGTTATTCTCTTATTATGACTACTGCATTTATTATATTCATAGCATTCTGTTATTCTCTTATTATGACTACAGCATTTATTATAGTTATAGCATTCTGTTATTCTCTTATTATGACTACTGCATTTATTATATTCATAGCATTCTGTTATTCTCTTATTATGACTACAGCATTTATTATAGTTATAGCATTCTGTTATTCTCTTATTATGACTACTGCATTTATTATATTCATAGCATTCTGTTATTCTCGTATTATGACTGTAATGCCAGACAAATAGCGTTAAAATGCTATTTGTCTGGCATTATTTGTTTCAATATTTTTTACTTCACCGACAGATTTTATTTCTGTCCTATGTTCTTTTATACAGATGATCACGATGTCATTGAAATTTGTCGATGAAGAAAAAGATGTTGAACCAAATAACTCTCAAGGGATTTTACTCGGTTCCTCTCAGATAATTTAATATTTTATTTACATGTTCTAAGAAGAAAAGTACACAATAAAATTATATCCTGTTTAACCAGAAGTGGAAGATATTTTCTTTCTTTTTTGTTTAATTTAACGAGGTTCATTAACAAAATATCCAGACTTGGATGTCCCATAATTAACATTATAATTTTAATAGTTAATACACTAAATGATATAATCTACTTCAACGAAATTAATTCGTAATTATAAAATAACCCTAGCCACCATATTCCTTTCCCAGCGATATTAAAAGTAATTATGCGTAGTACATGGTGTAAAATCAGATTAAAAATTATTCGATTTGAAGAGTATACTAATAAATATATCCCTGTTCATATCTATCTATCTATCTATCTATCTATCTATATATATATATATATATATATATATATATATATATATATATATATATATATATATATATATATATATCTCAGTCTGTTCGTATCTATCTATCTATCTCAGTCTGTTCGTATCTATCTATCTATCTATCTATCTATCTATCTATCTATCTATCTATCTGTCTATCTATCTATCTATCTCAGTCTGTTCGTATCTATCTATCTATCTATCTATCTATCTATCTATCTATCTATCTCAGTCTGTTCGTATCTATCTATCTATCTATCTATCTATCTATCTATCTATCTATCTATCACCTGTTTTTCATCCGTTTATCGATCAAGTTAACTCAGTGGCCACGTTGATTATGGTGATATTCGTAATATTTTACCCTAACGTTCGAAAAATAAATTCTTCAATTTGAACTGCTAATTATGGAGTAGCTTACTTCTGATAACTTTGAAAGTGATAGAAACACAGCCTTTCTGTCTTTTTATTCGTCTGACATTAAATTCAAGAATATATTTCTTAAATCAGAAATATCAGCATTTCTTGGTACTGAAAAAATCTTCCCCAAGTCTATATCACTGAAATCTATGAGGACTAATCTTTATCACTAAACAAACTTCCCATGTCCTTTTGTTAATTGACTATTAATCGTAATAAACAACTCTGGGAAATTTACACATTCCCAGACTGGGCCTAATCCTTCGAGAGGATAACGGAGGATTATCATTGAGAACGGAAGTGATAATTAATCAGGGAGGGCTGTAGAGAAATAAGCGGTGGAAAGAAATGGTGGGAAAAGTGTTTGGCTACTGGAAAATGATTGCAAAAAAGATTAACAAAGGAAATAAAAATACGGAACAATAAAATTTTATTCATATCTGGATTAAAAATTAAAAATTGATGCATAAAACAACACGATTTAATTGTTATGAATACTTTGGAAATTGTTATAATAAAGGCTGTAATTGTTATTGTAATGATTAGTAAATAATTATAAGTTATTATTATCATTATTATTATCATTTTTCTTCTTCTTAATAATAATAATAATAATAATTATTATTATTATTATTACATTATTATTTACATAATATAAATTATTATTATTATTGCTATTAATATTATTATTATTATTATTATTATTATTACATTTTTATGTATATGGCAGTCCTACAGATTGTAATGTATCTTTGACGATCTTCAAAAAAACTCTCAAAATACAAGAACCTCGAAATCGAAATCTCAAAAATGTGGCACATGAGGACATTAACCATTACAGTTGTAGTTGGAGCACTCGGACTAATTGAGGAAATACAAAAAATTGTACTCACAAGTACGAAGGTCTTTATCTATGTAAAATGTAATCGATTTTTAACTGCGCATTGGAAAATATCATGATGCCATTTCTGACCTTAGGTCTCTGGTCGGGACCCGGAAAGAAATTCGCATACACCAGAAATCAAAGGAAATATTATTATTATTATTATTATTTTTAATAATAATAATAATAATAATAATAATAATAATAATAATCGTTGGTAGTTAGAGCCCTCGGATTTGATTGGAAAAGATTCCAATAGACTCATTGAAGGAATCCCTGGTAGCCCATTCCTTAAAGAAATACAATAAAATTGTACTCACAAGTACAACCCACACCTTACGAAGCGCTTTATCTATGTAAAATATGTTTTTTTAATTGCTCATTGGAAAATGTCATGATGGCATTTCTGACCTTAGGTCTCTGGTCGGGACCCGGAAAGAAATGAGTATACATGAGTAAGCAAAGGAAATAAAACAACAACAACAACAACAATAATAATAATAATAGCTACGTTTATGAAGAAAATTTCATTTATAAAATATGTATAGCTCTCTGCAACAGTTTATTCTAAGAATTATTATTATTATTATTATTATTAGTATTATTATTGTTGTTGTTGTTGTTGTTGTTGTTGTTGTTGTAGCTGTTGTTATTTTTGTTGTTGTTTTATTTCTTTGATTTCTGGTGTATACTCATTTCTTTCCGGGTCCCGACCAGAGACCGAAAGTCAGAAATGGCATCATGTCATTTTCTAATGAGCAATTAAAAAAACATATTTACATAGATAAAGCGCTTCGTAAGGTGTGGGCTGTACTTGTGAGTAGTTTTTTTTTGTATTTCTTTAAGGCATGGGCTACCAGAGATTCCTTCAGTGAGTCTATTGGAGTCTTTTCCAATCAATCCGAGGGCTCCAACGATTATTATTATTATTATTATTATTATTATTATTATTATTATTATTATTATTATTATTATTATTTCCTTTGGTTTCTGGTGTATACTGATTTCTTTCCGGGTCCCGACCAGACACCTAAGGTCAGAAATGACATTTTTCACTGAGCAGTTTTGAAAAAAAAACAACATATTTTACATAGATAAAGCCATTCGTAAGGTGTGAGCTGTACTTGTGAGTACATTTTTTACTTTAAGGTATGGGCTACCAGAGATTCCTTCAATGAGTCTATTGGAATCTTTTCCAATTAATCCGAGGGTTCCAAATTAATATTATCATTATCATTATTATTATTATTATTATTATTATTATTATTATTATTGTTATTATTGTTATTATTGTTTTTATTTTCTTTGATATCTGGCGTTTACACATTTCTTTCCGGGTCCCGCCCAGAGACCTAAGGTTAGAAATGGCATCATGACACTTTCCAATGCAAAAAAAATATAATAATAATTACATAGATAAAGCCCTTCGTAAAGGGTGGGCTGTACTTGTCAGAATAATTTTTTGTATCTCTTTGAGGCATGGACTTCCAGGGATCCCTTCAATTAGTTTACTGGAATCTTTTCCAACCAATCCTAAGGCTCCAATTATTATTATTATTATTATTATTATTATTATTATTATTATTATTATTATTATTATTATTATTATTATTTCCTTTTATTTCTGGTGTGTACTAATTTCTTTCTGTGTCCCAAACAGAGACCTATTGTCAGAAATCGCGTCATGGCATTTCCGACTGTACCTTTTTTGGGAAAAAAGTCAAAACAAAAACAAAAAAAACGTAGAAAAACAAACTAAGATCACACATATTTTACATAAATAAAGCCCTTCTTAAGCTGTGGGCTGTACTTGAGTACAATATTTTGTATTTCTTTAACGCATGAGTTACCAGGAATCTCTTTATTGAGTCTACAGGAATCGTTTCTGATCAATCTGAGAGCTCCAACTACAACTGTAATTGTTGATGTCTTTATGTGCTACATTTTTGAGATTTCGATTCCAAGGTCCTTGTATTTTGATAGTTCGTGAAGATTTTCAAAGATACATTGCTGCCTGCAGGGACTGCCATATCAATAAGGAGGCACATTTTGTTCTTCTGGTCTCTGATTATTCTTAGCTTTGATTGTTCTGTCTGTGTGTATTGTAAAGTCACATAAAATTGTTACAGGTCCTATCTCTGGAAACGGGTCTGGGTGGTGTTCATACCAATTTCTTGCAGTTTCCTTTTCGTAAAAGTTCAGATTTTCCAGTGCAGATGTTGGCCCAGTTTGTCATTCCAGGTTCTATATTCAGTGGTTGCCAATACCTTGCAACCTGAACAAGATGGTCAATTGTTTCTGGATATTTATCACAGAATCTGCATTTTAGACAACACGGTTTTTCAGTATGTGTGCTTGGTAAATTCTAGTTAGCAAGCATTGCTCCTGTGTAGTAAGAAAAAAGAAAACTTTTAACCCTGCATTACATTGCCACTGATGGGTACGGGATTTGTCTACATCAGCCTGTTTGGCACGGGCAGAATATTGACAGTGAAGAGGTTTATCCTGCTATCGTTTCTGTATTTTGTCGATTGCATTTGCTTTCTTTTTTAAGTATTTTGCAGTTGCAGTAGGTGTATTATAATTTTACTTGCATTTCGTCAGCTACTTGAAACTCCATTCTGAACCTGTTGGCTTCCTTTATTACTGAATAAAGTTTCTGACTTCTCTCATGTTCTTTGACACAACATATCATCCAGTCTTTTGTAGTTTTCAGGTATCTTTGAAGGCCAATTGTTGTAGTTTTGTAAAACAGTTCTAGTTGAACTAATCATCTGCCTCCTTCGGATCTGGGCACATACAAACAATCAACATCAGCTTTGAGATGATGCATGCGGTGACAAATAAGAAATTTTCTCGTTTTTGTCGTCCATTCGCTTAATGTTAATTATGGTTCGGTTAAGGTTTGTTGGAACTGTATTGCACCACAAGAAGAGCCAATATGTCTATGGCAGATATTCTGTTCAATACCAGACGCAGACGTCTGTAGTATTCTTTTACTTTCTCCTTGATTTGGGTATTCTGTATTCCATTTCCTCCATTAATTCCTAGGTGCCTTGTTCCAGTTCCCGTATCTTTGTACCAAAATCTAAATCTATTGATATATGTATTTCTCCCTTTCTTGAATGTTACTTTTGGAAATTTATCTAATCCAAAATCCCTACCGATATGCTGTATCCCATTTCCTTCGCTAATTTCTTCTTGTTCCAGTTCCCTAACCATTTTGGCAAAATCTAGATCTATTGAGTGTGTTTCTTAATTCTCCCCTTCTTGAATGTGACATTTGGACATTTATCTAATCCAAAACCCACACCGATGTCGTTACTGAAACATTTTACAGTATTGATGAGACCCTTCTATTCATTTTCGTCTTTGGTAAAGAGTTTGGGGTCATCTATGTAGCGCAGGTGATTAAGTACTTCCTTGATTACTTTGTAAGCATAGTTATTATTGTTTAGTTAATGCATAAGAGGTGGGGATTATGCACAGAGAAAACAGAAGGGGGGTGACAGGGAGTTTCCTTGAAAGTTTCCTCGTCGTAAAATCAGGCTGTTGGAAGTGGCAATGTCTCTGGTATGACAGGTATGCTGTGTTTAGGTAAATTTGGTATCAGAGTGGGTGACTTTGTACATTTCTAAAGTCTTAAGTGACCAAGACTGTGGAAGACTATCAAATGATTTACGGTTATCTATCTATGCCGTGCTGAGATTTCTACCTCTTTACTTGTAATTTCCCAGGATCATTTTGTTTATCATTGCAACTATATGAACTTCTTCGACACCACTTCTGTTCCAAGGGGAAAAAATGTTGTTTTCATCGAAAAAAGAATAAATACATTTCGTCGGGACAGACGTGATCAATTTCTATGTAGTGGACATATGATATTGGCGTATAATTTTTTCGCATCATCTCTTCCATCTTTTGTTGATAGGAGATATGTCCTCAAGGACACATGGTACAGTGGATAAAAGCATTGGTTAGATACAGTGACAGGACTCAAAGAATGTGAGTTCAATACCAGGTTATGGCAGTGGAGAACTTTCAGAGGGAAATTAACAGGAGATAACTGATAACTGACATCCATTAAAACATGGCACGTGGAACTAGAACACTCTACCACAGTGAGCGAAATAAAGGGTTCAGTTTGACATGAAGAAGGCCGGAGCGTACAAAGGCCGAAACGTTGTAATAAATATGGCGACAAAGATGAGGACAATAGTTCGACTAATATAATGTACATAATACCTCATCTCAGAAATATAAACAGATACTGAGATCTGTGATACTTTTAGAGATCCACTCTGGAGCTTCATTGGGATTAATTAGCATTAATGAAGCTTGTGTAAGGGTTTTATGGATTGATGACAAATTATACAGCCAGAAATTGGGTATTTTGTCATTTCTTGCAGATTTCCACTTTGAGGATTTCGTTAGAGTTTGCTTAACATTATTCTTCGTTATATTTTCCCATTCTTGTAGAGACATAACCATCATTGTTTCTTCTTCTCGGTTGATCCATTCTACATTGGGGTTATATTCGTTTGGGCTGCTCCAAATTTCCTCCCAAGATTTTTGCAATTTTTCAATGGATGGTAGCTTTTTGACATCTATAACTGCTTTTTCGATTTCCATGTAAAATTTCTTGAGGTCCGTTTGGAATATTTTATTTTGGTGATAGAACCTATAACGTTTTTCGTATCTTGTTCTATGTGCCCTTAACTGAAATTTCCGTTTTATCATTTCCTTGATATGTGGAATTTCATATAAGAATTGAATTTTATAATTCCGCTTGATCTTGCCGTATTTACATGTCAAAACAAAATATTTCCTATGATCTCATCTCGTATCGATTACTCACATTCCTCTATTTCTCGTTTAAATTTTGCCTTCCAAACTGGCTTTTTGTCTGTTGTTTGATCTTTACATTGTCTTGACACCGAGCGTCCCAGCAGCCGCTAAAGCTTTTGAGAATATGACATTATTTACTTCTGTGATGTTTCCCAACGGTTTGTCAATTAACAGTGTTTACATTGCAGATGGTTTCTGTTTAAAATTTGTGTGTGAATTACTCTACTGAGAATTTTAATGATGTGGGTTTTCGCTTCGGTGATTTCACCTCCGTTGTTTTCAAGGAATTCTGCCCTAATGTCGTTTGACTCATCTTTAGTGACATAATCTGAATAACAATAAGTTTATTTCGCAGGTAGGTTTTATTTCCTGAAAGATTATTATTTCGAATCCGGTGTGACGTCGACCAAAGATTAAAATGTTCAACTTACTGATGCCAATTTGAACATTTTAATCTTTGGTCTATGTCAATTTTTTGTGATGGTATTATTATTATTATTATTATTATTATTATTATTATTATTATTATTATTGATATTGTTGTTTCTCCTCATTGTTGTTCATATTATCACTTATTATTTTGGAATTGTTATTTTTATTATTGTTTTTATTGTTATCGTTATCTTTATTGTAATATTTGTTATTGTTATTAATATTTTGTATTACAGTGTGATTTATTAACATTGTTATTAATAATGGTACCATTTTATTATTATTTTATTATGACGGTTATTATTGCTACTGTTGTTGATTTTTCTTATAGCCTTTTTTAGTTATATTATTGTTTTTATGTTGCTTTAATATTGTTATTATTTCATTAATAATTTCATTGTAATCATTGATGTAAAATATTATAATTTAGTGGTTTTTACAGGTTTACTCTTACTAATACTAATACTAATACTGTCATTTGTTATTTATCAAAATTACTAGAAAAATGCGTATAAATATCATTAGGAATAATTATTGCCGAGATGTTTTACTGTCACCTCCTCTTCCTTCTACTCCACCTCTTCCTCATCATCATTGTTGTCATACTCCTTATCATCATCATCACCATCATCATCATCATCATCATCCTCATCCTCCTACTCCTCTTAATCATCATCATCATCATCATCATCATCATCATCATCATCATCATCCCAATATTTGTTTGATATAACCAGATTTCATTTGCACTAACTTCAAATATTTTCATTATGATTTATTCACCAAAAAAGATTTAAAACATATTTCTTTTGCTTTTGACAATATTGTTTTTTTTATTTATCATTATTATTTTTATTACCATTTTTCTTATTTGCCCTTTGATAGAATTTTTTTTACAGTCTTTTACCTGAGACATGATATGTTTTTCTTAGAAAGTTATTGATCAAATTAATCGTTTTTTTTCTCAGTATGTGAGCAGTTGCCCATGAGCAGGATATCTGATGACGATTTTTAATAATTTCTAGTGCTCCTGTTATTACATGGTTGTGCTTAAAAGGCATACTTTTACAATTTCTCAATCATAGTCTTTATATTTTGAACATCTGTTCAAATTTCTTTTGACGAGAGGTTTTTACTAGATGGGATGTTCCTGTCTATAATATTGTAATTATATTTTCAAGGTTATTATTATTATTTCCCTTGATTTATGGGGTGTACTATATTATTATTATTATTATTGTTAGTATTAGTATCAGTAAAATTAATTTATTTTTATTCTTTGTTGATGTTTGCAATGCAATTTTGCATCATTATCATAATTTTATCATTATTATATTATTACTTTGAGATTTTTTATAATGAGTTTTATTTAATATTTTACTGTTATTACTACTCCTGATACTTTTTATTTGCTGTCACTATTGCTGCTACTACTACTACTGCTACAACTAATAATAATAATAATAATAATACAAGTATTACATAAAAGTTTCATTTCTCGTGAAAGCGTAACAGCTGTTACCTTGTAACACGTTGAATTGGGTCGGATATAATGCGTAATCATTAATAGATAGCTCTGTCACTTATTCCGACAATATATTTACAAAGGCCAAAGATATGTGTCACAAGTTTAATCGAGCGGTTAGTCTGCTTGGCTACTGTTAGAAAGATAAATTATAATTAACCTTGGTGTCAGTTAAAAGAAATTTAAATGAAAAAGAAAAATGAAATATTTATGTCTTTTATGCAAATTTGAAAGACTTAAATTAGTAATTTTTATAAGCATTTGTAACAAAATAGAAGACAAATCGCAACAGACATGAATCATTTCATTGAGCACTTCAACCTGGATTAATTACGACTGAATTCGATCCTCATTGGGTACTCCATATTTGCGGCCTTGTGCCAAACTTACGAAATCGCTTGAGGTGGCGTAATGGCGCGAAGTATGCGTGTCTCGCTAGATCAATTACGACTGCGTAAAGAGTTTGAAACTTATTCGGTGGTCATACTTGTGTCTTTATGCCGAATCTACATTTCGCTTAGTAAATCATTAAAACTGTTTTTGACTCGGTTTTTTTTTTATTGTTTATCAACCCTTTGCAGATTACTTAAGTCCAGGAAATATTTTAAGATTCTAAGAATTAGTTTTGGCGATGGTTTAGTAATACAGGTCTTACTAATTAACCCATAGCTGGATGGAGAAGAGGTGGATTCATAGCTTTACCAATATTATTTGCTCGTAAGTGAATATAACTAGCTCAACAGGAAAAACTCGGCTCTGTGATTAACAATTCCCAGCCATTATCCATTACATCAGCCGCATATCTAGGCTTACAGCACCTGTTATTCCCAAGCGGTTAGCGATTTAGGTACTAACCAGGTTTCCCAGTCTTTCATATATCTAGGTATGTGCGAGCGTGTGTTCGCAACGATTACCATAAACGAATATTATATTTATATTTACTTATGCATTTTGAATTAATTTTCAATTTATAGGTAATGTATGTGAACATTTGTTAACACTCATTTCGTCTGGGGAGCGCATGCTATCTTTGGCTTCCTCGGGTTAAAATGAACAAAAGATAAAACTGTGTGTGAGGAAATGCCTTGGGATCTCTGAGGATAAGGGACAATCATAAATCAACTTCAGTTACCTTACCTTATCACCCGCAATGCCCAATAGTAGAAAGTCTCTGTCAGCTTGTTTATTTGTTTTTTATCTATATCTTTATTAGAGCTGTCTAGTATTTTTGGATTGTAAATCAGGGATTTTTTTGTTATATACCTATACATATTTGCATACACCAGTTCATACATACACACCTGCCCTGGCATACATATATATTAGATAGGTAATGTATATGAATAAATGTTGCATTTATATCTTTTCGATAGTAATACGTGATTGAATGTTGAAATTCCTGTTGGATTATTATTGTTAATAGTAGTAGATTTAGTAGTAGCAACAGTAATATTCAGAGTCTTTTTTGTTTTGTTCAGTCATACAGCCGAGTCCAACCATTAAGGCTATCGTGAGAGTACGAGGAGTACTTTGAGTATGAAGAGTAATTTGAGAGTATGGGGGAATTTATTCCATGGATAGAGCCCTCCTTAATATATGAGTAGTAATAAGAAAGACGATCGCCTAGATTTTTGTCTTCCTATTTCAAATAAACACCCCATTTTTAATTTTTAAAATGTGTATATATTACGTTGATTGCTCTGTGCATTCGAGTTACCTTAATAAAGAAAATATGCCGTCTTTGTAGGACGAAAACCACCGTTTGATTCAGTGTGCTTTACCACTCAGCCAGGAAGGACGGCACATCAAGTAAGGTTTTATATTCGCTTTTTTTTTTTAAAGGAAAGCTCGTCATCTTCATACAGATTATTTTCTCGAAAACTTCGTATCTGTTTACTTTCGAATCCAAAATCAATACGTGCGTGTATATATATATATATATATATATATATATATATATATATATATATATATATATATATTACAAAGAGTTAATCATACCTTGAATCAATTAGCAATATTAATGCAATTATTGGCGAAATCCCTTCGCTAGTAGACATAATTATAAGCTTTATACTACTAATAATCCACAGAATGATGAGATCCTCATGTATAAAATGGATATGGTGTATTTCTTTTTATACATAAGGATCTCACGCTCCAACACTACATAGCCGTTAATAAATAGCTCATTCTTAAAAACATATTTCGGTCGGAAAAACACTTTTATTTCGTCTTCCAGTTTTGATTCTAAAGGAAAAAATACAGCCCGATGATGAATGCATGAAGCATTTGAAAGTACTAGCTGAATTAAAAAAATACACCATATCCATTTTATACATAAGGATCTCATCATTCAGCGGATTATTAGTAGTATAATGCTTATAATCATGTCTACTAGCGAAGGGATTTCGTCAATAATTGCATTAATATTGCTAATTGATTCAAGGTATGATTAACTCTTTGTAATATAAAATATATGCTGCCTATTTTATTATATATATATATATATATATATATATATATATATATATATATATATATATATATATATATAAGAGAGAGAGAAAAAAAGAAAGAGAGAGAGGGAGAAAGAGGGAGAAAAGATATGACATTTAAAACACTGACTTTACTGAAACCACGTTTTCTATCAAGATGGCTTCGTTAGGATTTGCTGCCTGACGAAGCTATCTTGGCAGAAACCGGGTTTGCAAGAAAGTCAGTATTTCGGATATTTTATATTATCTTAACTTGCTTTGCAATTTCGATTTATGAAGGTTGTATTGACCACTCTTTTAATTTTGACATTCTTTTGACCAATATAGTCTTATTTTTTCCAAAGATTATATATATATATATATATATATATATATATATATATATATATATATATATATATATATATATATATATAATCATTTATTTAAATATTATAACATAAATATGTTATAAAATCACTACAAAAATAACCATTTTGTTTCAACACTTCTGGTATTGGAATTTACTCCGTATATACCAATCCCACACTTGTATATATATATATATATATATATATATATATATATATATATATATATATATATATATATATACGGTATGTGTAATTGAATGTTAAAATGAAAAAAAATTCTTGTCACGCGTTTCGTCCTGTTCTAGTAATAAGGAAGTTCATATATTAATTTTATAGAATTTTCACTGTAATAAACGGGAAAAAGAGTTTTAACAAAGAAGGAGAATATACTGCAAAATAAATATTTTTTGTGTAAAATAAAAGATTTTTTTTTAACTAGGATGCGGACTGTTCTTTTTGAGTGATTTTATTCGGCGGCATATCAACCTTTATGGTTATTTAATGCCTAAATCTAAATATTTTGTACGCAATTTTTATTTGTATTTATTTAGGAAATAATAATGTTTTCGTGATATAAGTCATACTAATTAACCCATATCTTGGGGGAACAGGTGGATTCATACCTTTCCCAATGTTATTTGCATGTAAGTGAATATAACGAATCCATCTAGGAACTGACCTGTCTTGACATTTCTTAACTACGGTTGATCGTACGGTAACCGGTGTTTCAACGCAATGCGGCCGTAAGCGTAAACTAACTGAAACTGATGAAGTATTTAAAAGTAATTAAAAAAAAGTCGCAAAAATACATTTAGCTGCACCATCAAATACCAATAATTATTGGTAGATATGACAAATTACAAACGATGACTAATGTAACAATTGTTTATACATTCACTATACGACTACTAAATGCGTACAATTATTTTTCCTATGTATTAATAACATTCTTCTTCTTCTTCTTCTTCTTCTTCTTCTTCTTCTTTTTCTTCTTCTTCTTCTTCTTCTTCTTCTTCTTCTTCTTCTTCTTCTTCTTCTTCTTCTTCTTCTTCTTCTATGTACCGTGTCCCTTCACAACTTGAACGATCATGACCCACACAATTCTCCCGTACCTAGTTTCGTCATCCATTGGTCAAGTTGGTAGCCTGTTAACTCTACTCCCTTTTGCCCTCGATATGTTTTGTGAGTGTCAAATTCTCCAAACCTACTTCCTCGTTATTTGTCAAAAAATTTCAGCTGTCTGTTTCTGGTTCTGCATATAAGTACTCTTTTTGTTTTCATTTCCATTAAGACTTTTTCGTTGCTTATACGCGCCTTCCATGGATTTCCCAGCATCCTTCTGTAGAAACATATTTCTTTTGCCTCCAAGCTTTTCTATATCTGTGAAGATATGATCTAGCATTCACTATAACAGAAAAACAAATATGCCAGTCGTGTATTTAAAAATAATAATAACAAAATATAAAGTACATTTAAGGTACGAAATATAAATATAAAATAATTTTTGTGAACGAATAAAAGATTGACTAAAATAAATATTTCTCAACAGAGGAACCAAGATTGTTAATACAAATTGGCAACAGCATAAAAGTTCGAATAACACTGTGAGATATTTAATATTTTAATGATACTTTTTTTTATTTCTCATTAAATTAAATGTTTGGGTATTTTAAACCAAAATTTAATATGACACCGACCTCATAAATATAAATAAATAAATAAAATAAATAAATAAAATAATAATTTAAATATCTGGTGATCATGCACACTCAAAACAATCGATTTAATTATTTTTCTATTCAAAAATACTAACATAATTGACTTATATGCAGCTGCACTGTCCTGCTGAAAGATCATTGCTTGCAAAATACTTCTAGAGATTTGGGGGTAAAAAGAAACAATGTTCAAGCAGATTCAAGGAAATTTCACCCATAATGTTTCCATCACCAAAGAAAAGCATTGAAATTCTTACTGATGGCAATCCCATCCAGACATTTACGTTTAGTGTTGAGTAACATTAGCCAACTTCTGTTTCTGATACTATTATTTATTATAAATAGTATTGACTGTGTCTGAGTTTTAGATGGTGACATATGCAGCACTAGTATTCAGAGTGTTGAAAATGGCCATGTGACTAATGGTGGTAGTGGGGATGATAAAAACACTTGTCTCCCAAGGGTCAAGATGAATTAGTGTAAAGTCAGGCGCGGCAGAATACACGACGTTCACAAAACAATTCAGATCTGTAATAATTGTCACAAAAATACATAGGAGAAACCTCAAGGAATCAAAAGCTATGAATGCAAAAGGGACATTTTACATTTACATTTGATAATTTAAAATCCCCGGCATCCTACGTCCGGGTGAATGTGTAATAGTACCAACGTAACAAATTTAGTCATTTAGTCTGACTAAAGGACGAAACGCGTCAGACAAAAGCTTTTTTCAGTTTTGTCATACATTGTCTCCACAATATGATTCTCAGTATATAAAATTTATATATCGTTACTTCATATATATATATATATATATATATATATATATATATATATATATATATTATTATTATTATTAATTTATTAATTATATATATATTATTATTAATTTATTAATTATTATTGTTAATGCTCTCTCTCTCTTTCTCTCTCTCTCTCTCTCTCTCTCTCTCTCTCTCTCTCTCTATATATATATATATATATATATATATATATATATATATATATATATATATAAACGAAAAGAAACTTCGTAAACTTGAGGAATCAGCACATATGCTAGGCCACAAAAATCTCCTGAGCCGACCAAGCATAGAAATGAATACAATATGGGAACCAGTAATAAGAAGTGCCAGAGAAAAGCATAATAACAACTAAAATTGCAATATGAGCTCTAGTAAAAAATGAATTCTGAAGACATTAGGTTTATAATACCCAGAAGTTCATACACAGATGTCCTTAAGGACACATGGCACAACTGATAAAGGCGTTAGTTAGATCCAGTGACAGGACCCAAAGAGTTCAATACCTGGTTATGGCGATGGAGAACTTGAAGTAGGGAATTAACAGGCGATAACTGATAACTGACATCCATTAGACATGGCACGTTGAAGTAGAACAGTCTACCCCACTGAGCGAAATAACATTCCAACCACCTGAAGAAGGCTAGAGCGTACAACGGCCGAAACATTGTAATAAATATGACGACAAAGTTGAGGACAATAGTCCGAATAATGTAAATAGTGTACATAATACCTCATCTCAGAAATATAGACAGATACAAAAAGAAACTACATGAAATTGGCTCTATAATCAAACGCATATTTTTAAAAGTTTAAATGATCAAAAATTTCCTGCGCATGTGTAATCAAAACATAAACATCACTCTAGTCTGTTAAAGTCCTAAATGTAGAGATGTGTCACACGGAATTTTTTCCACTTAGTTATATATATATATATATATATATATATATATATATATATATATATATATATATATATATATATATATATATATATAAATATAATATATATATATATATATATATGAATCGTCAGAAGCTATTGAATTTCGTATTTTATCATTTCTTATGTATCATAGGAAATTGATAATTTAAAATATATTAAAAATTATGAGATATTCACTTTTTGCACCATAGACAAGTCATATGAATTCCTACCCTTCGTTATAACATGACCACAATTATAATGAATTATCAAATAGTTTTGGTTACAGGATTAGCATAAGGCAATTTAATATTTGGTACTCAATCCCAAAAATAAAAGTGTTAAATCATTTGAATATCTGAAGTGTCTTTAAAGTGTCTTGACCGCATTGGTGGTCGGCGAAACCATACCGTGACTGCCCTTGCAGTGAGATTCTCAAGATGGCGTTTGATAGCCGTGGTTGTCATTGAGATTTTGATTCTGATTTTAACTGTAGGCGGAAGCGGGAAAATAATATGATCATCAGAGAAGCCAAACATGTACAGCTGTCAAACTGATGCAATTTCTTCGCGGTTTTTTATGTGTGCAAAAAAAAATAATGAAGTAAAATAAAATTGAACGGGAGGAAAAAACAAAAAACAAAGTGGAAGATTAATAAAAAAAAATACTACAAAAAAAGCATGAATAGAAAAGATACAAAAGAATAAGATGAAGAAAGACTGTAAAATTGAGTGGTAAAAGAAAAGGGAGTGAGAACCAAATGAAAAGAAGAGAAGAAGACATTCAAGTGATACAGAAGACTATATATAATATATGAACGTTAGCATGAATTACCAAATACATTTGAACAGAGGGATTATTATAATGAAAAGGAAGAAAGAAAGGAAGACATTCCAGTGATACAGAAGACTATAACATATGAAGGTTAGCATGAATTACCAAAGACTTTTGGACAGAATGATTATTATAATGAACAGAAAGAAAGAAAGAAAGAAAGAAAGATATTCAAGTGATACAGAAGACGATAACATGAAGATTAGCATGAATTACCAAAGACTTTTGGACAGAATGATTATTATAATGAAAAGAAAGAAAGAAAGAAAATATAGAAAGAAAGAAATAATGAATGAAGAAAAAAAGAAAGAAAAAGAAAGAAAGAAAGAAAGAAAGAAAAAGAAAGAAAATATAGAAAGAAAGAAATCATGAAGAAAGAAAGAAAGAAAGAAAAAGAAAGAAAAAAGAAAGAAAATATAGAAAGAAAGAAATAATGAATGAAGAAAAAGAGTGAAAGAAAAAAGAAAGGCAAAATTATTATCGAGAAAAGAAAAAGTCATCTAACAGATACAAAAGAAATAACAGATAAAAGTTTGCATGAATTACCAAAGACCTTTTGGACAGAATGATTATTATAATGAAAAGAAAGAAAGAAAGAAAGAAAGAAAGAAAGAAAGAAAGAAAGAAAGAAAGAAAGAAATTGAAAGAAAGATATTTAAGTGTTACGGAAGCCTAAATATATATAAACGTTAGCATGAACTGCCAAAACATTTGGACAAAATGATTAATGAAAAGAAAGAAATAAAGAAAAAAAGAAAGAAAGAAACACCAAGGAAAACAGAAATAGAATTATTTATGAATGATAAAGGAAAAAATGAAACTGAAAAAAGAGAAAAATATTTTAAAAGTAGGGGCGTCGGGGATGATGATGATGAGGAGGAGGAGGAGAAGGAAGAGGAGGAGAAGAAGGAGGAGGATTATGGTGTCGCTGGTAATCTCGAAGGAAGATTTATATGGCGCAAACATTAGCAAAAAGTAAAGAAAAATAAGAATATTTCATATTACGAGGACTTGCTGAAAAGTTCTCAAACCGGCCAAGAAGCACTTAGAAAAAAATAAAGTTTTAAAAATATTATATTTTGTCATCTGATCAGATTTTATGAAGTGGGATGGTTCGATAAAGTTTCAGCATCGTCCTCGCAGAAATAGATTTAACACGAACAGAAAAAAAGGAAGAAATATAATAAAAAAAAACAAACAAACGAAAAACAAAAAAAAAAAAAGAGATTAAAAATAGGAGACGTAAAAAACTAAAGAAGAACAGAAATATATCTAAATAAGTAAGAGAAATGTTGAGGAGAAGAAAAATAAAAATTCTAAAATGCATGAAACAAAAAAAAAACAACTTATGATTACATATTAATATATAGCAAAGGTTGGAGGTAAGAAACAGAAATTAAGATAGAAGAAGGCTGCAATGATTCACTTTCTTGTATAAAGCTCTCAACGACTTGTAGGAAGAGGAAAGAAACAGAGAACAGAAAACAAGAAACAGCAAGAAAGAGAAGTTGAAATATATTAAAGAAATTAGAGAAAATACAAACATTCTCGGAAAAAATAAGAAAAATGTTAAAAAGTTATTCCGTTTATTTTATTTATTTCCATTGTCAGAATCAATAATTTCGCGACATGTTCTTGGAGAAGATCGAATAGCACTTCCATCTGTTCTCAAGAAGTGTATAAGAGTGGATAAACCGACAAAAATAAATTCGTTAGATGATAAAAAAATAATGCGAAAATGTTCTGACACATGATGTAACCGAGAAGAAAAGGATAAAAAAAAAGAAATGTTAAAATAAATAAATTCAAGTGATACAGAAAACTATAACATGAGCGTTAGCATGAGTTACGAAATACTTTTGGACAGAATGATTATTATAATGAAAAGAAAGAAAGAAAGAATGAATGAAAGAAAGAAAGAAAGAAATATATTCAAGTCATAGAAAAGACATATGAAAGTTAGCATAAATTACCAAGGACTTTTGAACAAAATGATTACTATAATGAAAATAAATAAATAAATAAAGAAAGAAAGAAAGAAAGAAAGAAAGAAAGAAAGAAAGACATTCCAGTGATACAGAAGGCTATAACATATGAAGGTTAGCATGAATTATTAAAGACTTTTGGACAGAATGATTATTATAATGAAAAGAAAGAAAGAAAGAAAGAAAGAATGAATGAATGAATGAATGAATGAAAGAAAGAAAGAAAGAAAGATATTCAAGTGATACAGAAGACTATAACATATGAAGGTTAGCATGAATTACCAAAGACTTTTGGACAGAATGATTATTATAATGAAAAGAAAGAAAGACAGACAGACAGACAGACAGAAAGAAAGAAAGAAAGAGAGAAAGAAAGAAAGAAAGACATTTCAGTGATACAGAAGACGATAACATATAAAGGTTAACATGGATTACCAAAGACTTTTGGACAGAATGATTATTATAATGAAAAGAAAGAAAGAAAGAAAGAAAGAAAGAAAGAAAGAAAGAAAGAAAGAAAGAAAAAAAAGAAAGAAAGAAAGAAGGAAAAGTTTGATATTATTAAACGAATACAAAAGGTATTACGGATAAAAAGGAATGATAATGTGTAATATTACGGATAAAAAGGAATGATAACGTGTAATATTACGGATAAAAAGGAATGATAACGTGTAATATCTCTAAGCATGGCAGAGAGAATAAAAGTATGAACGTGTAAATGAAATTTACGAAGAAAAATGTTCCAACAGAATATGAATAATGTTATAGATAATGAAGTTATAAAACTGGAGAAGAAAACAAGGCAAATCAACGAAAAACAAGAAAAGACTAAAAAAATATATATTAAGAATTCATGGATGTAAAGCGAAAGATGGAAATGTTTTGAGAGCCATAGAACATGAATAGCATTCGGAAAAAGATGCCATAAAAGTCATACTTTGTAATTGTCAAGAAGAATGAACTGAACAGCACGTATGAATATAATTCCTGGTGAAAAGAAGACAGCTGAAAAATCGAATTGTAGCAGAAATAAAGACACTAGAAAAATATCTTTTTCAATTCTTAAAGCAAATGAAATCCTGATTTATTAATAGGAAAAGAAATACTTTTTTTCTTAAAGCGTACGAATTCTTACAATCGTTTGTAGTTTCCACCGTTATTTTGCAATCGATTTATTACTGTTCACTCATTTTCTTGTTCCTATCGTAGGTGGTTATCGATGAAAACTATCGAGAAAAATCAAATCTTAAAATCAAATCTTCCAACGGGTGCTTTTCGAACCCCGCTTTAAGTATCAATGTGAAATATATTACTTGAATGCCTAGATTTTCTCGTTTAAACGATGGCATAGCAGCAGATAGAGGAAGTAGGATACAGATAACATCAGGCCTCGCAGACTATTTGAGAATATCGAAATATCGAATTGAAAAATTAGCGCCTCTTGGAAAATTCTAGCCAATATTGCCAACAAGGGTTGCAATCTCTTATTTTACGATCTTCTTATATACAGAAACCTGAAAACAATCTTAACAAAATGATACGTACGGAATATTTATATTCGGTACCGAATAGTCTGCCAGCAATAATTCTCAGTGAAGAAATCCCCATGTTTGAAATTAAAAGGAGAGACAGAAAAAAAAAGTATTTCATTAGAATGAAGGTAGAAAAGACCTACTGTTAAAAACGACATTCATCTTACGAAAAGTGTTACGTCTCATACTGTAGCAGTAGTGCAGTATATAGTTAAGCAAACCATTCAATGAGTAAAAGATAAAAAGAATAAAAGAATCTATTTAGGTTAATATGAAGTGGCAGCTATAGCAGTCCTTGAATCGTGAACACAATAGCGATCAGTCCAGGTTAATATTTCCTTGACATGTTTTATTTCACTGACTTGTTTTATTTCTCTGCTTGTTTTATATCCCTGACGTGTTTTATTTCTCTGTTTGTTTTATTTCTCTGACTTGTTTTACTTCCTGCTTGTTTTATTTCTTTGGCTTGTTTTATATCCCTGACTTGTTTTATTTCTCTGTTTGTTTTATTTCACTGACTTGTTTTATTTCTCTGCTTGTTTTATATGCCTGACCTGTTTTATTTCTCTGTTTGTTTTATTTCTCTGACTTGTTTTATTTCTCTGTTTGTTTTATTTCTCTGACTTGTTTTATTTCCTGCTTGTTTTATTTCTCTGGCTTGTTTTATATCCCTGACTTGTTTTATTTCTCTGTTTGTTTTATTTCTCTGACTTGTTTTATTTCCTGCTTGTTTTATTTCTCTGGCTTGTTTTATATCCCTGACTTGTTTTAATTCTCTGTTTGTTTTATTTCACTGACTTGTTTTATTTCTCTGCTTGTTTTATATGCCTGACCTGTTTTATTTCTCTGTTTGTTTTATTTCTCTGACTTGTTTTATTTCCTGCTTGTTTTATTTCTCTGGCTTGTTTTATATCCCTGACTTGTTTTATTTCTCTGTTTGTTTTATTTCACTGACTTGTTTTATTTCTCTGCTTGTTTTATATGCCTGACTTGTTTTATTTCTCTGTTTGTTTTATTTCTCTGGCTTGTTTTATATCCCTGACTTGTTTTATTTCTCTGTTTGTTTTATTTCACTGACTTGTTTTATTTCTCTGCTTGTTTTATATGCCTGACCTGTTTTATTTCTCTGTTTGTTTTATTTCTCTGACTTGTTTTATTTCCTGCTTGTTTTATTTCTCTGGCTTGTTTTATATCCCTGACTTGTTTTATTTCTCTGTTTGTTTTATTTCACTGACTTGTTTTATTTCTCTGCTTGTTTTATTTCTCTGGCTTGTTTTATATCCCTGACTTGTTTTATTTCTCTGTTTGTTTTATTTCTCTGACTTGTTTTATTTCTCTGATTTGTTTTTATTTCTCTTGCTTGTTTTATTCTTAATCTAAACGTGGTTGCTTTATTTTTTAAATGTAGAAGGATAAGCGGTCAAAACGTTTTGAGAATAACACAGATAATAATCCAAAGAGTAAGGATATAATAAAAGTTTTTTTTTTGAGTACAACTTGCATACTGAGAAAAAAAGGCCTCTAAATTCCTTTGTAAATAAAAAAAAAATTATCTTACCTTAGATCAAAGATGAGCGTCTCGTTAAATAGTTGTATCAAGCAGCAAATCAAGAAATGATGATAGTACTATGTCGGGGTCACAATTTTGAGGTCAGATAAAACAAACTTTTTGACTTCATTTAGATAGTGTTTATTTATTTATTAGAAATGTTACGGTGGAGATAAAACAATACGTACAATGGTCTACAGCCATAATTAATTTACTACCCAATCTTGATGCGAAACGAGAGGAATTGCGGGCATTTCACATGACGTCATTCGAATCGAAAATTTTCGTAAGCGTTCCGAAGAAGTACTGAGAATCCTTGTCCAGATACTTTAATGTGGGTGGATAAGATTTTTTTACCCTTTCGTCAATCTACGACAGAGTGTCGGAAACGCAAAACTGATGCGATTTCCCACGTTTCTTTGGGTCTGTCACTGGATCTAACCAACGCCTTTATCCACTGTACCATGTGTCCTTAAGGACATCTGGGTATGAATTTCTGAGTATTATAAACCTAATTTTTCAGCAACCATTGGTTAGATCCAGTGACAGACCCAAAGAGTGTGAGTTCAATACCCGGTTCAGGCAGTGGAGAACTTTCAGAGGGAAAATTACCAAGAGATAACTGATAACTGACATCCATCAAACATGGCTCGTGGAACTAGAACCGTCTACCCCAGTGATCGAAATAAAGGGTTCGGTTCGAAATTCCAACCACCTGAAGAAGGCCGGAGCGTACAACGGCCGAAACGTTGTGACAAATATGGCGACAAAGATGAGGACAATAGTCCGACTAATGTAAATACCTCATCTCAGAAATATAGACAGACCAATAAGTGCATAAGGATACTAATAAAAACATTATGAAATGAAAGGAAAGAAACGTCGTTTATCTGAAATAACAAAAGCTTGTTTATAGCTGAATTTTTAATTCAAGAATTATCGTTATTATATGTTTTGCAATTCTAACTAACATCTTTATCTTGTTTGTTATCTTCAGGACGTTTCGGCCTTATGCTCTCTTGTCTTCTTCAGGCTTCTGTGAACCAAAACCGTTATCCAAAACATGGGAGTAAATTGTTCTAATTCCGCTTTTTATGCTGAGGAGATATTTCTAATCAGTTGCAAGTCATCATACTTATTATTAACCCTAAGCTTTAACCCCTGCCCCCAGGCCATGTGTCTCTTGAACAATCCAGTGGTACAATTTTAAAGTTTATAGCCCAATTTACTTGCTTTGAATATTGTTGCCAAATTTGTTGATACATATTCTTTTCAGGTAATGAAGTGGAATTCTGTAAAGGTACCGGATATAGTTAGAAATATATATTTAAAAAAACTAACCATATAGAGGGGTGCAAAAGTAGATATACAGTGACAAAACGGGTGAGCAATATATTGTATTGATTATACAAAGATAATAAACAATAATAATAATAATTACTGTATACCTACTTTTGCAGCCCTCTCTATATAATAATCCACCATCATAAAAGGGCATTATTTCAATACACTTACTCTTGCCAGACACATAATAAAAAAAACACTTACTCTGGCCAGACACATAATAAAAAAAAACTCTTTCAGTAACCCTATATATCTCTCGTGTCTTTTAGGATTTGTATGGGGTCAACATTAATAAAAAAAAAGGAACAAAGAAAAGCTTCTTCCTCTCATGTCCATAAAACAACCTGGTTCAGTAACCATCTACTTTGAGTAGCCCGTGAATAGTAGTATTAAAAAAAGTATAGATGATCTGTACCGATCTGAGATTTTTGGAGTTAGAGACTTGATTTAATTGGAACTCATATAAAAGACGACAATCATTGGATTTGCAAGATATCTAGTGCTAATAAATTATTTTATATTATAGCTTGTTTATCAGCATGGATCATCTAAAAAAACTTTCGATAATGAAAGAAAGCCAAAAATTAAAACAAAATAGAAACAAACTGATCAAGATAAAATATGCAATATCAACAATGAAAGTAAAAAGTTAAAAAAAAAGCCAAAGCCTGAAAACAAATTGTGAGAGAAAAATTATCGCAAACACAAAAGTGATATTGGCGAAAATGTGACCATGAGTAGGCATGAATAGTCTGAACTGAAACAGCAAAATGTTTCCTTGCAACACAAGTTAAAAACCAGATAAGTTCTTACAAGGCACATGTTTCAAGGAATGCATAAATCCAAAACGACATCCCACAACTCAGTCTGTTATGTAACATGCGTGAGACACGCTTAGGCGATCATGTATCTTTCGATACATGACTGACGAGGCAAATTTTTTCGTGATAGGTTGCCACTTCTTTATGCGGAAGACCAGTTGCCATCCAAGGCTATAGAACCCGATCTGTCCATCTATTTACTGGAGGAAAAAAAGAGGATACATACCTTTCCCAAGAGTATTAGCACGTCAGTCAGTCAGTTATGTGCTATGCGTGATACACGCTTAGACAATCATGTATCTTTCGATACATGACTGACGAGGCAGATTTTTTTCCTGCAGTAGGTTGCCATTTCTTTCTGCGATAGACCAGTTGCCATCCAAGGATACAGAACCGGTCTGCCCAGCTATTTACCTATAGCTTTCAAAAGATGATCCATACCTTTTCTAAGGGTATTAGCACGTAAGTGAATGAAATGAATTCAACTGGAATTCGAACTCGGCTCTCCGATTCCTCAATTCGAGCCGCTGTCCATAACTCCACCGTGCCGAGATTATCGATCATCTAATATCTATTTCGTCGAATTCAGCACAAAATGGATTTAAAAAATTATGCGCTATTTTTTATTAAAAACCTGTCACTATATCACTCCGGTTTTGCATGTTCTTAACATACCCTTTTGAGATTATGTATTATGATGGGTATATGAGGCTTTAAAAAAACTGGTGTCACTTAATTGGCGGACTGCTCTCACATTTAATAATAATTATACGTATGTATACCCTTATCGGAGTGAATGTCATGATGGGTATGTTAGGATTTGTAAATTTGTACATCAACATCAAGAAGCGCAAAATCGAAACCACTGAGAAATGGTATAAACACCAACCAGACACCGTCACGCAAAATAATGATGAAACTATCCCCTGGGATATGCCAATTCAAACTGTCAGGGAAGTAAAAGCCAACAGACCAGATATTATCATAAAAGTCAATATATTCAGAAAGTGTATGCTTATTGACATAGCAGTGCCATCTGTGAGAAACACACCCATAAAACTTATAGAGAAATTATCTAAATACAAGGACCTGGAGATCGAGATTAATAGGATGTGGTGAATGAAGACTGTACCAATAGTAATCGGAGCTCGTGAAAAAAGGAATGGGCAATTTTACCAACAGGTAACATCGACATACATGCTGTCTAGAAGATCGCCCAACTAGGATCATTCCATACAGTAAGAAAAGTGCTGTCAATTAAATGACAATTCTCCTATAGGGCCTAAGGACCATAGTTTTGACTCAGCTCTACAGGATACAAAGCAGGAAATATAACATACACAAATAATAATAATAATAATAATAATAATAATAACAGGTAACATCAACATACAAATTGCCCAAAAGATCTCCCTACTAGTAACATCCTATATACTAAGAAAAGTGCTGTCAATTAAATGAAAATTCTCCTATAGGGCCTAAGGACCATAGTTTTGACTTAGCTCTACAGGATACAAAGCAGGAAATATAATATACACAAAAAATAATGATATTGTATTTTTCCGTTAACACAGATCGAACAAAACAAGCAAATCTCCCAGACATTATTATCAAAGACAAGCAGAATAGGTTTGCACACTGACTGAAATGAGCATACCAAGTGTCTGTAAAGGTTTTTGAAACATTGCAAACCGGCTATATACGAACGGGAAAAAAAACAATAGCTATACAAAAATAGGAAGGGGCGTGAGACAAAGATATGCCTCCTTCCCACATCTATTTAGCCTCTATAGCAGGAACTGGAGACCCTACCAGGATGTATTATTGATGGGCGTAATTTTAACAACATAAAATACGCAGATAACACTGTATTGATGGCCGACCCGGAAAGGAAACTACAGGGCCTCCCAGACAGGATGGTAGAAGAAAGCGAGAAAAAAGGTTTAACAACCAACTTCATGAAGAAAGAATGTAGGGTCATCAGCAAAAGAAATAGCCCAATATGTGAGTTACGAATTGGAGATATAAACATCAACAGGAATAGAAGTTTAAATATCTGAGAAGCGTTCTAACAGAGGATCGGACGGGTGACATTGAGATACGAACTTGAACTTGAACTGAATTAACGAAAGGGCGTGCGAAATGTTTAGCAAGGTGCGATCCACTCTCTTATATGGCAGTGAAGTTTGGACTTAAATTAATTAACTTATTAGTTAATTAATTAAATTAATTAACAAGTTAATTAAATAAATTAAAATTAAAATATTTTTTCATCATCTACAGCGAGCGAAATAAAGGGTTTAGTTCAACATTCCGACCACCTGAAGAAGACCGGATCGTACAACGGCCGAAGCGTTGTGATAAATATGGCAAAAAAGATGAGGACGATAGTCCGAATAATGTAAATAGTGTACATAATACCTCATCTCAGAAATATAGACAGATACTGAAAGACTGAAACGTTGTAATAAATATGACGACAAAGATGAGGACAATAGTCCGAATAATGTAAATAGTGTACACAATACCTCATCTCAGAAATATAGACAGATACTGAAAGGCCAAAACGTTGTAATAAATATGACGACATAGATGAGGACAATAGTCCGAATAATGTAAATAGTGTACACAATACCTCATCTCAGAAATATAGACAGATACTGAAAGGCCAAAACGTTGTAATATATATGGCGACAAAGATGAGGACAATAGTCCGAATAATGTAAATAGTGTACATAATACCTCATCTCAGAAATATAGACAGATACTGAAAGGCCGACACCTTGTAATAAATATGTCGACAAAGATGAGGATAATAGTCCGAATAATATAAATAGTGTACATAATACCTCATCTCAGAAATATAGACAGATACCTCTACTCTTGTTAAAAATAAACGGGTAGGTTTGCAAACTAGACGATCTGTCTGTTCCGATTAAGAGAAAAAAATTATATTTAAATACTTTTTCTGACTTTAAGAGGTAGATCAGAAATTTGGTCTAATAGAATCTTATAAATCGAATTTTGGCAACAAGAATGTAAGTCGTCATAACATCAAATCTAAAATGGTGGGAGAACCTTCTTTGCAAAATACTGCTTTAATAAATGCTTAATTGCAAATTTGAAGCGTTTTTGTCAAAATTTCTGAGATAAGGTATTGTAACAATTTACACTATAAACATTGTTCGGGCTATTGTCCTAATTTTTATTGCCATATTCACGACGTTTCGGCCATTGTTCTCTCCAGCGTTCTTCAGATGATATACATTGTAATTTCTAACCGAGCCCTTTATTTCGTGCCTCGGGGTAGATTGTCCTACTTCTACGTGACATGCCTTTTCTGGGTATCTCAGTTTCAGTTGTTTTCTTTTGGAAACTCACCTTTCCAAGTTTTTAAAATTTTTTTTTTAACTTTGCTGTAGCCGAGTATTGAACTCACAATTCCTTGGGTCAAGTCAGGGATTACTTCAACAAAGGCTTTTAACCACTGAGCGTACAACGATCGAAACGTCGTGAATATGCCAATAAAGATGAGGACAACAGTCCGAATATATAGTATAAATGAGCTATTTTTATTGCAATATTTCCAGTTGGATTTTGTGTCTATAATACCATAAGTATCAAGAAATGGTTTATTATAAAATTTATATATAAATTTTATTGAAGATAAGCTGATGTTTTCACTGATATTGATAATGTTAAAGGTAATAGTAACGAAGAAAAAATTTAAATTGTTACAACACCTTATCTCAGAAATATAGACAAAAACGCTTCATGTTTGCAATTAAGCATTTATTAACGCGGTATTTTGCAAAGAAGGTTCTCCCACCATTTTATATTTGGTGTTAAGTGTCAATAAACACTAACAACAATGAAATTTAAACAAACAAATATGAAAGTAAACCAAAAAACAACAAATATCCAACTTAATAATTGTAAATTCAAACATAAATTAATAAACACACAATTATGAAAAGCAGGCAATGGATATTCTTTGTCCTTTTTCTTGATATGAACTGCACAAAATGAAAAAGGAGAAAGTAATGGAAAACACGCCAACAGATGGCGTTATACGTCACTCTCATTTAAGTTTTGATCATTACATGTAGTTTTTTTGTATGACATCTCGCTTTTAACATGACATTAGTCAGCGTTAGATATTTATTCAGCAGTTATGGTAATTGGCTCCACTTATAGCACACGCGTCATTACAAATATATATGTATATATATATATTAGTAATAACGCGTGTGCTATAATATATATATATATATATATATATATATATATATATATATATATATATATATGCGTCTTTGAGGACCATATATATATATATATATATATATATATATATACAGGATCCAAAAAGTGTGAGTTCAATACCCGGTTAAGGTAGTGCAGAACTTTCAGAGGGAAATTAATAGAGATACCTGATAACTGACATCCATTAAACATGGTTCGTGGAACTAGAACAGTCTACCCCAGTGTGCGAAATAAAGGCTTCAGTTCGACATGAAGAAGGCCGATCGTACAACGCCAGAAATAAATATGGCGACAAAGATGAGGACAATAGTCCGAATAAGGTAAATA
>OZ038520.1:14245872-14273372 GCA_964036315.1 Acanthosepion esculentum
CAAAAAGTATTTGTGTGGATATACTTTCTTTTAAATACCTTCATAAGATTTATGAAAAAAATAAGTTAAACAAAATATCTGAATAAGATAACAGCAACATTTTATGTTCTCTTGAAAAGTTCAAATGTTTCTCAAGTTTTTATTGATTTTAGTTTTACTCTATGATCTGAAACAAATATCCACCCACTGACAATTATTTTTTTCTTATTTACAAAAACTAAATTTGGCATTGGGGCCTAATTTAGGGTGATCTATAGCCAAGGTGATTTCCCAAGTCAAGCAAGGTGAAAAACGTAATTGTCCAAGTCAAACCAGGTGAAAATATTATGGTCCAATCAAACAAGGTAAACAAGGTGATGGCCCAAGTCAAAGAAGGTGAAAAATTTGATGGTCCAAGTCAAACAAGGTGGACAGTGTGATGTTCCAAGTCAAGCAAGTTGAACATGGTGATGGTCCAAGTCAAACAGGGAAGACAAGATGATTGTTCAAGTAAAAAATGGTGAATATGGTGATGGTCCAAGTCAAACATGGTGAAGAAAGTGATAGTCCAAGTCAAACAAGGTGAAGGTGGTGGCCCCTTCCAGTCTAACAAGGCGAAAAATGTGATTTTCCAAGTGAAGCAAGGTGAAGGTGATGTTCCAATTCAAACAATGTGAACAAGGTGCTGGTCAAACCCCAAAAAAGTGAACAATGTGATATTCGAAGTCAAAAAAGATGAAAGAAGTAATGAAGAAGGTGATGTTCCAAGTTAAACAAGGCGAACAAAGTTATGGTCCAAGTTGCAAAGCTATACCTGACCACATTTCTGGAATTTCCAGTTACTGTAAAAGATACCGGATATTTGAAGAAACTTGCTGTCATAAACACCTACATTCGAAAGGTGTGGTCTACATGTTTATGTAGATTCATAATAGTATTTGAATAAATGGAACTGTACTTCTTTAGAACCAAGTAATTATTCATGTTAAGCAGTGAAAGAATTTTGAGTAGACATACTTTGTTTGAAATGTCTTGTCCATTGGGAAGAAAATGAGTTAAACGAAATAACTAAATAGAATAAGTGCATGTCATCAGGATATGTACTTTGTAATAGTAATTTCTGTATTTATTTACTGAATATTTTTCTCATTCCCAAGTAACTATTTCATTCGACAATAAAAATAATATTAATCATTCAAGATATTTTATCGTCATAAATACGCGCTCGGTTTAGTGTTGCCACCAAGATATAAATGCTTTTGCATGAAGCATTATATTTCAAAGAGCATTAACAGTGATCAATATTTTTATTGTTGCCAAACAATAACCCAATCATTTTATAGTCGTATATTAAGACGAACAAACCAGATCATCAAGGTTGCATAATTATTATATAATAAAGCAAGATTTAACAACCACATACTGTCTCAGATTATGAGATATTGGTTGAGTATTTGTAATTGCTATTCAATAATGATGTAATTATCTAATATTACCATTCTATTGTCCAAGCAAGAAACAAAAAGTCAAAATTATTCTTTAGTAATAAAATATATCAGTTATATAATACCAGATGCAATATAAATTCTCCTATATCGGAGTGAATGCTGGACAATTTCCTTGCACATAAAAAACGACTTGAGTCAAGGAAAAAGTCGTTCTATAAAAGAATGCTGTGAATAACATAATCGAAACATATGAGCAGCGAGGAAGTTTTAAGAAAAATGGGAACAAAATTGGAATCATAATGAGGAAAGATGGTTTGGAGAATTCGACACTCAGAGGGTATATTGTAAATACAAAAAAAAGAAAAGTACTGCTGTTTCCCTATTGTCTTCAATATGTTATGTGAATGTCAAATTTTTCAAATCCTCTATCATATGTCTTTTCTAATCTTTGTCTTGCAAGAACAAACAGAGAAGATTGTGCTGCGCCAATATTCCAGGTTATATCAATGTTCAAACCGTTATTCTCAGTCTTAAAAATGTTTTTGTGTTGTGAATAAATATTAAGTTATGTTTATACGAATATATGTGTGTTTCAAGACGAATATGCAGTGCGATCGGTCCTGATCTGGCATCTCGTCTACAGTCACTTTCTCATAGACTTGTTTCTCTGTCTCTGCTACAAGTATTTTCACGGCAACTGTTCCGACTAGCGACTTTCACTGGTTCATAGACTGCCTGAATTTAAGCGAGCTACCAGGCTGGCATCTCGGTTCCACAGTCAAAACAGTTAAATGTAACCGTCTCTTCCACTCAAACAGCTTCTTCTCTCGCACTTCCCATCTGTGGAACTCCCTTCTTGTTTGCTTCCCCGATAACTATAATCTTCGAATATTCAAGTGCAATGTCAATCGACATCTGACACCTTGATATTGTTCCCCGTCCTTCTTTGTATCCTTTCCTCAAACACACCTCTTTACTCCTGTTCGCAATCCTCTGTAACCCCTTGAGTGCTAGTGGCACTCCTGCCTTGCTTGGGGGTGAATTGCTTTTAGAAAATGAGTTGAAACGCATTTTAAATGATTAGTACCAGTTCACGTAAAAAGTAAGGGCATTTATAAACCAACTCATACGATCTCTATTAAAATGATACACTTAAGAGAGAAATGCTTTGTCGTTCAGCTATACCAAAAATATATATGCCTCAAAGCAATTCAATCATTTGTACCTGTAAATCTTACTATTTCTATTGCTCCAAGGTTCTTCTTCATCTGAGGAGATTGTCCTGCATTCACTGTCGTAGAGAACTGTCTATTACACAACAATTCAGTAGTGTTTTCTATTCTGCTAATGAACTTTTCCTGTTTCCTAATACTTTGCTTATCTTTCGTAAGGCATTTTTCTCTATCGCAATACGCATTCGGACTTTCCGCCCTCTCTTAAAACACTTCCCAGATATTTAATTTTTTGTACTTGCTTGATTTTTCGATCTCCAATTTGGGACATACTATCAGTGGTCTATTTTTAATATTAATATTATTTTAATATTTTTTAATATTGAGAACCATATGAAAATATTTGCTTTACTTTTGAACTATTATATTCTTAAATAATAAATTTTCATATATATATATATATATATATATATATATATATATTTGTGTGTGTGTGTGTGTGTGTGTGTGTGTGTGTGTGTGTGTGTGTGTGTGTGTGTGTGTGTAAGGGAGGCACGGTGAAGTAATGGTTAGGTCAATCCTCGGATTGAGGAATCGGAGAGCCGAGTTCGAATTCTAGTTGAATCAATTACATTCACTTGCGTGCTAATACCATTGGGAACGGTATGAATCCTCCTCTTCTCCGCCCGGCTGTAAGTAAATAGCAGGAAACACTGGGTTCCATAACCCTGTATGGCAACTGGGCTAGGGGAAGGACAACTCTGAATTCAAAACCCGCGGAGGGTTGTTTTGGGACCTTATGATATGTAGTGTACCAAGTCTCTGTTATCGACCCTTCAAAAAATGTGGTTGGTTCTGCACAAAGCCTTCACCACTATAATTAAATCATATGTGCTGGTGTCTGGCTGTCGGTTCCTAGGAACTGAGCTGCTTGACCCTAATACGTCATATGCGAATCGAGAGTCGAATATATATATATAAGAGATCATTATAAACCCAATGAATATAGACAATTTTAACCGTTTTTATGTTGACATTAGAAATTTGCATTCATGTTCAGTAAAGAAAATGCTTGTTTTTTGTGCTTTCGTCGTAACTAAACATATATGGAAAAAACCAGCTTTATTTCATAAAGAATATGCATTGTATACATTGTAAGGGATGACCTTATATTGAATTTCTTTAAAATACAAGCTTTGAGTTCTGGGTTGCTACGTTATATCCATCGTCTTATATGACAGTGAATGTGGGACAATTTTCACTCAAATTATTATCACATAGCAGTTAAGCAGTTTTTTCTTTATTTCTAACATTTTTATTAATACTTTGCTCTACAGAAGCATACTGAGAATTCCACGGACGGAACGATTAAGGAAGTTTTTTTTTTTAAACATTTCCCTCCAAGCAAGGCGATAATGCTACTAAGATGTAAGGGGTAACTAAGAGTGAAAAGTGAATAAAAATACTTTAATGAAGAAAAATACATTAAAGAAACAGGGTTCAGGAAGATAGAAGATTACGATTGACGTTGCATTTAATTTTTTTCAGAATTTTAGGTGAGAATCCGGAATATATTTCCACAAGTGAGAAGTGCGAGAAAAGAAACTATTAGACTAGAACTTACCGTTACATCTAGCTAATTCAACAGTAAAACGATGAGACATAATTACCAATCTAGTAGTACGTTTAATGGAACAGAGCACATTAAAATAACTGTCATGAAAATATTTATCGAAAAGACAGAGGAAACCATATCATGTGCGTGACTGAAGACGACTTGCCAGGTCAGGACCGATAATATTAAAATCCCTACTTTAGGTTTTGTCGAGAATCTTGAGATATATAGCAAGAGCAGCACACAAGGTATCACAGCAATAATCAATACACGAACAAATGATATATTACTAAATGTGTAAGATGGATTCAGATGAGAAAAATTGTGTGGCCTGACACAGTTAACAAACTTTCCTAGCGCCAGACCTAGCAATTAATTCAATATAATCACTACATTTAATGACCGTGGAAAAAGTTAGACCAAGAAGGTGCAATAAGTTGCTCTCCTGGAGGTTAGCATCAGCCATTTCTGATGGAAAGCAGAAAAAAATATCTATTAAATGATAACGGTTTCATTTGGGAGGTATTTAACTTTACAAGCCATTTCTTGCCCCAGTTAACAACTGATTAGAGATCATTTTCGAGAGTTGCTGCCAGTTTTACTTTCTCGGATTTTCTATTAAAGCTGGATTAAGCAGTTGCGTAAATAAATAGCTACTTGAGAATTGATGAAATCGAGAACGTCTTTGATGAAGATAAGAAACAACGTAGGTTCAAGGACAGTAACTCGGGGGTCCGCACTAATGTGAAATGATCTAAAAGTGTGGCTGTTCAACATGACTTTCATTACACGATTTGTTAAGAACAAGTGGATTAAGTCAAATCTCAATCAGAGATACCATAGACCTTGACTTTGAGATGAAAGCCAGAATGCCAAACTCCGCCAAACGCCTTCGAGATATCTAAAGCCATAGCCCGAGGAAAATGGCAACAAAAATAACGCATGTGCCCAGAAATAGGAAACAAAAACAACTGAAGTTGCTTGGACATATCATGAGGAAGGAAGGATTGGAAAATTTAATCCGCACATTTGTCTCGCATTCACTACCATATTTAATAACTATTAGATATCACATAGCAGTTATGCATTTTTTCTTTATTTCTTTCTAACATTTTTCTATCTATTAATACTTTGCTTATATTTTGGATTGACTGATTTGGGTATTTTTTTACGGTCCATCAACCTTTCGCCGGTTATTTAAAGCCAAAGAATAGTTTTAGATTATAAGAATTTTCTGGAAGAGACAATGATGATTTACTGATATAAGTCCTACTAATATCTGTCTATATTTCTGAGATGAGGTATTATGTACACTATTTACATTATTCGGACTATTGTCCTCATCTTTGTCGCCATATTTATTACAACATTTCGGCCTTTCAGTATCTGTCTATATTTCTGAGATGAGGTATTATGTACACTATTTACATTATTCAGGCTATTGTCCTCATATTTGTCGCCATATTAATTACAATGTTTCGGCCCTTCAGTATCTTTCTATATTTCTGAGATGAGGTATTATGCACACTATTTACATTATTCGGACTACTGCCCTCATCTTTGTCGTCATATTTATTACAACATCCTCAAGGAAATATGGCACAGTGGATAAAGGCGTTAGTTAGATCCAGTGACAGGACCCAAAAGAGTGTGAATTCAATACCTGGTTAAGGCGGTGGAGAACTTGGAGAGGGGAATTAACAGGAGATAAGTGACATCCATTAGACATGGTATGTGGAACTAGAACAGTCTACCCCAGTGAGCGAAATAAAGGGTTCAGTTCGACATTCCAACCACCTGAAGAAGACCGGAGCGTACAACGGCCGAAATAAGGTAAATAGTGTACATGATACCTCATCTCAGAAATATAGACAGATACTGAAAGGCCAAAACGTTGTAATAAATATGGCGATAAAGATGAGAACAATAGTCCGAATAATTTAAATAGTATATGTCATACTAATTAACCTATTATTATAGGGAGAAGAGGTGGATTCATATTCGCGCGTAAGTAAATATAACAAATCGGACTGGAATTGTAAGTCTGGGAGCAATGTTTCAACCCCGAGAGCCATTATCCTTTATACCACCCGCACATCCAAGCTTACAGCACCTGGTATTCGAAAGCATTTAGGTTTTTACCAAGGCTCGACGTTGCATTATTTCGTTCGATCGTAAGAGAACTAGTGTTTCGACGTGGTATGGCCGTAAGCCGCTTAGTTTCTGAAAGGTAAGTTCCGGCATTCCTTTGCTTCTTCGTATTTCTGTGCCCGATCTTTCGTAAAATATTACAACACTAACAAGATAGTTATATTTTTCGGTCGAAAAGGGTCAAAGATTTTAAGCCCTAACTCGAGGAAGCCTTCTCCCGGCCCCAGGCCTTATCTCTCCTTCGGGAGGGGTTTATTGCTCGGCGCCTAGGGCGTCCTCAAAAGTGGGGAGTGCCGAGGGTACTTGAGGATTTTTTTCACGTTATTGGCGGTAAATCCACTTTAAACTTTGACTTTGTGTCACATTCGGCAACGTCCTGAAAAATACAAATGTTTCCAATATGTAGCTCACACATTTCGCTGTCTGATAGCGCTTGATATTATCTTTACTTACTTGCTTACAAATACAGAACATTCTCTTGTAATTATGATATTTGGTTTATTTTCTTTCCAATCTCTTGATTTGCCAACGGTATAGTAATACACGATGAAATGTACTCAAAGGTAATATAAAGACTATTATCTCTGTAGCTATCCCAATTTAGTGTTACATTCATAATGCATTATCACTTCAAACGTTGTTTTTAGTGGATACCCTTGTTTGAAGTAGATGCTTCATTCATTTTATTTTTAAAAATGTGTATTACGTCTAACGGCCTGTGCACTCGAGAAAACTTAATAAAGAAAACGTGCTCTCCAGCAGGGTTCCGTCGATTCTGATGATAAACTACATCCAAGCAATGATTCTGATCGGGAAGTTTTGAGAAGCGTGGAAACTCCTCTTAATTGCTATTGTTCCCATGTCCACCCTGACCCGTGGTGTTAGCACTTGTTAGGCTCTGAGCTATGGGGAAATAGTTAATCCCCAAACTGGTGTTAAAAAAAAGTGTAAAAAGAAAAACCAAAAGCAACAATAAATTTTTGAAAAAAAAAATATTACAACCAATTTGACTCTCGACAAAAACCCTCTTTACAAAAACATGCCAATGAAACCTGATCTACAAATAGATTTCTTACAAAGAATACATATTATATTCATATGAAGGTACCCTAAAAAGCTTGTTAGCATTAAATAAACCACTGAAGTTGATATGCCGTAAAATAAAATGAACCTGTGTTCTGTTTTGTAGGAGAAATTACCGTTTTATCTGGCATTCATTAGACCAGTGGCCACGAAGAACATCAGAAAGGTTCTAATATGTTCTCGAAAACCCATATCTGCTGAATTTCATATCCGTAACGTAAACAAATCAATTTCTAAGGAATTCATGGATGTTTTTTTTAATCCTGACATTTTTAATACCTCAAACGGTATTTCCCGAGAATAACCGCGCTTAAAATAGACGTCCTGTTTTCGATTTTTTTAAAAAATTTAAATAGTGTATCTTACTTCTATCGTCTTGTGAACTGGAGAAAAAATAATAAAGAAAATGTGCACTCCGACAGGTTTAAAAAATGAGAGTTTTTTTGTTTGATATGGGGGACCGTTCGATCACAGTTCATCAGAGCCCAGTAATGTCTTGTCTCCCTTATTAAGGAATGTGCACTTTCTCGTTCAGTTATTCGGGGAAACTTATATCTTCTCAGTTTCATATCTGAAAAGTAAACAAAACAATTTCTAAAGAATTAATGGACTTATTTTTTCTACGATATTGTTATTATTTTAAATGTTATTTTTAGTGGGTGGGCATGTGGCCGTTCGCATTCTGACCACGAGACCATAGTCTATTTCTCAGAAAGGAGACTTTCTGATGTTGTCGGACTGAGGGGCTTGATCCCAGCATCCAGCAAAAGTCTGAAAACCCAAGGCTTGTGAGTGAAAATCGGTACGTCTATAGCTGTGCTAGCACGAAGTCACTATCATCGTTGATCTTGCTGGCTTTGTTCAAATTGTTGATCACGCTAGATAACACGCTCTTTCCAGGAATCTAAGCTCTGCTCAGCATAGATGCAGTATAAACTACAGGTGGGCACTGTGGGTTTTTGAACAAACACAAATGCGACTGAGCAAACGTCTGCCGCCCTAGTAAACGGGTATCCGCGAATACGAACATATTTTTACGACAGCGTATCATCCGTGTCATCCCAACGGCCTTGTTGAGAGATTTCATCGTCATTTAAAAGCATCTTTAACAGCAAACTGCCGACAACCGTTCGTAGCTTGACAGGTTCTATTAGCACCTCATAATTTAATAAAGGAAGACTTCAAATGCACATCCGCAGAATTGGTATACGGATGTCCCTTAGTACTTCCTAGACAGCTATACTATATTTTTAGTGTATACTCGTCTTTGAAACAGGCAGCCCGCTTACAATGTATGCGAATTTATAGATCTCATACATTGAATCAATATTATTTAAATTTGTCTGATGAGAAAATATTCTGTCCAAATTCAATTGCATTGCAATTTTTAACAGACAGATATGCTTATCTTTTAATATCATAATGTTTTCTTTTTTATTAATTGTAGTTGATAACTTACAAGTGTTATTTTGATTCACTCATATTATTACTGGTATCACTATACCCCCTTATGATTATTATTGATATATAAGTGTTATTACCAATATTTCTTTTTATGTTCTGTTTTCTTATAATTAAGAACTCTTCGTAAGATATGTCAGCAACAATGTGTCAGTCCACTCATCAGGAGGTCTGAAATGAGGATTTTCTCATTTTCGTTATCTTTATACTTTGGTAAAACAACGAAACTTTAAGTAGCACTTTGAACGTAGGTATATATATATATATATATATATATATATATATATATATATATATTACTATATACTACATATAACTACTATACTATATAACTACATTAAGCGCTATTTTGTTTACACCTTAAATTAAACTGAGTAAACATTTAGTCGCTTACTTGTGTATGCACGCCAACGCACGTATATACCGTTGCTAATATCTTGTTATTTGATTTATCCACGTCAATACACACACACACACACATACACACACACACACACACACACACACATACATATATATATATATATATATATATATATATATATATATATATATATATATATATATATATATATTTGAATTGGACAATGTCCGACAGTTTATTTTTATTTTTAAAGACATTTATGATATAAAAATAAATTGTCGGACAATGTCCAATTCAAAAATATATGACGTCATTTGTTTACATTTGATACGCTAGAGCAGATATGAATAGAAGAGATTCAGGGAAGATTTAAGTTTAAAGATAGTAAAATCGACCTTCCTAACCGGACGCTTCTTCGTGGCCGAACGGTTAAGGCACGTCACGCGAAATGACGTCTTCCGTATAGGATACAGGTTCGATTCCTGTCGGAGAACGAAAATTTTCTATGAAAATTTCTCGGACATTCAGGCCGGTAAATGTTTTTTAATACTGTTTATTATAAAACAGAGCATTTGCTTAAATACTTGTATCTATAAAAAGAACGTTAAATGTCCTTATTTTTAAAGACATTTATGATATAAAAATAAATTTTCGGACATTGTCCAATTCAAAAATATATGACGTCATTTGTTTACATTTGATACGCTAGAGCAGATATGAATAGAAGAGATTCAGGGAAGATTTAAGTTTAAAGATAGTAAAATCGACCTTCCTAACCGGACGCTTCTTCGTGGTTCGGTTAAGGCACGTCACGCGAAATGACGTGTTCCGTATAGGATACAGGTTCGATTCCTGTCGGAGAACGAAAATTTTCTATGAAAATTTCTCGGACATTCAGGCCGGTAAATGTTATTTAATACTGTTTATTATAAAACAGAGCATTTGCTTAAATACTTGTATCTATAAAAAGAACGTTAAACATATCATAAATGTCTTTATATATATATATATATATATATATATATATATATATATATATGAGGAGCGTTATTTGGGGACTTTCTGCTACGCTGTGTATTACTTTTCTGTATTCACGTCTTCCAAAAACTTTGGTTGTTCAATCAAATCACATGTGTGGGTAATCTGGCTATTCGATTCTAAGAGATGAATTGTTGGACGCTCATACGTCAAAAAAAAAAACAAAAAAAAACGACAGGAGAATCCGTTATATATATTTATAAAGATTTAACGGATTTATTTTTAATCCGACATTTTCTTCTTCGAACTTTATTGGCGTGGGAATTTGTACTCGAGAAATCTTAACGATAAAAATGTGTTTTTCAACTGGGATCCCCTTTGCAGGAGAAACCGCCGTCTGATCCGGCGTGTTTTAAAGCTCAGCCTTGAAGCGCACCGCAATTAATCAAGGCTCTATTTTCCTTGTTTTATGGAAAGTAGATCGTCTTCACTAAGATAACTTTCCCCAAAGGCACGTATCTACGCAGTTTCGTATCCGAAACGCAAACAAGCAATATATAAAGAATTAATGTGTGTGTGTGTTTGTGTGTGTGTGTGTGTGTGTGTGTGTGTGTAAGTGGTGAAAGGGCGACAGAGATTATTATATATTATATTATAAACACCGACAAACATGTAAATAAATATACACTTGTGAGAGCTTTATGTTGTGTGAATGCACTCTGATATTGGGACTCTTGAACGTCCACACACTATTTCAATCGTATATCACCACAAACATGTATATATTAGGCAATTCTACTTTTTTGCTTAAAAAAAACAAAAAACAGCATAGCATGATGAAAAAAAGACCCAAACTTAATAAAAACAAAGTTCTATCGTCAAAATGTTTGTTATTATTAAGAGGAATGACCAAAGTATTTTTGATCATCTTATTTAATTTTTTAATACTTTCTAGCACGTTCTAAATTTTTGTTAAATATCTTGTTCTTTCGTAGATCAGCGGTCGAAGTAATATTTACGATTACAATGTTTTAGCGCCTTTTTCATATGAAATCCTTCCCCCAAATCAATTAATTGTCGAATTTATAGAAACTTCAAGGACTTATTCACAAATGAAAGAAATTATTTTTGAACTTTTATTTTTTTAGAAAATCTTGGTTAAAATATTTTTATTTTACATATTTTACCCCACTTCATGAAATTTCGAGAAATTAAATTTTAATCTCAAAATTTGTTTTATTTGATTTACATTATCCAAGCACTCCTTGGATAATGTAAATCATCATATTTTTTTTTTATAAAACTGAGCACCCAGTTACCGAAAATCTTCTCTGAATCTTAAAATATATTTAAAAAAAAGAACTATGACATTATTTAATTAGAAAAGCTTTTAATTGCTTTTATAAATAAGATTTATTAAGGACACTATTGTCTTCAAAAAAATTTCGATCAATAGTTAATTTTTACAAGAATTGTTTTATTTTTATTAATCTTAATTATAATAATTTATAATACTATAAAACATTTAAATTTTTGCATTACTTCAATCCGGTTAAGTGATGTTGTTTTAAAGTGAAAACTATATTTTCGAATCAAAATTTGAAAAGCTCTATAAAAGTCGTTTACTCCCACTATTTTTTTTATTTTAAGTTTTTTTTACGTGTAAAACATATTATGTAAAGTGCTTATGTTAGTATGTCTGGTCGAACATATACGACATAATCAGAAAATAAGATCGATGACTATAGAAAATTTAAATTCAACATTCCTAAAATTAGATTACGGAGAATATTTTCCAATATTTTTAAAACTATTGACTACTTAAAAATTATATAGAAATGATGCTCCCCCATCATTTTCTTAAATTATGCTTTAACGGATAAAGTTTCCGTAGAACAACAATAAAGGTGTTGACACATTTTATCATCACTTGTTAAGTGATTTATGAGTGACAAACGACGGTGATATTTTGATCTTAAAGTATTTTTTTTCCAAATCAGAGTAATTATACTTTAAATCAGCTAATATTTCTCAAATAAAGTTTTACAAAACTATATTTTATTTTGGAAGATTTTTAAAACCGAGAATTAATTTTTATTTACAAATGTGTCAAAATATGTAAAAAATGACCGATTTTGTGAAAGCGACCGAAAATTTGAGCTTCCAATGAATATAATTTCTATTTCAAATACACCAGAGAATTTTGCTTACTGGAAATAGTAAATTTAATCATTTAGATTTCAATTAAAGCTAAAATGAAAATCTTTATTATTATTTTTTATTCATTTTAAAATTGAGGTAACTAAACTGAGTGGAAGTATTTAATCTATACCATTCACACACTTTGATCCTCCAAAGAATATTGATATTATCATATTCGTTATTATAGACATATGCAGGTTCTGTATATGGGAGAGCGTATATTTATATATCGGCACATTTTCATATATGGTTGTTTACGGTGTTTTATGCGCACACACACATCTCTCACTTTTCACGAACACACACATGCGTATATATATATATATATATATATATATATATATATATATATATATATATATATGTATGTGTGTGTGTGTGTTTGTGTGTGTGTGTGTGTGTGTGTGTGTGCGCGCGCGCGTAACGAGTGGTGGCTTATATTAGATTTTTGGCCGTTAAGCAAATATTGAACTTGAGTTTTCATGTTTAAATATGTTTCCGATTTGTGTACATATGATAAGTTTCTCTTCGACGATTAAGTAGCGTAAAAAAGCATATACTGACCTTTCTTACGGACTGCTTGCAACACAATAAGGTATGATAATATCACACGTTACTATCGCGGGAAATTATTTTAGAGAATGAAGAGGATAAGGAGAGAGATGGGAGCAAGAAGTCAAGTGCAGAGGTGCACTAAAGCCTAAGTAAGAGCTAATTGTTCCACTGCATCTATCTACTAATGTATTTTCATTATCTGTCTATCCATATATATACATATATATATATATATATATATATATATATATATATATATATATATGATGTATATATATATATATGATGTATATATGATATATATATGATATATATATATATATGATATATATATGATATATATATGATATATATATGATATATATATATATGATATATATATAGTATAGATATATATATGATATATATATGATATATATATATATGATATATATATAGTATAGATATATATATGATATATATATGATATATATATATATGATAAATATATGATATATATGATATATATTCATGATATATATAATATATATATATATATATATATGATATATATATATATATATATATATATATATATATATATATATATATATATATATATATATATATATATAAATATGTAACAGGTTAAGGAACAAATAGGAAACGTTTATAAATGTAATATTTCGTCGCTTGTAATAAAACTGCATCAAAGAATGAGATATGATAAACGATTTTTGATAATTTTATCTAATCCAGTGAAAATCAAACAAAAGAAAACAGAAATGTCAGAATTTCTTCCGATATATCATTCTCTGATGAAGCTTTAATAAAAGCGAAAGATGTTTTAGAAACATAAACATTGCCCATTTGTCGTTTATCCTAGTGTTCTGTAGAATTCAGATACATACTTTATCTGTATTCCAGTTCTTATATGTGTGTGTGTATGTGTGTTTGTATGCGTGTAGAAATATTTATCTTCATTTCTCTATTTCCTTAATGCTTCTTTCTCTTTTCTTTTCTCTCCCACTCCAGTTCCTTATTTACTCTTTCTCTTTTACGTTCCTTATCTTTCTTTACTTAGCTTTATTCATTTATGGAGACATAAGTGTTTGGAATTAGCACAGGTTTGCTGAGGGAAACAACGTTTTATCGTAGTTTGACGAGCGGTGAACACCAGTGTTGAATTTTGCCATTTGTATTTGTGTGTGCTGTGGTGGTGGTGTTGAGTGGGTGCACATATGCACACGAGGAGGTCACAGTAAATACCTAGTCCTGCGTCCGTGTAAATATTTATCAAATGTTGAGCGGTCTGGAACAATGGCTTTTCGGCGGCTTGCAATTGTTGTTGGATGATGACATAATAAAACAAAAATCACACACACACATTTTGCTGTCATCTCGATTGTATGACGATTGCAAGTTGTCATTAAACGACACAACAGTGACTTGGGGTTATCAAGCAACGCTCATGCATTAATTTGGATGGAGATTTTGCAAAAGGTAAAATCATCTCTCTCAGCCCAAAAGAGCATGTAACTAAAAAGAGGAACCAATTAATTTGATTGGATGCTGTTCGGTTACAAATATTACATTAGACGTGTCCTTACGAAGACGAAGACGAACAGCACTCTTAGTGGACTTACTAGATGCCTGATCACAAACTTAGATATTTCTATATCCTTGTGCCTGTGCTAGATGGAAGTTGATCCAATTAAAGGATATATCCGTCTTTTTAATGCTCACCTAGTCACCCTTCTCACCAGAAAAGACTGGTGGGGGAACCGGTTTCGTAGTCATGCACAGGTAGAATATGTGTATATATATAGAGTGACCTGACCATATATATATATATATATATATATATATATATATATATATATATATATATATATGAAGAAATATAGTCTTAAAGTGTGCTATATTTATGGGATAAAGTGCTCAATATCAGAGATAGAGCGTGTGTAAATATAGTGTGTGTTGACTTCTATATTCACTTTTATATATATATATATATATATATATATATATATATATATATGTATAAAAGTGAACATAGAAGTAAAAAAATATATATATATGTTGCCTTCTATGTTCACTTTTATATTTATATATATATATATATATATATATATATATATATATATATATATATATATATATATATATATATATAAGGTTCAAACACTAATATTCCATGGTTATAATTTATTATATTGGAATCGTAATCACGATCCAATTCATCAGACCTACAAAGTCAGAATTTTTTAATATTAGTGTTTGAGCTTTTTATATTATATTCTTACTCTCTCCTGGTCATTGAGTTCTACCTAGATTCTATCCCATTGGGAATTCATATATATATATATATATATATATATATATATATATATATATATATATATATATATATATATATATATATATATATATATATATGTATATATGGAAAAGTATATACAGAAGAACCTTGGTTCTCGAACGTCTCGTATGTCGATCAAATCGGTTTTCGAACAGAAAATTCGAGATGAAAATGCCTCGGTTATCGAACTAAATTTCGGTTCTCGAACAACGTTGCCAAATCTAGTTAACGAATGGAATCATTTCTAAATCGACTGCTGTGTTGTATACATTCTTGTGTGTTGTTCCGTGTTCCCACCACCCCATTTTATTGTACTGTAACTCTTTTTCTCTACATTGATTCCTATTGGAAAAATAATTTCGGTTTAAGAACATTTCGCGTTACGTACGTCCTTCAGGAACGCATTAAATGCGTGAACCGATGTTCCACTCTATCAAAATTTATATATCAAAACAATCACTATCTGTAGGGATTGCCATGTCAATAAGAAAGCACATTCTGTTTTTATGGTCTCTGATCACAATGTCTGGGTGATTAGCTTCGATTGTGTATTGTAAATTCCCATAAAATTGTTACAGGTCCTATCTCTGTAACCGGGTTTGGGTGACGTTCATACCAGTTTCTTGCAATTTTCATAAAAGTTGCATATTTATCCAATGCAGATATTATCCCTCTATGTTATGCTGTGTTTAATATTCAGTGGGTGGCAATATCGCCCAACCTGATACAAGATAGTAAATTGTTTCTGGATATTTATCATGGAATCTGCATTTTGGTATAGCACACTTTTTCTGTATGTATGTATGTATGTATGTATGTATTATTATTATATTAACACCATTTCGATTTCTGCTATGGTCAAAATACCTATCAATTCTGTGGAAAGACCTAAGACAAGTAGTGGTGTCTTGTTATGGCTACATTTCATAATTTTTTACATCAATAGAGTTACATAGATAAAGTTCTTCTTAGTGTGTGGGCAATACTTAACAAGACAATATTTTGTATTTCGCTTAAGCTTGGATTTCCAGGGATTTTTTCGGTGTGTTGTTGTGTTCCTTTTTTATCATTCCAAGCGCACCTACTACTATGACTGGTACTATTCTTGTTTTTAATTTCTACATTTTTTTTCTATTTCGATTTTCAGATGTTTATACTTCGATAGTTTTTTCAAATTCCTTGTTTACTGTGTTATAGTCCACTGAGCAAGCCATATCATTTAGTAGCAATTTTTATGTTTTGGGTTTTTGACAATTATGTCCAGTTTATATGTGAATTGGTTACTTTATTTTCGTCAATGTACTTTCGAATTCCTTGTCCAAACTTTTCTCGCCAAATGTCATATGATTGACAAGTGACGATTTTCTGAGGTTCGTGCTACGCTTCATAGAATGCAATCAGAACGAATCTGTCCTCCTCACGTGACCATTTTATCTTTTCTTTTATTAAATGAATTTAAATTTAATCATATTTAAATTTTAATTTTAATATTAATTTTAATATATTTAAATTTTTATCTTTTCTTTCATTAAATGAATCGTTGTGGTTCTAGTTGGAGATTGTGCAGGGCCATCGTTGGGATTGTCCCGGATGTGGGGACCTGAAGATTCATTATTTGCATAGAAGTTTGTTCTTATGGCAGATTTTTTGACTTCAGGTAGGTTCCCTCTTGAGGGATGAGCTCCCTGTTCATCCACTGGGAGATTATTATTATTATTAATATCATTAATCAAAGATATTTCAGACTATATAATAGCACTTGCTTTCATGAAAGTATTACACAAGCATTTTATTATTATTATCATTATTATTATTATTATTATTATTATTATTATTATTATTATTATTGTATGAGTCGTGTATTTTCAGGACGTGGACACTTAGGATTTACTACAATAGAATGCAGTCATAACGAGTTTGTACGCCTCACGAGACCATTTTATATTTTCTTTCTCTAAATGAATGGCTATGGATGTAGTTGTAAAATTCACTTATTATTATTATTATTATTATTATTATTATTATTATTATTATTATTATTATTATTATTATTATTATTATTATTCATCTTGTTATAGTTAAGAGTAAAAAGGTTCACCTATTTGTAGGTATGTTATCTCGTAGCGATCAAAATGAGATATTCAGCGTTTGGTCAAATGTTTTTGTGAGTTGTTTGGTAGCTTTGTCAAGTGACCAGTGAAGCGATGTGACCAGGATAACAACAACAAGAAGAAAATAAAAAAACAACATAAATCGATGTATAAAGAAAAAATTAATTCTATAAATGGTTCAGTCTTTACCCAGCCTTTTTATGTTTATGAATACAACTAATCACTATCAATAAACTGGGTTTTTTCAAGCTTTGTAATTATCAGCAATTCAACAACTGCGCAATTATACACTTTTCCAAGTAGCCCTCTTACACATTTATACGTAGTACCATTCATACTTGCATTTAGTATTGTTGTCCCATCTAGTCTTGTGCTTCTGTGCAGTTATTGATTCTAAACAATGTACAAAAAACAATCTGCGGTGTTATTTATGCTAACCTAATATCTCGGCTTCAGTCTCTTTCCGATCACCCTAATATAACTTCCCTCTGCCCTTTCTATAAATATTTTCAAATATTTTTTACCTTAAGCTTTAATCTCCCAGGTCATGTGTCTCTTGGGCAATCCAACTGCACAATTTTTAAGTTTAAAGCGCTATTTACTTTGAATATTATTCTGATGAGCTTTCCTCATTGGTACAGTCTTGACCTGGCATCTCGGCTTCAGTCACTTTCCCATCACCATAACGTAGCTTCTCTGTGCCTTTTCTATAAATACTTTCATGGTAATTGTTCTGATGAGCTTTCCTCTTTGGTACAGTCTTGATCTGGCATCTCGGCTTCAGTCACTTTCCCATCACCATAATGCAGCTTCACTGTTCCTTTTCTATAAATACTTTCATGGTAATTGTTCTGATCAGCTTTCCTCTTTGGTACAGTCTTGACTTGGCATCTCGGCTTCAGTCACTTTCCCATCACCGTAATGTAGCTTCTCTGTGCCTTTTCTATAAATACTTTCATGGTAATTGTTCTGATGAGCTTTCCTCTTTGGTACAGTCCTGACCTGGCATCTCGGCTTCAGTCACTTTCCCATCACCGTAATGTAGCTTCTCTGTGCCTTTTCTATAAATACTTTCATGGTAATTGTTCTGATCAGCTTTCCTCTTTGGTACAGTCTTGACTTGGCATCTCGGCTTCAGTCACTTTCCCATCACCGTAATGTAGCTTCTCTGTGCCTTTTCTATAAATACTTTCATGGTAATTGTTTTGATGAGCTTTCCTCTTTGGTACAGTCCTGACCTGGCATCTCGGCTTCAGTCACTTTCCCATCACCGTAATGTAGCTTCTCTGTGCCTTTTCTATAAATACTTTCATGGTAATTGTTCTGATCAGCTTTCCTCTTTGGTACAGTCTTGACCTGGCATCTCGGCTTCAGTCACTTTCCCATCACCGTAATGTAGCTTCTCTCTGCCTTTTCTATAAATACTTTCATGGTAATTGTTCTAATGACCTTTCATTTTGCTACAGTCTTGACCTGGCATCTCGGCTTCAGTCACTTTCCCATCACCATAATGTAGCTTCTCTGTGCCTTTTCTATAAATACTTTCATGGTAATTGTTCTGATGAGCTTTCCTCTTTGGTACAGTCTTGACCTGGCATCTCGGCTTCAGTCACTTTCCCATCACCGTAATGTAGCTTCTCTCTGCCTTTTCTATAAATACTTTCATGGTAATTATTCTGATGAGCTTTCCTCTTTGGTACAGTCTTGACCTGGCATCTCGGCTTCAGTCACTTTCCCATCACCGTAATATAGCTTCTCTGTGCCTTTTCTATAAATACTTTCATGGTAATTGTTCTGATGAGCTTTCATCTTTGGTACAGTCTTGACCTGGCATCTCGGCTTCAGTCACTTTCCCATCACCGTAATGTAGCTTCTCTATGCCTTTTCTATAAATACTTTCATGGTAATTGTTCTGATGAGCTTTCCTCTTTCATACAGTCTTGACCTGGCATCTCGGCTTCAGTCACTTTCCCATCACCATAACGTAGCTTCTCTATGCCTTTTCTATAAATGCTTTAATGGTAATTGTTCTGATGAGCTTTCCTCTTTGGTACAGTCCTGACCTGGCATCTCGGCTTCAGTCACTTTCCCATCACCGTAATGTAGCTTCTCTCTGCCTTTTCTATAAATACTTTCATGGTAATTGTTCTAATGACCTTTCATTTTGCTACAGTCTTGACCTGGCATCTCGGCTTCAGTCATTTTCCCATCACCGTAACGTAGCTTCTCTCTGCCTTTTCTATAAATACTTTCATGGTAATTGTTCTGATGAGCTTTCCTCTTTGGTACAGTCTTGACCTGGCATCTCGTCTTCAGTCACTTTCCCATCACCGTAATGTAGCTTCACTGTTCCTTTTCTATAAATACTTTCATGGTAATTGTTCTGATGAGCTTTCCTCTTTCGTACAGTCTTGACCTGGCATCTCGGCTTCAGTCACTTTCCCATCACCGTAATGTAGCTTCTCTCTGCCTTTTCTATAAATACTTTCATGGTAATTGTTCTAATGACCTTTCATTTTGCTACAGTCTTGACCTGGCATCTCGGCTTCAGTCACTTTCCCATCACCATAATGTAGCTTCTCTGTGCCTTTTCTATAAATACTTTCATGGTAATTGTTCTGATGAGCTGTCCTCTTTGGAGCTAGATGTTATTAATTTAAGCGAAGTACTAGATAGGTCGCAACATCATTTTATACTTGAAATGGCTAGATGCAACCGTAAGTCCTATGCTAAGAGTTTCTTCTCTCGCACTTCTCTCTTATGAAACTCTCTTCCTGCTTTTTGCTTTCCAGTCAACTTTAATCTTTAAAAAATTAATTGCAATGTCAATCGCTATATTCTGTCTTCTTAATTGCTTTTCTGTTATTGTTCTCTCTCTTTGATAGTGTTTTTCTTTTTCCCATATTCTTTCACACTCAGTAACTCATTGCGTCTTAGTAGATGTATTGCCTTGCTTGGGATGAAAGGATTAAATGCAATATCAATCGTTATTATTCTGTCTTCTTTATTACGCTTCTTTTATTGTTCTCTCTCCTTAATAGTGTTTTTCTTTTTCTCATATTCTTTCGAACTCAGTACCTGCCTTGCGTTTTAGTGGCTTTATTGCCTTGCTTGAGGTGAATGATTAAAAAAAAGTCTAGTACCGAGTATGTACACTGAAACTCATCATTTCAAATATGGCTTAATGTAGCTATATTTACTTTTACCTCTTGCTCCAATGAAAACATTGTCGATGCTCTCTCCATATAAATCATTACAGAATATTCAAATCTTACAGGAAATAACGTTAATATTTCTTTTTTTTGTTTTACTCCAGGACGTCGGCGATCAGGGTTGTCCACAACTTCCTGACCCTTGTAACGCTAATCAATATTTGTCTGCCAGTTCTGCTAATTGCTGTTCTCTCAACCATTTACACCAACTCACTAGGTAGATTATTCGTTGCTTTCCTCTTTTTCCATCTCGCCTTTAATGTGTTCTAAGAGTGTTTAATTTTGCAAGCCTTCTTTCCTCATTATATACCTTAGAAATTTCAGTTGTCTCTTTCTGATTCTATGTTTAAGTGTCCTCTTCGTTTTCATTTTCTCTGAAAAATAAAATTGGATATTAATTCGTTCATAGGCGTATCGTTTGGATGAGGAATACCTCTACGTTCATTTTGCGTTAAAACTGGCGTCAAAATAGAATCAATAAAAAAACAATAAATAACGATACATATCAATTTGGACTATAAGTAATTTTAATCACTTGGCGTCCTCCATAACTTGCCTAGACATTTCGGCTAATCTGATGAATATTTATAAGCGTTATTAAATTTAGAAATTTAAAAAACAAATCTCTTGTATATAAATACTTGATACAAAATAAAATCCTTGCATTTGCCTTGAGGACGGAACGCGTCGGCTAACATAATTTTTCCTTTTGTTCATATATATATATATATATATATATATATGTGTGTGTGTGTGTGTGTGTGTGTGTGTGTGTGTGTGTGTGTGTGTGTGTATTAATGGGGAAAATGTATTACAAAGTGGAAAAAGGTTTCGGGTAATTCGTTTCGTCCTTTAGGACTTCATCAGATTAAATTTGTTTATGTTGGTAGGACTACACATGCGCACGAACGAGGGATGCTGACAATTTAAAATTTAAAATTAAACTCACAATAGAATTTGCACACGAAATGGACGAATACAATTCATAACTCTTCCTGGATATCAAGATACACCGCGCTACCAACAGTTTAAAGCTTGGTGTCCACCGGAAAATAATATGATAATCAGATTCTACTTAAGAGCACTCATGATTTGCAGCCTTCAATATTTACATGAAACGGAGAAATACCTTGAAAACACTTTCAAACTTCTTCAATACCCTAATTATTTTATATTCATTGCGAAACAAAAGGCTCATAAAATATTCCAAAATTGAAAAACGGCTCCACTTGACAAACTTAATGAAACAAAAAATTATATTGTCCTACCAACTAACTCGGCAATTGGAAAGACGCTATCTAAACTCAACAGAAAATTTATTACGACTACATCTAAGACAATTAAAGACTTAGTCAATACTAAAAAAAACAATAATCTCTAAAGCTGAAGGAGGAATTTACTCCATCTCCTGTAATAATTGTCACAAAAAATACATAAGAGAAACCTTAAGGAATCTAAATAAAAGTTTATATGAACACAAAAGAGACATTTTACAAAACAATAAATCAAATACGTTGGTTGCCCACTGTAACGAATCTGAACGCAAATTTGACATAAGAAACGATAATCTGATCAAAAAAGAAAATAATAAACTACGAAAATGCCTTAATCGCAAAGACATCTACAGTAAATTTGCGCCTTGGGTCTTACATTTTACCATTCCTGGCAGATCTTCTATTATCACAGTGTGGGATGTCTAATAACAAAGGTGAAGGAAAGAAAAAGAAAAAGAATGTGACTGAAATCGGCTAGATGTAAAAAAAAAAAAAAATTTAAATTTAAAATTCCCAGCATCCCTCGTTCGTGCGCATGTGCAGTCACACCGATATAACAAATTTAGTCCGAATACGTCCCGAAGAACGAAACGCGTCAAAAGAAAACTTGCTTCAACTTTGTTATACATCCCCACCCCAGTATTGTTCTTGATGTATATATTGAAGTACACATATGTACACATATGTATTGCCAGTGCAAGAAGAGAGGAATTATTCGTATCATTCCAGGGTTAGCAAAGCGGGGGAATAATGAACCTTAGCCTACCACGCTGGTCTATGTACTTAGTCTGTAGTGGTTGATTTGCCAACTAAAGAGCAAGGGATACCATGAAACGATTATGGGGGCAATGACAGTTTTAGAGAAAATGGAAACAAAAAGGAATTTTATACTTAACATCAGGGAGAGACATCTGAAATTTCTAGGGCACATAATGAAAAAAGAGGGCTTCGAAAATCTGATACTCACAGGGTATAAGAAAAACAAAACGCATAACTTGCATAGTGAGTTTGAGTAAGTGGATAGCGGAACTTGGTTTAGGAGAAATAAAATAAACACCAAATTTATTGAGAGGTACGGGATATTTGGGAGAGACCAGATCGCTTACGTCTTGATGGCGCATGAAGATGATTGTAGAAGTGGGGGGAGAGAGATAGATCATTGCCTTTTCCATTGTCAATTATATGAAGTCAATGAATTTGAATTCAGCATTGAGTAATCCCTCGTTTAGTGTGGTTAATGTGTACATCGGTAACTACAAAAAGAATCAATTTACAGTTACTAATGGTTCAGCTGAAGAATTTTTTAACGCACTAATCGAGTAGTATGTATGTACTAAATCCATTTTCGGGATATAAAACTTTCAGCGGACTAATAGAATGTGCATTAATCGAAGGATTATTGTACTTCCATTTTATGCGATTTTTGTTTTCACACTAACTGCACATCCGCACGTACACATCTATCTATCTATCTATCTATCTATCTATCTATCTATCTATCTATCTATCTATCTATCTATCTATCTATCTATCTATCTATCTATCACTCATTCTGTTCATATCTATCTATCTATCTATCTATCTCTCATTCTGTTCATATTTATCTATCTATCTATCTATCTATCTATCTATCTATCTAGCTATCTAGCTATCTATCTATCTCTCATTCTGTTCATATCTATCTATCTATCTATCTCTTCATATCTATCTATCTATCTATCTATCTATCATTCTTTTCATATCTATCTATCTATCTATCTATCTATCTATCTATCTCTTCATATCTATCTATCTATCTATCTCTCATTCTGTTCCTATCTATCTATCTATCTATCTCTCATTCTTTTCATATCTATCTATCTATCTATCTATCTATCTATCTATCTATCTATCTCTTCATATCTATCTATCTATCTATCTATCTATCTATCTATCTATCTATCTATCTATCTATCTATCTATCTATCTTAGTCTGTTCATAATATCTATCAATTTTTCTCTCGCTGTTTTATCTGTCTTTCTCTCTCCCTCTCTCTAAATATATATATGCATGTATGTCTATATATATATATATATATATATATATATATATATATATATACATATATATATACATATATATATATATATATATATATATATATATATATATATATAAATATATATATATATATATATATATATGTATGTATGTATATATACCAATTTTCTAAGCAAAAATATATGACCATAAAAGGTTTTAAAGAAAACGGTTAAATCGAACCATATTATTTAAAATAAATAAATAATTTAATTCATCAAATTAAAATAAAATAATAAATAATAATTACATTAATAATGAACAAATATAAATAAGTAAATATATAAAATATACATAAACAATTTTTAAAAATCAACATTTATAAAATGTATAAATATTAACAATTAAAAAACTCAACAGTAGCAACATTTACTCATTTTCGTTAAGTAGTCCTCTTGGTGACGCTCATAGCTTAAACTGACTTTCTCAATTTGCCTGAAGAATATTTAAGAGCATTCTTGGATTCATAAATTTTGAAAACCTAAAGATGCGTTTACTTCTGTTTTAAAGTACACGTTGCAAGATAAAATCTTTATATTTACTTTGATAATGTACATCAGAGGTCGAAACACTTTGGTAAATAATAGTTTTCATTTTACCTTTATGCATATATATATATATATATATATATATATATATATATATATAGATAGATAGATAGATAGATAGATAGATAGATAGATAGATAGATAGAATCTATTATCAAATTGAAAAATGAATGTTGTCCTCAACGGCCACTCTTCTAGATCTGTTTGCATTAATACGGGTGTCCGTCCTACTTTATTCCACTATTCCTAATGTTCATCAACGACCTTCTCTATAACATCGGCAAGTTCTCGACTCGGTATCTATGCTAATAAAACAACTGTCTTAATGGTATGTTTAATAAGGTCAAATTGGACGCTGATCTGAAAAATGACTTTCAATATGATGTTAACAGGCGTAAAAGGGCTTGTGAATTTGATTACCTCCAAAATAAAACTATTCTCTTTTAATCACCTTAAAGAACATTTTTTTGACTTTCATCAGCATGGCTAATGCTAAACTCCAGGAGATTGACTTATTGCGATTTCTTGGTATAAAGCTTTCAACTATCATAAAGTGGATTATATTGAATCAATTGCTAGGTCAGCTGATAGGAAATTTGGTTCACTGTGTCTTGCTAGAAAACCTTTCTGACCAAAGACCTATCGTATATATTTGTCCGTCCTTGAATTGAATATTGCTGTTATATCTAGTCACGTGCTTCTGCTATGCTTCTAGATATTCTTGAGAAAATTTAAAGAAGAATCTGCAATGTTATTGGTCCTGGCCTGGCATCTCGGCTTCAATCATTTTCCCGCCACTGTAACGACGTTTCTATAAATATTTACATGTTAACTGTTCTGAATGAGCTCTCCACTTTAGTAGTTAGATTTTACGAATTTAAACGTAGTACTAGGTTAGCAACTAGGTTTCTCATTCTACTGCTGAAATTGCTAGTTACAAACATAATTTCTTTGCTAAAAATTACTTATCTAGCACTTGTGGAAAAGATAGATAGATAGATAGATAGATAGATAGATAGATAGATAGATAGATAGATAGATACGAGCAGACTGGAATAGACATAGATAGATAGATAGATAGATAGATAGATAGATAGATAGATAGATAGATAGATACGAGCAGACTGGAATAGACAGAGATAGATAGATAGATAGATAGATAGATAGATAGATAGATAGATAGATAGATAGATAGATACGAGCAGACTGGAATAGACAGAGATGGATAGATAGATAGATAGATAGATAGATAGATACGAGCAGACTGGAATAGAGATAGATAGATAGATAGATAGATAGATAGATAGATACGAGCAGACTGGAATAGACATAGATAGATAGATAGATAGATAGATAGATACGAGCAGACTGGAATAGACATAGATAGATAGATAGATAGATAGATAGATAGATAGATAGATAGATAGATTCACAAGCAACAGAGCTGATGTCTACCTTTCTTAATGTCATCCATTCCTCTCTATTCTACACACACACACACACACACACATATATATATATATATATATATATATGTGTGTGTGTGTGTGTGTGTGTGTATGAGAATATATGAATATATATATATATATATATATATATATATATATATATATATATATATATATATAAATTCTAGTGTGTATGTATGTTCAGGCATATTTGTTCTTCAGAATTCATACCTTAAATTCAATACCTTCTCTTTTTATTTCATTTCTTTCTCTTTTGTTTACATTTACGTTTCTGTCAATTTGTATGCGCGTATAGAATTAGTTTCATATTTCAAATGAATGGAAGAATTAAACGTGTAAACATAATATATACAATTGATGTGCACATAAAGGAAACTCTCTCTCTCTCTCTCTCTCTCTCTCTCTCTCTATCTATCTATCTATCTATCTATCTCTCTCTATATATATATATATATGTCTGTGTGTGTGTGTGTGTGTGTGTGTGTGTACGTGTGAGCTAAAGGAATGAGGGAGAGGATCCTGTAAATATCATATATATTTCTTAAATTATATATATATATATATATATACACACACACACACACGCGCGCAATGACACAAATCGGACATATATATATATATATATATATATATATATATATATATATATATATATATATATATATATAATATTCATAAAGTGACTTGACACTAAAATAAAGCAATTTATCAATTTCACTTGGCAGTCACATATACCGTATAATGAAATGTGCGCAAACATTTCTACAAAATTTTTAAAACTTCATTTAAATAAAAATTACGTTTTTTATTTTAAATAACTCAAAGTTTTTAAAAAGCTTAAGCAAAAGTAAACAATTTTACTCGTAACAGCGTGTTTTGTGTCTGTATTAATTGAAATAATTTAGCATTTGTAACACATTAACGTAGTTTTCGTTTTCCTTTTGCTTTTTTCAATAGTATAGATGGCCGAACTGGCTTTCGAGGAGATTGATTTCTTCAAATGGAAAACACATTTATATCTGTCGACATAAAAATCCTGCGCTCTTTCCGTCAACGAAAGTTAAGAACTTGGAAGGAAGTGTAAATAGAACATTATTTACTATTCCTTAGGAAGTGATATGAACCAAATCCGCAACAAATGTTACGTAAAACATTTTTTCTCAAACGCTATCACAGTAAGTTTGTCAACCCATTTACATCTGCTTATCTACTTATTTCTATCTACTGACCCATTTACATCACTTTTCGTACTTGTTTACTCAACAATAATACTTTGTTACAAATCACATGATGCCCTCATCTATCTATCTATCTATCTATCTATCTATCTATCTATCTATCTATCTATCTATCTATCTATCTCTCTCTCTCTCTCTCTCTATATATATATATATATATACATGTATCTATCGATCTATCTTTCTCAGTCTGTTTCTCATTGAACACGCGCGCACATG